>JANITW010000003.1:462032-479074 GCA_027564335.1 Erythroxylum williamsii
TCCCTCTCTTCTTATATGTGTATATATATATATACACACACCAAACCAAAGATGATTTCACAATAAATAAGAAGTTTCTCCTTTTTGGTAATATTATTTCTTCATTATGGATTGAAATCAAAATTACTTTATCCATTGGCTTTTTATTTAAATTTTTTATTCTAAATAGTTTATTGAGACCCTAAAAGATATCAATATATTCACTGGGAACCTTGTTATGATTTATCTCATGTTATTGTTTCTAATAGCCTTTTACTTCTTTCAATTGGAATTTCTTTCTATTTTTCTCAATCTATCTTTTTTATCGTAATTACTTCAACCAATCATGCAAGATGATCATAAAGGCATAATGTATTAAATTAGTAAAACCAATTAATTACAATAATGCCCTTTTCAATGATAAATTATTAATAGAATAAGGGATAACAAAAATCCTTGAATTGATGATTGGCTTAAGCAGTTTGTTTTGGAGGAAATGGGAACCTTCCACACTTAAGGTGACTACTAATGACTCATTGGTAGTTTTCTTATCTGGTTCCTTTACTAGTTTTTCCTCAACCACCTCTATTCACTCTTTTTATTCTTCTTCTTCCTGGACAAAAGTTTTGGCTCTTCTTCTTCTTCATTTATCTCTTGTTACTCTCTACTTCCTCTTCTTGAATAGAGGTTGTCTCTTCTTCTTCGTCTTCTTCTTTTGGAAACTCGTTTCCACTCTTAGGGATGATTTCCATTCCTTGTTCTTTAGGATTTGTTTCAATAATACTAGGCAAACTCTCCTACAATTTATTAGATAATATATTCTCTAGTTGGTCAATTTGAGCCTCTAAGTTACATAAATAAGCCTCTGTTCTCTGATGTTTCTCATCAGAAGCAATCTTAAACTTTAGCTCTCCTAAAAAAAGCAGTTATCTCCTCGCCTTCACAAAACGACCTTCATCTTTTCTTCACTTTGAGACGTTAATAAGCTCAAATAGTATGATGTATTATGCTCACTATATTTAGGTGAAGAAAATCTCACCTCAAATTCACATCAACTAGCTACACTCTTGGTTAGGTCTTATATTAGTTTATATGTAATACTTTCGTATTATTGCTCTTATTGCTATGTATATTCAATTGGAGCATAGTCATTTCATCCATATGCGTAAAGGTTTCCACACTTTAAATTATATGTATTCTCATAAGGGTACATTCCAAGGTCAATTTTGCATGATTGGTTGCTCCCATATATAGGCCAGTTCCTGACATTCATAATTGTAATGATTACTCCCATAATTGTCGCAACATGACATGAACATCAGTTAAGATCCCGAAAACATGTGAGGAAACAACTCTTTCTATTATGGTGATGTTACATACTGTAAAGACTAATCATAACTCTTGTGAGAATACTGATTACTCCATCCTTTCATTGTGACTTCTAGCTATGACGATAAACTTTAATCCCAAAAATAAGCCCAAGACACATTATCCAAGTGGAGAATTTCAAAAGATAATTAAATGAATAAGTCATAATTACAATAAAATACATTAAAATAAAATAAAATAAACATAAATAATTAATTAAAAAATAAAATGTAATAAAATAAAAAAATGGCTAGAGTAATAAAATCTACATGTTTCTAATATTAGTGTCCCAAGAAACGATACCAAAAACTTTATTGATATTTTTCTTTATGTCAATATTTAAATTAACCGAAAGTGCATGTTGTAATTGTAGCTAACATAAGTAAGTACGAGTAGATTCCAAGAAAACAATAAGTATTAGTAATTACCGTTCTTCTATTATCTAACATGTGAATTGAATGTTTGGATTTCAATTAAAACTAAAACTTAAACAAATAAATTAAAATTGGAAACAATAATGAACGCAAAAGATAAAGGAAATCACTTAGAAAAATTAATATCAAAGATTAGTTTAGGTGATGAATCCTCCTAAAAATCATAAAATAATTAACCTTTTATCATGCAATTATTTTATTAATTATTGGAATCTTTCTAGTTAAAAACCCTAAGATAACATTATCAATTTATGAATTTTCCTATTAAGTTTGAATCTGATCCAGAGGATTGATGTCGACCTATCTTTATGTTTGCAATCAACTTCTTTCAATTATGATAGGTCTATTCATACAAAGAATTTCTCAATCTCAAAGATATGAAATCATTCATGCACTAATATTCCAGATATATTAGAATAAGCACAAAATATATAATCAAATCATAATAAATCAATCAAAATAATTGCATTAAATAAAAGATTAAGACATATTGTATCACAAAATAGGGTTTATCACACCTAGACACTAAAAAGTGTTTAGTTACTAATAACAGAAAATGACATCAAATATAAACATGCAAAAAAATTAATAGAAAACAAAGAGTTCATAATTTTAAATATTCCTATCTATTCTATTGAATCTTCTTACAAGTTTGGATTGATGTAGACTTCTATCATATCTCTTTTGATGTTAAATTCATGTTTTCCTTGTCTCTAGATCAAAATTGTCACCTTTTTAGATGTTTCTGAAAAAGCTAGCTCTCCTTAATTTGCCTCCGTTCATGTCCTTTTATAATGAAAACTAAGGATACTAGGACATACACAGTTGTATAGGTGATCCTGTAGCTCCAAAACCCATAAAATAATGATTTTACATGATCATAGAGACTTACACTACGACATACACGACTGTGTATCTCTAATTTGCGTCAAATTTTCATTTTATGCCACAATTTTATCCAAATTTGTCTCATTTTGGTCTATGAAGGCAATCATCAACTATAAATGAACTTAGAGCGAATTAAGTACTAAATATACAACAAACTATAAAATATCAAGTATAATTATAATCAAATATGCATATATCAAAGTCCTTTTGTTGGTGTTCAAGATGATAGTAAGAATATTAAAGGTGGTAGTATTCCTACCCAACAAGAAGGGAATGTTGCACCTGATTTTAGGAAAAGAAGAAGAATCTTTTAGTACCACAAACATCTCTTAGAGCTTACTCTTTAATCCATAATGCCTTACAAGTTAGAGAAGCAAATCATAATATAGATATGACAATGGTTAGATGGTGGTAGGATTCAGGTATAACATTCAATGCTTCTCAATCTTATTATTATTTGCCTATAGTAGATGTGATTACCTCTTACAATCTAAGATACAAAGCTCCTTCAATTGATAAATAGAGAGGTATACTTTTGAGTATCTTTTTTTTATGAAATTAAAATTTAATTAATTGAAAGAAGAATAACTTAGGCTACTTTTGAGTGTTCAATAATGTGTGAAGATTGGATAAATTGGAGACAATAGCCTATTATTAATTTTTTTGATTTATCACTTCAATATTTTATTAAGATGAAGAAAGAGTTGAGACAAATGTTAACGAGTGATAAGTGAGTTCCATCTCAATATGTTAGGTCTAATGCAGGATAGGAGATTTCTAGAATTATACTTCAAAATAGTGAATTTTGATCCCAATGTCAATTTTTTATCTAAGTTTGTGAGCCTTTAGTGAGGGTACTTTGTATGGCTGATAGTGATGAGAAGGCAACAATGAGTTATTTTTATACATGAAAAGGGAGAAGGAAGCAATCAAGGACAATATATATGGACAATATGCCTTCTTGTACATATCTTTTCTTGTAGTGATCAATAAGATATGAAAAATGCAACTTTACTCTCTATTGTTTGCAGTTTGGGTATTTTTAAATTCTAGTGTCTATTTTAGACAAAATTTTACAAAGAAAGCCAAATTTAATAGAAGAATGCTATTAACTATTATAACAGTTGTTGCCCATAAGATGATGCAAGATTTCCTAAGCTCACAAATAGAGATTTATAAAGATGTTTCTGGTGATTTTGAGAATTCAGTTGCTATTCGTCAATGAGACAAATTTAATCTAGTTATATATTTTTTTGTACTTTTGTTTTGTTACTTGTTAAAATTAATCATCATTTTATTTTGTTTATAATCCTACTTTTGTCATCTTATAGTTGCTTGGTAGGACCAATTTGAATGCGGTGTTCCAGAATTGCAATTTGAATTCTAAGTTAATATGTAAGTTCAACAAGGTGTGAAAAGAATTAACTTGCATTTAAATTCATCCATTCCAAAAAAAATAGATTGGAGCACAAAAGATTAAATGACTTGGTCCTTTTTTGATACAATTTAAAACTTTGAGAAAGGTATGTTATTATCATTATTAAGTTAGATATAATTTTTTAATAATTTAATTTATTGTTTACTGTGACTCTTAATAAAAACAAGTAGTTTTGTAAATCCAATTTTCATTGATAATATCGATTTTTTTGGCAAATTAAGTTTCTGAGGTACTTGGTTTTATAGATGAGAGTGACTTAGAAGATAATCTTGGATAGAAAAGTATTGATATGTCATTTGATGCAATGAATTTAAATGATGGTGATGATGAGACTTCACTTAATAACGAAGATTGTCTACTAAATGAGAATTAAGATCAATGTAATTTGAGTGGGTATTCAATTGAATGAAGTTTTAGGTTTTTGTTTCTCTTCTTCTTTTAATTTCACTTATATTTAATGTATATGCCAAATTCTATATATGTAACATAATTGTAAATATTTTTGTTTCAGATTTCACCTCTAGTTGACTATTTTGCACAAACTCTTGTTATAAATTATAATTGTTAGAAAGTCATGAATATTTGTTTTTTATTTAATGTCTTGATGTAATTATTATTTGTTATATGATGAAATTGTTATATTTTAAATATTTTTTATTGTTCTTAATTTTATATTTGTATGATGATTAAATGATCTTTTTTATATTAATTATGGTTATTATTTATATGTGAAATATGTGAAAATAATATTAATAAAAATAAATAAAATGTTTTTATTTTCAATTTTTATTATTATAACTTTTAGAGATATGGTCGATATAAAATTATAAATTATAAAATACAATATATTGAAGAATTATGTTGTAATTTAAAAATTGGTATTTGACATTAATCGATTTTAGTAAGGTACAGTACCTTACTAAAATCTAATTTGATACCAATACCAATACAACAATGACAATATTGTCTTGCACTCTTCCAACACAAGGAACTCTTGATATATAACACTCATCTCCATTCAATAAAGACTTATGTGAATATCTAGTTATCTGATCTTTTTTAGTTTAGTCCATTATGCATAATAGGTAACCAAATGTTATTGTAAACCCATTAAAGCTAGCGGAATTTTTTTTAAAGTTACGCTTTTAGATGTGAAAAAAGCCCTGATTGTGTCATGATTTTAGATGTAAAAAGAGGGTTCAAATTACGAGGTTGGAACAAGGTAATAAAAATAGGTCATCTGTTCGAACACCGATTATGTCATCATTACCCTAACATCTAATTTACTTTCACCTCCTCAGAATGTTAAATAGAAAATATGCTAAAAATGTTTTTTTGGCATCGTTCTTTCATCTTTTTTCTTTTTTATTCTATTTAACAAATTTATAATTATCAACCTCTCAAGTTTCAAATTTTGAAATTATTTCATGGGTTAATCCATGTTAAGATGATTTTTATTAGAGCTCAGATTTGACTCTTTAATCTTTCAATTGGCTATCTTGATCTGGGTCTTCCAAAATGTTTCTTCTTTTTTGTTCTAAATTTCTCCATGATTCTGTGCGGCTAAAGATGAAACAGCAATCGTCAAAGGCTCCAAGAGGTTTTAGAGTTCAAGCTCCACTCGTAAGTTCTCTAGATTTCTAATGTATTCATCTGGGTTGTTGACACTGATTTTTAGGATATTCTCGAGATTCCTTCGATACCCATGTGATGAATTCGGGTTGTAAGTTCGAGTTTTGAGAAAAGTTTGAAACTTTCAATGCCTTACTTGGTTGGTTATTAATGATTGTTCTTTTTCTGGTTTTTTTGTTTTTATTCTTGGGTGTTTCTCAGTATGCCTAAATAGAATGACCTATCAAATTTATGCTATTTGGGCGAAAAAAGTTTGGGACTTTATGTGCAGGTGCTCGGTTGCAAGTTGTTGCTGTTTTTCTTCATCTTTCTCACTTGCATTTTTGGTATTAGGTTTCTGTTTTTCTTGTATTTTGAAATTACCCAGATTAAGGTGGCTTGCTGATGACTTATTTTTTTGGCATGTGTTTGAGAATGGGCCTCCATTTGATCAAATTGATCTGGCGTTTTGCCTTGCTCAAGATTTCTATAGTTTCCGTATTCAACTTGTAATGCCAATTGAGGATCTTTTCAGGAGAACGAGGGACCTTTTTATCATGTACTTGAGATTCTGTTCTCTCATTGTTTACAAGATCTAGTTTTCCCTGATTAAGTTCTAAGGATTAGTTCCTCTTTTTGTCTCCGCACTACATTCTGTTTCGACAGTTACTGTAAACGTGATTTGCTGCTGAATTATACGGCTGCCCTTAAGTTACTATAGAATTGGTGTTCTCTTTGAACTGTATAGATGTGATTCTACCAATTTCCTTGATTGTTAATGACCACTGTCTTGAGTTCCAGCCCGCTTCTCAGAATGTTGTCTTGAACATGAACATTAAGCAAACTTGCATTAGATAGCTCTCAAGTCAAATATAGACCTACACTTCCTTTTTTCTGTTTTCTTTCTGCATCTATTGATTGATGAAGATCTTGGACCTTGCTGAAATTATCTTTAAGCCATAAACCACATGAACTTCAGTGCTTAATGCTGATATGATTTTAGATTAATGCATCAACCTAATATCAATGGCTGCTTGTAGCTGTGTTCTGCAAGGGTAAAGTAAATAATTATGGTTGAGCATACCATATGTGCAGGGAAAATGATCTGTTCTCCAAAATGTTCATTAATATACATGTGTACTTGAATATATACAGTCTTTCCTAACATGAGTGGTTTTTGTAGGTTGAATCTGTGTCATGTTATTGCAAAGTAGATACTGGACTGAAAACAGTAGCAGAGGCACGTAAATTTGTCCCTGGATCAAAACTTTGTATTCAGCCTGACATCAATCCTAATGCGCACAAGAGCAAGAATTCACGGCGAGAGAGAACCCGAGTCCAGCTACCACTGCTGCCTGGGCTTCCCGATGATCTTGCCATTGCATGTCTGATTCGAGTTCCTCGTGCTGAACATCGGAAACTCCGTCTAGTGTGTAAGAGATGGTACAGACTACTTGCTGGGAACTTCTTCTATTCTTTGAGGAAAAGTTTGGGAATGGCAGAGGAATGGGTATATGTCATTAAGCGAGATCGTGATGGGAAGATCTCATGGAATGCTTTTGATCCTGTCTATCAACTCTGGCAGCCACTTCCACCTGTACCACGGGAATATTCTGAGGCCCTTGGTTTTGGTTGTGCTGTTCTGAGTGGTTGCCACCTATACCTTTTTGGAGGGAAGGATCCACTTAGAGGCTCTATGAGAAGAGTCATTTTTTATAGCGCTCGGACGAATAAATGGCATAGGGCACCGGATATGCTTCGTAAACGTCATTTTTTCGGTTCATGTGTCATTAACAACTGCTTGTATGTTGCTGGTGGAGAGTGTGAAGGAATTCAAAGGACTCTTCGCTCAGCTGAGGTTTATGACCCTAACAGGAACCGATGGAGCTTTATTTCTGATATGAGTACAGCTATGGTGCCCTTTATTGGTGTTGTCTATGATGGAAACTGGTTTCTAAAAGGCCTGGGATCCCACCGAGAGGTAATGAGTGAAGCCTATGATCCTGAAACTAATAGCTGGACACCAATCAGTAACGGGATGGTTTCTGGCTGGCGCAATCCTAGCACCTCCTTAGATGGACGGCTCTATGCCTTGGATTGTCGAGATGGCTGCAAGCTTAGGGTTTATGATGGAGCCACAGATACATGGAACAAGTTTATAGATAGCAAGATTCATCTAGGGAGCTCACATGCTTTGGAGGCAGCCGCTCTTGTTCACCTTAATGGGAAACTTTGCATTGTCCGTAATAACATGAGCATTAGTCTTGTTGATGTTTCTAGTCCCGACAAGTGCGTGGAAACTAATCCTCACCTCTGGGAAAACATAGCTGGAAGAGGTCATTTTAGGACCCTCGTCACAAATTTGTTGTCAAGTCTAGCTGGCCGTGGTGGCTTGAAAAGTCACATCGTGCATTGTCAAGTGCTTCAGGCTTGAAAGGCATGAAAGACCAAATTCATTTTGCTTTTCTTAGCTGTAAACATTCCTGCATTTCCTTCAAAATTTTAAGTTAGATGGTCCTATATGAAGTCTGCTGATACTAGGATCTGCTCTCAAGCTGAAAAGCTTCTATACTTTGTCAATGCTTTGATACCATTACTTCTGCCGAGGTTTGTAATAGTGGTAATATGACTGATTATATCTAATTATAGTCAATTAGAAAAACTTCATGAAGCAAAAAGAACCACACTGTTGTGAAGAGTATAAGACGGGAATTGCAGAATATGAATGAAGGGGATCTTAAACACGAACTGGATTGACCAGAGTGTGTTGCTACTCTATCTTCTTTTTGACTTTATGCAGGCAACTGCAAGCTGAGGCAAATCAGAGGTACGGTTGCTGGTGGATGAAGTTTTTTTTATGTTTCATAGAGAGCAGATAATTGTAAATCTAGTCAATTGTCTAGGGCCAGATCCTTTCGTGATGGGATTTTTTCTTGGTGGCGTGTAATCTTTGATATGCTTTTGTCAATGTACATGGGGTTCATTGGAAATGTGACAATGTATACTTAGATTACATCTCATATTTCTGTCAGGACTGTCTCTGCTATATGTCTATTACTGAAGAATATATGGAACTTCACATCCTACACTTTTAGCATTCCACTACACAATCCACCATGAAATTGAATGGTTAAAAGCTACTGGAAATGGAGTTATATTGATATTATCAACCCAATTTCTCATAGAAGTTACAAGAGACAGCTTTTCCTCATAAGTTTTTAGTAGAATCTTTATGGTACTGGTCGCCTAACGGCGATTGCGAGGGATCGACTCTTCATGTTGTATCTTCAATTGTTTATGGAAGTTCTTGATGAAAGCATCTGCTAGTTCATTGATGTCTCCTTGCAGCTCCTCTCCAGTTAGTTGCCTTCTTGCACCTATTTTCTTGTTCTTGGGACCTCGTGGCACTTGCATATTGTGATCATCATTGATCACTATTTGTCTACAGTCCTCCATTTTCCTTCAGCAAAAGACAGGAAATGAAGTATGGCTTCCAATGGTAGTTTGTCTGGAAGTTTACTTGATGAGGGTGAAGAGGCAACGCAAGGATTATATACAAGTGATCTCAGTACAGAAATTCAGAGTTTCACGTGTCTAAAATGTTAGAACGAAGTGAGGTTCTTAAAAGTCTGCATGATATGCTTCTTCTCCCTGCCAAAAGCTAACAGGACAATCTTTTTTTATTGCAACGTAGCCTTAAAGTTACTTGACTTAAAGATCATTAGGCTTTTATTAACAGCTCATAGCCGAAGATTTGATGCTCAAATGTGATAAGCATGGCATGCAGAATCTGGTTAGGAAGTGATTTTATTCTGAAATGAAAAGAACGACAAATGGCAGACAGAATCTAGAACTTATTGCTAATTTTCACATCCTATATCGGTCAAGAACAATGAAGGTGATCGGTAAGGTTTAGAACCTGTAGAATGACATTAGCAACATGACATAAGCCGGTCTGCTGTGATCATATTCTCAGGTTTTCTCTCTCTTGGTTGAAGAAAGACAAAACCAGCCTGAAGAATAGTCAGAATCTGCAAGAAAAATATGAAAGCTGATGTTCTAATCAAGACTAGGATGGGAGAGTTACCGTGCAGCAAGGTGAACAGAATCTGATATGCATGTAGAAAAATTTCCAAGCTTAAGCATATTCTTCTAAATTTTTGTTTTTCCTTCTTTTCTTTTATGAAGCTACTACGGAAACTTGAGACCGTAAAAATCAAAGCACGCCATTGGAAAGTTCAGACAAAAGTTTATTCGTATCAGTCAGTCCCAGCTAGTTATGCTAGAGTTGCGTCTTAGCAGATTCTTAAGCAATCATTTTCATTTAGAGCCCAGGTCTATGAGCTATAACCCATTAATAGCTCTAGCTTATGATTCAACGGAGAAGATTACACGTATAGATAATAAGTCAGTCTGAAAAGTATCAGAAGTGGCAGAACAGTAGCTAGTGCGGTAAAAGCTGAATGATTTCAACAGGTCCATGATAATCACAACTGCAAAATCTCTGCTTCTCTTGGTAACCTGATCATGTTGAATTTTCATTTTCATTATCTTTATGACATGAACAGATAAAAGTGATTTGAGCTGCTGTTACTTGGCAAGGAAGTCACAAGTCTAAACATCTACAAAGGGAGTTAAGTGTTGGGAAGAAATTGGTATTCTCAACAGATCATTTAGCAATTTATAAGTTGTGAAAACAGAAGTTTAAGACAGAAAAATTGATAGATATATCTACATAGAATATCCATTGATATAGTGATAAGTTAATCATCCAGTTACTGATATGTGATCCACCATATTTTAACACTTTACACTGGACTTCAACAACCAGTAAATAAATCAAACAACAATGTGCTTCTTCTGCCAAATGGTGTCGCTGATCGGCTTCGGCGTCAGAGGGTAAATTCAGGTGAAAACTTGATTAGTTACCACCTACAAAGAAAAGAACGTACATATTTCAGAAATGGTAGCAGTGAAGACTTTAACCTGCTCATATTTTATGTTATGATTGGATTATCTGGTATAAATTCACCATACCAATGGTTACCCTGAATTGCATAACTAATTTGGCAAGTAACAAGATGAAATCATTTATAGTGACAATCGAAGATCAAACTCAACTCTAGGTTGAGTGTATGCATCTTGACCAACAACAATGGTATGAACATCACACACAAGTTCTGGATGCAAAATAGCAGCTGATATGCAGGGAAAACATTGGTTGATAATAGTCATTATAGGGAACTCAATATCATCCAATTCTACATTTTCTCAAAAAAAAAAAAAAAAATCCAATTCTCACAAAACCATTACTCTTATATTGCCTATTTTAATTTTCAATGAGATCACATTCCACTAATTACAGATACTCTAAACTTTCAGTTATATGTTTCTTCTGTTCCTTTTGTTCCTCTAGATAGGCCCGTAAGTCCTGTGCAGAACTGCCTAAATTTCAGCTAGAATCTAAGTAATATGTTCACTGGTCCTAAAGAATCAACTGACTTAACCCTGAAGAAGGCATCCAATCATTGTCTTTTTGTTTCATCTCGTTTTATGCAAATTATATCATAACAACGTCAAGTACAGTTCTTCAGCATTTGGCAATTTTGACATAAAAGAGAGGAATTAAATTATAACACACACTCAAACAGAGACAAACATAAAGCCTCTGTCCTCAACCATATCTACAGACAATTCAGCTTTCAAAAAAACTCACTTAAAAAGATTCAAACTTGATCAGTTATACATCAAACATCCCAGAAAGCAAAACGTCCAATTCACCACAAAAGATTGCCAACAAGAAATTTCAGTTCAAATATAGCAAAAAGATAGAGACTTGTTTAATTACGAAACTTTAGAAGAGGTAATCACTACCTCACATGGATTCCAAGCTGCTCCTTGTACCAACAGCTTTACTCTTACAAACAGGAACATCCTCAAACTGCTTAGCCGGCAATTTCTCAGACAAAGGCCCAACAAAGAACTCAATCATCCCATCCTCATCCTTACTCACCTCAATCGCACTAACATACACCCACAGAAACAGCTTCTTTGCCTGAATCCCGGACACCTCATGAACACCACCATAGCTCAGCTTCCCTTTGATCTCTTTATCAAAGTACACAAGCCGATCAAAATGAACATAACACGGGTTCGTCAGCTGAATCGAGAAAGACCCAGATGGGGATAAGGTGTAAGACTCAACATTGTCCGGTAACAGGCCACGTGGCAGGCCGTAGTTTGGCAGGAGGTCATGAACGTCGGTGACGGCTTTGAAGTCGTGAAAAGGGTTGTAGAGGTTGAGACACACGTAGGTCTTGGAGAAGAAGAGGAGAGGTAACATGAACAGAGGCATCGCAGAGAAGATCAAGCGAAGGCCAGCCATTGTTGAGTCTAGAAACCAAAATTGAAGCTTGCTTGATAGAGCGTGGACTTCCAGAGATAAAGAAAGAAGGTGGTAATATATATACAGAACGAAGGGCAAAAGTGGAAGAGAGAATTCTGCTTGGCGTGTCACTTTGCATATTAATAAGAAACTTTGTAGACTTGAATAAGGTTTTATTAGGTATGCCAAATTCCACTTATATATAAGTATTTTATTAATTAAATATAATAAGGAAAAACTCTAGTGTAAAAGACTTTGGTTTTTGTAGGAGTCGGGAGAAGGTTATCAATTATATATAATTTAAGTTGGATAATGACTATTAATTCAGTTTATTAATTATATATATAATTTAAGTCAGACAATAATCATTAATTCAATTTTGTGAGTGTTGAGATAAGGTTATCAATTATATATAATTTAAGTCGAAGTTATCAATTATATGTAATCTTATCTTTAATTTTCACAATTATCTTAAATATAGTGTAAATTAAGCAGTTTTTTTAATATATAAAAAGAAAAATAATTTCATTTATTAATATCCATAACAACACGTTTATATGTAATATAATATATGTAACACTAATCAGTCGTCGTTGACGCCGTCGTAAGCCCACCGGTGTTCTTCCCTGATCTGAGCTTCTTCTTCCGGAGTGAAGTCATTGACGATCCCAAAGTACTCCCTCACGTACTCCACGCTTTTGTTCTCGATGTGTTTTGCTATCGCGGTGCACACAACATCAAACAGAGCAGGAGCATTCAAGTAGTTGACAGCCATTACCAACCCCTTCAACTCTTTCTTGTCAATCTGCTCCAAGAACTGTTTTTCGAATTCTTTCAGCTTATACTCGAAACCACCCTCTTCATGTTTCTCTTTCAGTTCAACGTAGTTCTTGTAATACTCGATGATCAAGGCCACATATTTGGCCTCAACAATGAATAGTGAAACCGCCTTATCGCTTGATCCTTCACAATCTTCTAACACCGACTTGACTATTTGAAGATGGGAAGCCACAGCCATGTCCACCTCAAAACACTCTCCCTCGGACGATTTCAGGATGACCTTGTCGTCTGTGGAAGCCATTGTTGTGTAGCTGGAGCTTTGTTAACACTTGAAGCTTTTGTGTGTTGTTAGAGGAGAGTCAAAACGACTTTGAAGAGTGCTGGAAGGAGGAAGCTTATTTATAGAGAAGTTTTCTTGTCTTTTAAGACTTCTTTTCCTAATTGGTAATGGAATACTAATTTGGGTTTAAAACTTTTTACTAATCCAACTCAAATTCAAGTGAACACAGAATTTGAAAAAGAAAGTACTTTTCCTTGGATAAATTTCGAGTTAAGAAATATCTTATCACTTCAAGTTTCATGTTAAGAGTAAGAGTCTTATCCAACCATACTTCATTCTCTTCTTGTTATCTTGGGGAATCCGTTGGCATTCCTTGTCATCTTCCAAGACCCATGTTCCTCGAAAGCTACTAGTTACTACTATTTCAGCTTCAATATCTTTGTGCATTAGCAACTCCAAAAAGTCGAAGAAAAATCTCAATAAGGCAGTTCATGCCCTGTTTGCACATTCAATCCAGTGCCAAAAGCAGTAAAAGATCAAGACTTCTCTTTAATTGGGCTCACATAAGCACATGACAATACTACAACAACAGAAGAACAAGTGGCTTTCTCATATCTACATTTGTACTTCCATGGCCTTGTCCATTTTCTCAAGTTCAATAACAATAGTAGTAACTCCCACTCAGCGTGCCAATACAATACTATGCCAAACTGAAATGGTGAGTCTGAAAATAAAATTTTCAATCCTAGGCTGCTAAGAGATCCTCAATACTTCATTTAGCAGAAGCTGCTCGGTTGTTTCTACTCAGTGATCAGCATCTCAATGTCTTCAATAGGAGTCGGAAGCTGCAAAGTTTAAAGACAAGCTTATGATGAATCAAACCAAGTAGTATGGAGCTATCAGGGAAGAACAAGCTCAAAACACAAGACTCTCCTAGTAGAAGCTACCATTTGTGAAAATTGAGCTATCATCACTACGAGCAGTAACAAATGAACACCTCTTTGAATAAGCATATCCTAAGTAACGGCTTCTCCAAAAAATACCACAACTCTTATGACGCTTTACAAGGTATGAGTTCATTCTGTTGATCTTGCAGATTCAGTGATTTTAATAATAGTAAGTGCTTCCCCTAATTTGGTTAACACATTCTAAAAACCAGACAAGAACAGATCACTGTTGACAAGGACACAGCAAGCAAACAGAATCAAGAAGAGAACAAAATAATACCTGTATAAATCGATCCAGGAATCCACCACAAGAACCTGACACCCCATCACGGCAAGAATGGACAGTCTTAAACTGGTCAATATCAAGTTTCTTGTTAATGATTCCAACCTGGAAGTAAATCGACCCAGAAGGTGGCAAATCAACCTTTATCTCATCAACATCAAACCACAAAAAGAACCTCTGCACCTGAATCCCCTTCAAGTCCGTAATCGACCCATAACTCAACCTCCCCGTGATATGCTTATCGTAATACACCAAGTAGTCGAATTGAACATAGCACGGGTTCTCCAACTCAACGACGAACCGGCCATCTTCTGCTAGGGAGTAGTTGGTTACCGTGCTCGGTAATAACCCACTTGGGAGGCCATACTTGGGCAAAATTTCATACACAGAAAGATGGTTCTTTTCCGAGTTTGAGACCGAGAAAAAGAGAAGAAGGGAGAAAAGAGCAAGACCCAGATGGGAATTTCCACTCAGGAAAGCCATGAAGATGGATTTTTGTGGCTTGTTTGGAGAAAGATCAGATCTTTATAGTGAGAGAGTGTCTGTAGTTAACCGTTTCTTGTGTGTGAGTGAGAAAGAGAGAGAGACAGAGGTTAGACTTTTCATGATCTTTGAATCTATGGCTTTAATGGTGGAGTTTAAGAGGAAGGGTAGAAGAGACATGATATGGTAGGTGCGGGTACATGAGGTTGGGCAACTGAAGACAAAATGGATTATAATTTTTATTTTTTTAAACTAAGATCTAGGTATTTGTCAAACTTATCCTTAATGTCTTATCCTAATATCTATTTTTTAAAAGATAAAAATTGAATTAAAAGGTCAGAAAAAAGCTATATTCATTAGGTTTTAAGTTGACAAGATCTAATTAGTAAAGTTAATTTGTGATAAATCTCGGATTAACGCAATAATCTGCAAATCACAACAACCGAATACTCTACACTAGACAAGCTATATATGATAAGCTCGATTAAGAGAGCATAGATAAAGGGGGAGAATTAAACATAGGACCTTCTGGCTTCATGTCCCTCCATTCTACTAACTTAGATCAATCCTTGGGGCCAACTTTTTATTACAAATCTTAATACATACTCTTTTTATTAATTTTTTGACAGAACAAATGCATGATATTTATTTCTTATGTCGTTATTATCAATTAATATTTTTAAAGAAAACAGCTGTACATGAAGGTAGAATTAATAATTTTGATATTAAAGTATAATTCATGTAAAATTCCTAGGGCAGGCTGGCCGGCTTCATACATTTATTTTTAATAAATTTGAGAAGTGCATCAAAGTCTTAATTTAAAAAAAGGGCAATATCATAATAATAAATGTGAAAAGTATAGGATGCTATTTTTGACTGCAACTTTGAATGTCTTTAAAGAGAAGACAAGTCAGTCATCAAACCTTCAGTGACTTTTTAGGACAGTGTAGTTGTCCTAATTGGTCTGATGTGGTTTGATCAGACCAACCATCCAAACCAATGAAGTTATTTAGTACATGTCGTGACTCTTAGGTTACACCATAAGTCATGGAAGTTAGGCATGAACATTCATTCATCTTTGTCTCCCAAAGTCTAGGTAAACATCATGTTGTGTGCAGAAATGCATGTCTCCTAAAGGATGCATGGAAGACCCTAATAAAACTTGGGAAATATGAAATATTAGAGATGAAATGGGTCGGGCCAAGAAATAAGTGGCCAGAACCTGACATGAAGTCTGGTTGAATTCGAATCGCACTCATTTTGGTTTAATGTCTTAAAACTAACTTGAAACTTAATCAATCACGGCCTGATCTGCTAAGGATCCTCTTTTTATTCTATTAGATGATTGAATCATAGGCATTTTTATACCGAACATTTGGCACCTGATCTGCTAACTGCTAAATGGTTACTCTGTTACGCAAGAAAAGAGAGGTCCATTCCTTGATTGGAACTGGAAGTTATGTGTTCTCAAAGACCCTTTTCTTGTACTCAAAAGGTGTAACGTCCACCTTAGGTGCTCTCACACTTCAGCCCGATATTGTATGAAGGAAGTAAATCACGGTTTGATTCCAGCTAACTTCTCGGAAAGATGGTCCAATACTTGGTGGGCACAAGGAGTCACCACATTAGATGAGCTCCCATATTGCCGCTGCCGAGACTCGAACCCAAGACTTTGTACTCACTTTCCTTTCCAATGACCAACTGGACTACCCGTGCGGGCGTTAAAGACCCTTTTCTTAAAGCTACAAGGACATGCTAATCCATGATTCCTTGTGAAATTGGAGCACGGAATCAAGTGGTGGATTGACAGGTGTTGCTCATTGCCATACTATTATTTAGGTATCTCCAATCATTACACAAATTTTTTACATTAAATTTGGTGTAAAGTGAAATATTTCCAGAATCTTTTTACACCAAATTTGGTGTTACTCCAACTATTCTACACCAAATTTTTATATTAAGAATATACCACAATAATTTAGTTATTAACTAAATTAATTTATATTTATGTAACCACAATAATATAGTTTTTAACAAAATTAATTTATATTTATACAATAAATTTTATTTATTTATTTAAAATAAAAGTAAAAATCATTATTCTTAATTAATTAAGATATACTTTATATTAAATTAATATATACTTCCAAATTATTAATTATTTAT
>JANITW010000003.1:585868-597671 GCA_027564335.1 Erythroxylum williamsii
ATCAAAGTAACAACCAAAAGCAGAAAAAGAAAAGAAAAGGAGGTCTCGGGTCTGGCGGCTAGGGGGAGCGAGTGGGGGGGTGGAAGTGGCCCCAGTGGGAGCGGGAGAAGGGCGGTGGTCCTCCTCCATTGTCTCGAAGTCAAAATTGTTTAGATTGGGGAGGTGAAGGGACGGGTCCGGAATAATTATCTCAAAGTGGGAGGGAATTGACAGGGTGAGATGGTTCGTTGTAGGGTTGGGTTGGGCCGGAAGGTTGGGCTTGGGAGGGGGCTGGGCTGGGCTGGGAGGGTTTGGGCTGGGCTTGGAGGGACGGGAGGGACTGGAGTT
Source organism: Erythroxylum williamsii (assembly GCA_027564335.1). Taxonomy (NCBI): domain Eukaryota; kingdom Viridiplantae; phylum Streptophyta; class Magnoliopsida; order Malpighiales; family Erythroxylaceae; genus Erythroxylum; species Erythroxylum williamsii. Next base: position 586,196 of record JANITW010000003.1, read on the forward strand.
AGCTGAAGGAAGGGCTGAGGGAGGGTCTAGTGGGCTGGCCTAGAAGGAAGGCCCGTGCGGGGCTGAGCCTGGCCAAAAGGGGACGACGACGTTTTGGGAGGATGAGAAACGGAAGAGTTGCGGCCAGACGACGATCCCTTCTTCAGTTTGGTGGCTTTAAACGGCAGTGGAATTAGGGCAGGGGGAATGGGCTTTTGAGTCGAAAGTGCCAAGGAGGGGGCGAGTTGAGGTGGCGCCGCAGGTGGAGGAGGAGTAGCCCCAGCGTTCTCCAGTGGAAGGAGGTCTGTTAAAGCCAGGAATCGCGAGCCGGGCGAGCCTGCAGAGGAGGGACGGGTGTGGTTGTCTAAGCGTTTCGTCGTGGAGGTGGGCGGTGGCCTGCGGGGATGCCGCGTCACTTGCATCCATTCGCCAAATTCCGCGCATGGGAGCGATGGCGAGGAGGAGGTCTCAGAGGAGACAGAAGGATGGGCCACTGTTTGTCCGTCAGGGGGTGGAGCGTTGGGAGGCGACGTATCTGGTTTGTCGGGGCAAGATTAGGTAGCATGCCCGACCCGTCCGCAAGAGTAACAAATCTGAGGGAGGCCCTCGTATGCCACCCGAATGCATTCCCCGTCGAGCTCCACGATTGAACGAAGATGAGCGCTTAAGTCCACGTCTACCGCCACCCGGACGAATTTGCCCCTATGAGTAAGCTGTGTTGTACTGTTAATTTTCACCGTGCGTCCTACCAGGTTCCCTAACGCCGTGAGGACGGAGGGGTGGTAGCGTGCGACAGGGAGATCGGGGAAGCGCACCCAGGCTGCCACATGGGAAATCTTTCCGGAAGAAGGGCGGAACTCAGGGTACCAGGGTTGCACAGACAAAGCGTGGCCAACGATAATCCACGAGCCTTGGGTAAGTGTTCGGACATAGTCCTCCTCTTCAACGAAATTGACTAGAAAACAATTGTTTTCTATGTCCACTACTTTCATGGGACCTTTGGGTTTCCAGAGAGTAGTAACCCGTGATTTTAACAAATTGAAGCTTAGCGTTCTGCCCAGGAGTTTGATAACGACGTCATTGGCTCAAAGTTTATCCAATTTGCCTTTGAATGATGTCGAGTTCGATGCCCAAGCCAAATTTGCCTTGAATGATGGCAATGTCGCCCTCCGAAATGTCGATGGGGTCCTCCACCGGCCACTCAAGCGCTGTGTCCCTTCGGGTACTGTCTGGTGGGTTAGAAACTGCCGCACTATAACTGAGTGCTTTGGGCTGATTGACAGGTGGGTTGGGGGGATTTTCTTCCTTGTCCCGGAGCCGCACTTTCTTGAATGCGTGTCGAGTAGTGACATTTGGATTAACAGGAGTTGGTGAAGAAGCCATGATGCAGAGGTGAGGTACGGTAGCCGGAGAAAGCAATGTACTGTAGCTGGTGAAGACAAGTTACTGTAGCAGTTGAGAGCGAGCGTAACGGTAACTCTTACAGGTACCTTTTGAGTATATTAAGTAGTATATATTTATTAATTTATATTTTACCTTAAATTTTTTTTAATTGAATTTTGTGACTCCTCAGCCAAACAGGGCTAAGCTCGTCTTCTCTCTCTCAATACCTGTTTTTGTTCTTATCATTACAGAGAAGTATCGAACAATCTTCGATTCCGTTCCCTTTCTTTCTTCGTTTTACTTCCTGAACCCTAACCCTAAATTACCCAATTTCAAATGAATCGTTTCACAATTCGTCTTTCTTGAAGCCAGTCAACCCCGGAATCGCATTCATTTCTGTTCTATTTTTTCTCTGAAATTTGTCTTCTTGGAGGCAACCGACCTGCTAAGTTTCATTATAATGATAAGCACCGGTTCCCTCATAGGCTTCTTCTTGCTTTCAAGGAACCAGGTTCATGGGCTTGAGCGATGCCTGAGCTTCGCAGAGGTGCACGGAGAGGGCGCACGTCGAAGAAACTAGCGCCGCAGAACCGGCAGCTGGGGAGTTACGTGAAGACACGTGCTGCCGTTGTTGGACTGTCGCCGGAGAGGCCGAGGCCGAGGACGAGATTAGAAACAAGAAGATTGAAGGAGAGAGAAGAGGGTGGTGGTTGTGATAAGAACGATAAAAAGGTGGTTTTGATTTCAGAGCGAGAAGAAGGAGAAGAGAGTAGTGGCACTTTGGGTTTGGAAGGTAAAGTAGAAAAAAAGAAAACTTTTTATTTGGGTATCGGTGGTAAAAAGGAAGAAGAGGATAAGAAGGTTGTTGAAATGGGTGATCATAGCGGTGGTATAAGTGCTAACAAGGCTCCTGGCCAAGAAGAAGAGGGTAGTACTGCGCCTTTCCCCGAGACGGTATATACCTGTGTTATTTGATGATATTCCCTCTCTTTTTTTTTTTCTTATAATTCTTTTGTTCTGTGAAATTCTTTTTCACGTCACTAGAATTTCCTTTTGTTTTGTGCATAGCCATTGTCTTCATTTCATTTTTTTCTGGTCCAAATATGAGATTTTCACAGCATGGAAGCAAGTTTTAGGAGTGGCCCTGCGGGATTCACCATGGCTTTGTTGGAACTTATGGATGTTGGCTTGCTTTTAGTTTTTATTCCCTCATTTGTTTTGCTTTATAGTTCCCTCCTCAAATTTATTTTGGGTATAGGCGAACTGTGATCTATATTGGGGTTCAGTTACAAGAAGATGGCTCTTTTTGGGGGACTGAGGAGGTGAATGTTTTTCAGTCAGAATTTGTGGAACTTATTTGCCTGCTAAATATTGTTTCCTACCAGTGGAGTTTCAGTTGTGTGATAGTAATTGTGGAATTGTTATTGCATGGAGCTGTCCCAATGCCTGACGACACATGGCCTTAGGTTAGCCAAATCATTCCAAACTTAGTGGAAATCACTCGTTGATGTGGTGAGATAACGCTTACGGGTTCCATTTATGCTGAAAATGGTTTCGCATTTAAGGTTTTGGTGTTAGTATCATGAACAGCAGACGTGGCAGGATCCAATTGGTAATCATTTGTTGCAGCAGTTAACCTTCCCTTTTTGTGGTCTGCTGGAAGTTTTTGCATTGATCTTGAGGAGACGATATATTTATTGGATATAACATGAATCTGGGCAAATATGTTAGCGAGTGTCCAGAATATTTACAAAAAAAATCATCCTTTTCTAGTATGTTTTCTGGTGGGTTGTTCTTGTATATGTATTGGTTTGTGCGGACTTGTAAATGTTTATCGTGTCAACAATTTGCCGCATTTCAAGTATGTTGGTTGATCTTATGGCATGTTGTGCCTCTAATATTGCTTATGTTCTTTTTTTATAAATTTATAGAAAATTTGTTTTTGGTTTTTCCAAGGTTCAAGTGGGAGGATCGCCTCTGTATAAGATAGATAGGAAGTTGGGTAAAGGTGGGTTTGGTCAGGTCTTTGTTGGACGTCGTGTTTCTGCCGGAAATGACCGGCCTATGAGTTCTGGAGCTTTGGAGGTAAAGTTAGTTGGACTGCATTCCTAGATATTTAATCTTTGTCGTGTTATCTGTTTATCACTCTTTCACATACTTGTGCTTCTTTAGGTGGCTCTGAAATTTGAGCATAGAAACAGCAAAGGTTGCAATTATGGCCCTCCCTATGAATGGCAGGTGTACAAGTGAGTGCTTTTGTTTTACTTGTATCTTGTATAGACAATTCTTGTATGGAGATTCCTTTTTTTTTTTAAATTTGGGATCTCAATTTAATTAATTAACCTTACACTTTTATTTCTCAGTGCTCTTGGTGGTAGCCATGGGGTGCCTAGGGTACACTATAAAGGAAGGCAAGGAGATTACTATGTCATGGTATGAGTTATGAACTTGGTTCTTTTACATTTTGCTTATAACTTGTCCATTGTCCTAATGTTTATGCTTTTCAGGTTATGGACATGCTTGGGCCAAGTCTTTGGGATGTATGGAATACCTCTGGCCAGGCGTGAGTAAATGTGCACTAATATCTGTTTGTACACCCCTGAATGATGCTAAAATGATATACTTTTATGTTTCTGTATATTTGCTGTTAAATTAGCTTGCCATGGAAATGAGTTCAAATTTTATTCTGAGATTGTCAAGTTGTTTTGTATCTCTGTTTCTTTTCTATAATTTTAAATCTCTTGATATGATTTCTTGTGTGTCGTTCATGTTTATCTTCCTTTTGGAATACAGAATGTCTACAGAAATGGTGGCTTGTATTGCAGTGGAGTCATTGTCAATCCTAGAGAAGATGCATGCAAGAGGGTATGCAATCAGAATGCTTTTTCTCTATGATAGTTTAGTCTTGGGGAACTTTAGAAATTGAAACATCCAATTCTAGCTTCAATGATGATTCCTTTCATTTTTGCTACTGATTATTCTTCATTTTTTGTTGTTGTGATTTTAGATATGTGCATGGGGATGTAAAGCCAGAGAACTTTTTACTTGGTCAACCGGCTACGCTACAGGAAAAGAAGTTATTTCTTGTTGATCTCGGATTAGGTGACTGCATTCAAATTAATTCCTGGTGCATTTCCTGTGCCATGAGTTACGCTTTTTTGCCTCATGGCTATTTATTATTGCAGCAACAAAGTGGAAAGACAGTGGCAATGGACAGCATGTTGAATATGATCAACGTCCTGATATGTTCAGGTGAGAATGGTAGTCAGTGCCCTTGTGGGGAATTGTCCAGTTTAACTCCTAGAAGAATATCCACAATATCTTTCCTATTCAATATCTGTAGGGGAACTGTTCGATATGCCAGTGTTCATGCTCATTTAGGAAGGACTGCAAGTAGGAGAGATGACCTAGAATCTCTGGCATATACGCTTATCTTTCTGAATCGAGGCAGATTGCCATGGCAAGGCTATCAGGTGCCAATTTCTTTTATATGCTTAAGACTTTATGTAACATGCAGACATGAACCAATTTTGTAGAGCATCCTCATGGATTTCTTTTTCGATAGAATAATGTGTTAATGTCTTTGTGTCTTTCCTTTTTCCTTCTTGATGACCTCAGGGAGATAACAAATCCTTCCTAGTTTGCAAAAAGAAGATGGCGACATCTCCAGAAATGTTATGCTGCTTTTGTCCGCCACCTCTTAAACAGTTTCTTGAAATTGTGGTGAATATGAAATTTGATGAGGAGCCAAACTATTCCAAGCTAATTTCTTTATTTGAAGGCTTGATTCCACCAAATCCGGCTATAAGACCAATAAACACTGAGGGTGCTCAGAAGGTAATTTCATCAGTGATCTGTGCGATATTTCTTTGTACCATTCCTTATGGGCTTCAATAACTATTTACTCAACTGGCAGATTATCTGTCAAGTTGGTCAAAAACGTGCTAGGTTGAATATTGAAGAAGATGATGATAGTCAATCGAAGAAGAAGGTTCGTCTTGGAGTTCCCGCTACTCAATGGATTTCCATTTACAATGCTAGGCTGCCAATGAAACAGAGGTATAGTTATGTTCTGATGCATAATCTCACACTTGCCCTAGAAAACTAATCACATATACTTAATTTGCAATAAGCACTGCATCTAAGAGTTGCTTATAAAAAAACTATCCATTATCTTCTGGGAGTTGCAATTTGGTTGCTCTGCCTTTTCTGTAATAGGAAAAGGAAGGTAATTTGTTAGGTTTGTATGGGATCCATGCATTCCATCTTTCATGTTTTAGTCTTAGTCATGGTGATATGGGTTTCAGTTTAGTGTCAACTTGAAAATTTGTGGAAAAGGTGACTCAAAACAGCTTGGATCATGATCGAACTTTTCTTGTCTTGTTTTCTGAGATTTTTTGCCGTCCTAATTTTTCGAGTCTGGTATATAATTCAGCACCTTTTACTTCTCATTTCTTCTTACCTGTTCTTAGGTAAAAGTGTTGCTGCATTTGTTTGTTCTTCAGAGTGTAAGGAATGAATAATCTGTTTTTATATTTTAATTTTATGGTGCACTTTTGTGTCTTTTAGGTACCATTATAATGTTGCTGATGGAAGGTTGGCGCAACATGTGGATAGGGGAGTTAAAGATGGGTTGCTTATAAGTTGTGTGGCTTCTTGTTCAAATCTTTGGGCATTAATTATGGATGCTGGAACTGGTTTTACACAACAAGTTTTTGAATTATCTCCATTTTTCTTGCACAAGGTGAATCTCTGCTGCACACGATATGTATAGATTTTCATTCTAATCACACTAATTACATCTTAGTAAGAAATTATTGTCCAATGTTGTAGGAGTGGATTATGGAGCAGTGGGAGAAGAACTTCTATATCAGTTCTATTGCCGGTGCAAACAATGGCAGCTCCCTTGTAGTCATGTCCAAAGGTCTGCTAAAATTACAAAATCAAATTTCCATAATTTATATATTTGTCATGCACAAGAGAATCGAGAGTTTGTTATAGTGACTATATTTCATATGCTGATTGTTTAGTATTTTGTTTACCTTGAAGTTGTCGTTTTGCATTAACAAGTGCTGATTTTTGTCCAGCTTAACCTCTGGAGAAAATTAGTGTGAATACATAATTTGTGTGTTAACTTGTGCAGGTACTCAATACACTCAACAGTCATACAAGGTCAGTGACTCCTTTCCCTTTAAGTGGATAAATAAGAAGTGGAAGGAAGGATTTCATGTGACGTCAATGGCCACTGCTGCAACTCGATGGGGTATTGTCATGTCTCGAAATGCTGGCTTTAGTGACCAGGTCAATACTTTTCACCTTGAATTTCATAAAATGTTGATTTATACTCTACAGAATTACATTATTGGTTCTTGCCCACCTTTTCTATATCAAAATTTGCAGTTATTGAGGCCTTCCTCACGGAAGATATGACAAGGATGCTGTCATTTGTATTTAATTCTCGTTCAATGATTATTTCTCTCTGTCTCTTGCCTAATCACTTACTCTTTACCTATTTGTCATTGAATTTAATAGGTGGTGGAACTTGATTTTCTATATCCAAGTGAGGGAATTCACAGGAGGTGGGACAATGGCTACAGAATTACATCTACCGCTGCAACATTTGATCAAGCTGCCCTTATCTTGAGTGTCCCCAGACGCAAACCAGGAGATGAAACTCAGGAAACTTTGCGGACTTCTCAATTTCCCAGCACACATGTTAAGGTACATATGAAGTGCTAGAATTGATATAATATACGTGCTACAGTAATACCTTCAAAGTTGGTGCATTGAAGTTTTGGATGAATATGATCCCCACTGGTTAAGAAAAAGAACTTGGACACAATATCAAATCAAATACTATAATTCCTCTGGTTTTGGTGGCCTTGTGTGGGTACCCCGCTGACAAATTTTGGGGAAAATATGTTTTTGGGTCTAATTTCTCAAGTATATGATTGGTGTATCTCTGTGTTATGTAGCTTCATTCATGCTTATTCCTCCCATCTCACTCTGTAATTGGTCGTTGTACCAATCCAGGAAGCACTCTAAGATCTGGATTTGCCTCTATATGCAGGATAAATGGGCGAAGAACCTCTATCTTGCTTGCCTGTGCTATGGGCGGACTGTTTCTTGAAATGCATTCTGTAGGAGCAGGGAAATTTCTGCTAGAAGAAAGAAAATAACTAATGGAGTGATTTGTAGCTTTCTACCCTGCCTATTCCTGCATGTCTATCAAGATTTCTGTAATTTGTAAAATTGTTATAGGAGCTCTACTCTAGAGTACTGGAGAGCTTTATTGTTCCAACAACTCTTCATATTCGAAGATGTAATTTTATGTCATAGACTTGAATTTTAATTTGCATGTTACGTAATGCCATTGCACTTTACTGATTGTTTGAAGGTGAAGCATGAGTTAATCTTGCATGATATTTCAAGTATGAAAAGAAAACAAAGCTTTACACAGTTGCTGACACTTGAGAATATAATCTGAGATAATAGGATCAAGTGTTTTCTCTTCAAATTGGAAAAGAGCAACTGTTGCTCTGTTTGCTTGCATAGCATAAACACCCTAAAGACCTCATGCCTGGTTGAACTTGAAGAAAATTGACGTCATACACCAAATGGTGCCTCAGATGTACTAAAACCACATAGGAAGAAAGAAATTCTATCATCTGCCAAAACCCGGAAAGAGAAAATCCAGTGCTTTCTTATAAGCGCAGATGATTGCGGTAGACAAGAATAACATTTAAGTAGAACTACAGAAAAATCTCCAGGAATCAAGGTTGACTGTTTGGAAGCCTGCTGAGAACAGAGTGCTCTGGTTTGTGTTCACATTCAAAGTCGAGATGAACAAATGCCCTTTCAACTTCAGGGAGTTTCTCAATCTTGATCTGCAAGGTCTCCCCAATGGTGTGTGCTTCCTTTAGTGGCAACTCTTCTGGTAGTTCAATGTCAACCTGCAAAAGAAAGAACAGAGAATGAGAAATTACGTGACTTGTCAACTTAGTCAATAACTTGCAGTTAACTAATGCATAACTGTTCGAGTTGGATAAAGATCCATAGTTGTATGAGTTTTGAAGGATGCAAGATCAAGCCAATGACTATAATTTAGCATGTTCGGTGGTTAGATTGAAATTATTGTGTAGTTAGATTAGTAGTCTACTTCCCTTCGAATGATACTGTAGAAATACTAAAATGGCCATGAAAATGCATTGGTGAAGCTTTATGCAGAAACAAGCATCAGACTGGAATTAAAAGAATTGTCTTGATATTAAAAGAAACTACATAGGCGTATGCTAGTTCTTAATACTCAAAGCAATGGAGGAATTGAACAATAACCAACCTCTACAAAGTAAAGAACACCAAAGGTGTAAGCACGGACAGTGTCCACACGTTTGACTCGAGGGTGCCTTATGACAAGATATGTTAGTTTCTGCAATACTTCAGGAGGTGCTGATTGCCCAATAAGCGAAACTGTATCAGAAAACACATGTTAAAGGGATTACACATCAAATTCAGGAACAACTTAGAACCTTAATCATTTCGATTGATTCCTCTTAATAACAATCTGGTAACAGAAGAAGTACCAGCATTTTCCATGACTGTCCCAGACCAATTTGTGATTGTATAAACCGCAAGGATGATAGCTCCAGCAGGATCAATCCACCAGTAAAATTTATCACCAAGAACAGCAGCAACTAATCCAATTATGTTCGTTACGACGTCAAAATAGTGATCCTGGACATGAGCATTATCTTATAAAACTGACGACGATGATGAGCTAAACGCAGATGCAACTTGTTAAGAGATTAGAGTCGGAAACCTTCGCATAAGCACGGACTATTTTGTTTCCCGAGCTTTTACAGTAAATCCACAGTCCAAGTTTTACAACAGTGGCAGAAATCATGATTACATACAACCACAGCAATTGATTGGCAGACATCTTTGCAGTAGGTTCATCTTTTATTAATTCCTCAGCTGCCTGAATCAATATCTGGAAACCTGCAGAATAAGATCACAGTGGTATTTAAAATCCATGCTTAAAAGGTCACAATTCTTGGAAATGGAAGATATAGCAGGGATAATAAGCAAAATCGTACCAAGGGTAGCCATCACGGCAGCAAAAATGATTATTCCTACTGGCTGCACCCTCAATTTTCCAATAGGATATTTGTAGATATTGATGTTTTTCATTGATAAGTGAGTGAACCAGAGTATACCACCAGCCATGAGATCAAGTAAAGAATCCAAGGTTGATGCAGCAATTGCTATGGATCCACTCTTTATCGTAGCATAGATCTGCATATACGGAAATTCTTGAAATGTGAGCATCCTTGCAGTACTGTTTACTCACCAAGAACTGATACGTACTAGTGAGTGTGATTAATGCAGATTTCTTCACCCATATTCTTCTGTTTACCAAATGGTTGTCACTTCGTAAATCCTTTATCAAGAAGTATTGCAAATGCACTCTAGGTTTCTGTTTTCTTCAATATTAACCAACTAAAGATCCAATAAAAAGAATGAGGAATTTCATAGGATTTCAAGTACTTGTGAGGCTGATCTACCCTTTTGACAATTGAGTTGCAGAGAAAACAAATGTTATCTTGTTCATACTGCAATCACATGATGTAATACACCTGCAGTCGAATTCTCGGCAAAAAGTTGCTCGACGCATCTAGAACCATAGGAATTCACAGGCGACCATATTTTACCTTAAAAGCCAAGAGCAGAATATTGGCATAATTAGAGATCTTCATTGCTCTTTCAGCTTGTATTTGTTCTTCGTCATGTTCATCACTAACAGAGTGAGTTTCCACCAAAGCATCAACTTCCTCAAAGGATTTCAATGTATCAAATTGCCTTTCATAATATTTCCTTTCATCTGCCAAAAATGTCATAGAAGAAAGTGTCAGAACTGAACAATGTAAAAAAACGTGTTAGAAACACTCATGTCTAAGCAAGTGAAGATTAAATACCAGGAAAACATTCGTTTACAAAGGCAATTAACTCCAGAATTACGAAAAAGAAACCATTTTTAGATTCTCTATGTCCCTAATGAGACAAAGAAACTCTTATATATCTGTCCCCCCTTTGATTCCTGAGAAAACATTAAAGAATCAATGTCTTCTTCATAAGACAAAACATCCCAAACCAGAAAAATGGATCCTTGTCTCTGTTTCAAACAACAACAAGAACAATAGAATGCACTCCTCACTTTCCTTTAACCAACCGACAACATCCCACCATAAAGAGATGAAAAAGGGACAAACCTGAACTGAGTTCCTTGGTTTTAGAGAAATCAACATGAAAAGAAGAAGACTCCATGTCAATGGTTGAGCGAACCTTATCAGGCAACCTCGCCAAGAACTCGCTCCTCAAGCTGTTCACAGAGTAGTCTTTGTTCAGTTTCACGCTCCGTCGTCCTTCATTGCCAAGCAACGGCGTTTTTGCGCTGGTCACTGTCTCACCCTCCATCTCCAATCACCCAATTCCCAACTTTTCAACAAAACCTCCTCTCTGTCTCTGTGTCTATCTCTTTCTCAGTTGTATGCAATTATATACACGTAAATAGGAGAAAGTAGACAGACGTAAAGACAGAGTAACCATCCAACATAGTTAAAAACTATGAAAACTACTGTCCTCTCCTAAATCGAGTTAAGGTTAGTTATGTATTCAACACATAAAATTTCTATCGTGAAGGGTTGTAGTCAGACGACATATTTATATTTCAGTAAATAATGAATAATGGACAACAGTTAATTGCAAATTTAACTATTTTAATAAATTCATGATTAAACAAATCGAATTGATTCGATAATAAAGCAGTCCAATAAAAAATCTGAGTTAATAAGCTAAAGTCTGACGAAAGAAAAAGACCCTGATTAGTGTGAGTTGGACCTGTACTGAGCTTACGATAGAAAAGCTCGATATGAAAACTATATATATATATAAAGTTAAGGTCTCCTGCTCAAGCAAATTGTGAATATTCGGATTCTCTGACCCATTAGGAGATTCACATGTTAAGAAAGTTGCAGAAATACGTTAATAACATTCTAGTGATCAACTTTCGTAAAGGTTGTTGTGAAAACATGTTCATTTTGACTGTGAAAAACTC
>JANITW010000003.1:601756-617052 GCA_027564335.1 Erythroxylum williamsii
AAATCAAATACGAAAATATTAATAAAAATAAATGATATTAATTAAGTTCTTTATATGAGGTTAATATTTTTGAGGTCATGATATGAATTAATGGACTGTATGGCTCCGAGAGCTTAGTTCTAGTATAAGACATTTAATTTGTGTTATGAACTGTATAACTCTGACAGCTCAGTTCCAAAGTTTATATAAAAAAGGACTATATGGTTCCGAGAAATATATATATAATTCGTATTATGAATTGTATAGTTCTAAGAGCTCGATTATAATTATATGAAAAAATGGACCGTATGGTTTCGGAAACTTGGTCTTGTATTTTTAAATCCCACTTATCTGGTTCAGTGATATAATTCCGATAGATTTTACTTTGAAACAATATTTATACATATAGATATGAATTATTAAAATAGATAGTATTTCATAATTTGATTTTTAATGTTGATTTATGCTTAGAAATAAAAAAATATTCATATTTGAAAAAATATTTTATGTTATGCATGATATGACTGAATAGGCTTATAGGCTTAGTAGTGTAGATTTTCTTTCATCACGTCAGTTTTGAGGAGAACTAGAAGAATGCTGTAATGGATCTACTACAAGACAAAAATCACATACAAGATCTTGAAAGATTTGGAGGTGGATGTATTACAAATTCTTATTTTGTTTTTGACTATGGCATTTACACATAAAGAAGTTAAGAATCTTACAAGATTTTATAGTGAATTATATATGAATACATGAAAATTATGTATGAAATATAGCTTAGACGTGCTGAAATGTATTGAAAAATGAGTAAATTATTTTGTCAAGAAATTTTATATAGAGATAGATAATTGAATAATGTGCATGAAAAGTATATCGAAGTTTCTTGTAAGAGATTTTAAGTAAATATAAAAAAAAAACTCTGTCAAACATTTTGTAAATTAAATAGTAATTGCTAAAATAATGAGACTTTAAAATAGAAAATGTTGTAGTTCAAAAACATTCGGTGTTTAAGAATATGGCAACACTTGGGATTCTGATTCCATTATCGGTTAGGAGGAGCTACATAAAAAACCTCTGGGTGTCATCATCTTCTTGTATTTTAATGGAAAGCATTTCTTATAATTTGTGAGGACCAGTACGTTATAGGATTGGGCTGACAGAACATCAACCACCAAAAATGGAATTTTTTTCTGCTGAAAATTGGAATTGATGGGACCAAGAATGGAAACCTTTTATCCTTATTAAGTGATATTTGTTTTCAATAATCCATTATGAACATCATTACCTTTCCTTTGAAGACAGCAGTAGGTTGCCTACCTGCACCAGGAAATGAGCTCTGTACTGAGCTATGAGAATGGAGGAACCCAAAAACTTCGATGCAAAAAGTAACTAACGTGTTTTGAAGTGAAAAAAGATGATCATATTACCCTAACAAGGATACAAAGTCTATCGGAGAAATTTTGTGACAAATATTCATTTCATGCACGAAACAAGTATTTCAGTCCCTTCGAATGCTAGTGGCTTCTTTACTAGCAGAAGCAGAAGATCAACCCCAGCCATACAGGAAGCAGAACTTTCTCAAGAATTCCAGACTGTAATTTATCGGATTCTTAAACCAATGCTCGTTTATCCTTTTCGGCGTAATCATCCACCCTTTTGTATTTGAGAACAGTGTGCATCATTCACTTCATGATTTGATGCAGTGTAGATTTCTAATCGGTAGCTTGGAGCCTTTGCATACAGTTCCTTTGCTCTTCAAAATCACACTGGTATACTTTTCAGTCTCAGCAATTAGTGAATCCTTATGTTAGTCTCCATTGTTTGTATATTTCTTCTTCCACTAATTTACAACTTCGGCAGCAATTTAGTCCTGCATCAGCCTGATAATAATGGTTAAGCAGGTGCAGCTTCTCTTTTCCGACTACTCTTCTTTTCCTTTTCACTCTGTCCCTGTGATTTATTTAAAACTTGATCCGCTTGGGAGACAATTTTTGAGACCGTAAATCCTGCAACTTCAAAATTCTGTGACCTGTAAGGAATCAAAGAATTACGACAAACAACATCTACTCCTTCATATGTCCAAACACCCAATACTGCTTCCCCTTTGAGGCCAACAGCAAACCAACCAAGACCACCAGCAGCAAGATCTCTGGAACTCGAATCCCAAGTGTCGCCGGAGACACGGAACTCCTGTCTCACCCATTTTCCAAGCTCTTGAACTCGTTTCTCTCCAACAGGTGGCTGAAGCAAAGATCAAGAGAAGAAAAAAAAATCACAATTTACTCTTAAGGCTTGTATCTTCAACAGAAAATATAACTATAAGAACCATTGGATCATGTCTCAGGTTTAGTTCAGGAAGGCTTATAGGCACTAGAACTGGAATGCGCCTCTAATTTTGGGATCGCTCGCCATATAGGCACGGATTATTCACATGCTCAGATTGAATATAAAATGCTTCAACTATTTTGCAAGAGCAAAGAATATAATATGATGCTAAAGTTATAATGGACACGTATAGAGATTCCTCTGAGCAATGCCAGGGAGCAGTCCTTATGTATAATTTACTTACCAAGACAATTTATACCTGTAATTGACGACCAAAATGCTCGTCCGGCATAGTGCTTGCCCTTTCAGTTTTCCCCATATGCAATGGAACAAGTGCAGAGGCCCATACTGTGATATAAACAGAATCCACCGATAGTTCTTCAACATCTAGCCTCATCAATCCACCAATATGAACTGAATGACCTGCCTGTCAAGAGCATATTAAATGCATATAAAACCATTATCAGTGTGATGTTCTTCAGGATAAAGAATGCATATATTACTTCAAGTTTCTATCATCTCATAAGCTATTTGAGAATTTCAAAGTCTCTTGAATTAAGATACTAATCAAGTTAAGTGAAGCTGAAACCAACCTTGATTCTATACGTTCTGGGTTTCACCTCCTTACCAATATGAACAAGCTTCTGTTCATCCCTCGTTAGCCTAGTAGTTATCTGATGTGGATTCAACAGCCCTGGGGTGTCAAACAACTTCGCATTCCCCGGAAGAACACCCTCCAATCTGACAATACCCAACGTAGTCCCAGGCACGGGGGCTTCTGTTAGATGGCTAATCTTTCCTTTACTTCCACTAACACACTTCCCCAGTGCATTTATCAGTGTACTCTTCCCTGCATTCTGAGTCCCCACAACCCAGACATTCCCTCTAGGCCCTGCCAATTCAACCACATCTTCAACCAAATCCTTCAATCCCCAGTCTCTCACTGCACTCACAAAATGCACCTTCTTAATACTAGTAGCACCACCTTCCCTTGCTCTTTGCCTGATCCAATGTTCGAATCGAGTTGGGGACAGAGATGTTGGCAACAAGTCAATCTTAGTCACTATAAGAACTATTCTAGGCACATTCCCTGACTTCCCCTGTTTCCAAGCTTTGTAATTCTCCTCAATTGCTTCTGTCACTAATTTCACCACTCCTTTAGGAAATGACCCATCAAAGTCCACTGCATCAACCACCAAAAGAACCACCGACCGGGCTCCACCAGTCGATACCAAACGCCTGCCCACTGTGTGATAAAAATCAAACTCAGGCAACAAATTCTCCAAGTTTGGATCTTTCACTCTTCCATAGTGCCTCAGAGAGTGACATCGTGCGCACACTACAGGCTTTTCTGGACGATGAGTGGAACCAGAGTCAGAATTAGGATTTTCCGCTTCGACCGTTAGCCCCTTTTTCACAGAATCAGAGAATCCAGACTCAAAAGAAACAGGTACAAGATGCGAACTTGCCTTGTAATTTGGGTCCTTAACAGAAGGTTTGGTGAAGAACCCAGGAAGCTTAGGATTGGAGTCTTGCATGTGGACCCCGCAACCAGGACAGACCGCGGTGGCCAGAGTTCCATCGGTGTAATTGCCGTCACGGGTCAGAGTAAAACACGGATAAGAAACCAAAGGTGGCTGCTTTTTGGCGGGTGGCAGGTTAGGTTTTGCAGAGAAATAGCAAATGAAGTAAAACAGTGACGGATTTTTTGCTGGGATTTGAAAATGGTAACGAGTACAAATAGCTCGGGATGAAGAAGACAAAGATTGGTTCTTCGTTAAGGAGCGATGGGTAAAGAAAGAAAGGAGGGTTTTGAGCTTTGTTGATCTTGAAGAACAAAGGGTTTTGGCGCCGATCATCTCTAGCCTTCACCTTACCTTGTATGATCTTGACAAGTCTTCTTCTTCTTGCAGGTGATAAATTAGGGTTTAGAGATATAGGGTTTTACGTTGTATCAAGAGATTTAAAGTTGGTTTTCAGAGAAGGAAGTTAAATGGCGCCGTTTTGCCCAGGATTGGCCCTTTGTTGTGACTCATTCAGGTTGTTTATAAGTTCCTTTGGCGTGTGGTCAATTAGCAACATCTACATGTCAAAGTGTCGGTTTTGAAAGCATTCACACACACACACACAAACACACACACACATATATATATATCATCATTTGAGGCTGTAGAGAGTTCATTAGCTGATGTTCTGATTAAGGTGGCCATGTTTGTGTTGGTTCAAGCTTTGGTTTATCTCATTCTTTCCAACTCAGCAAACACCTTCTCCAAGACCAAGATGAGATCTTTGAGCTTCAAACAAGCTCGTTCCATCAGCATTACCTGGATTCTGGCTGCCCTATTTGACATTCCTGCCGGCGAGCCTTCACCGTCACCTTCAATAAGGGGTTCAACAACTTGTATTTGATGATTAGAGAAGTCCTGAAGTATCGGTCTCCTTTGCTTTTTTTTTTCCATTCGGACAATTTTGTCCTACTCTATAATGGCCAACTATTAATTATATTTTAGTTTTTTTAACAATTTATTGATTAAATTATGTAATTTGATATAAACAAAGATAATAAAATGGTTTAAGAAATAATGTAAACTAATGGGTCAAAGTTCGGAAGAAAAATAGATCATAATTAGTGGACCGGATCCATATCGAGCTTGTAATGGGGAAGTTCGACATGGAAATTATATATAAAGGTTAAAGTCTCCTTTAATTGCTTACGTAATTCATAAGCATACGGATCCTTTAACTTATTAAAAGGGTTTATGTCTTAAGAAAACTGAAGAAAGACATTAACAGAATGTCAGTGATCGCATTCCATAAAGGTCCCGATAAATTGAAACTCATTTTGGCTTCTTCGAAATAATGGATGGAATTGAAATCAGGTATTCTGAATTTTCTTCATTTTTAACTCTTTTATGAACAATTTGGGACACGTAATAAGGTCTATTATACGTGTTACACGTGGTATCAAAGCAGTTACGTGAGTGGATTATCATATACAACTATAGCGAAGGAGTTTATGGATAGCATTTCCCAGAGATACAAGGTGTCTTCTCATACAAAGCAGGGCACCTTGATTAAGGAACTATTCTCTATGAGGTATACGGGAGAAGGGGACATTCAAAAGTACATTATTAGGATGGTACGCTTTCAAACTAAGCTGAAGGCACTTGATGTACCAATTCCTGATAATCTCATAGTGTATCAGACACTAAATACTCTCCCTGGAGAGTTTGAGATGTTTGCTACCTCTTACATCTCTTAAGATGAGGTTTAGGACATCAATATCTTAATTTCCCGATGTGCTGCAGAGGAGGAGAAGATTAAGAGTTCTTTTTATCCAACTCTATTTACAATTGCCAAAGGTAAGGGAAAGGTTAAGCTCCAACAACCTAAAGATAAGAGTAAGAAACTCAAGTCCTCTCTAAAGATTCAGAATAGACAGTCTAGCGTTGCTAAGGGCCTACATGACCTAAAAGGTATGAGGTGTTTCTTCTATAAGAAGAAGGAACATAAGAAGGTTGATTGCAAGAAGTACAAGCTATGGAAAGTTAAGTAGGAACTGTCAGGTAGCTCCATGGTCTACAAGATTCATGAATTCAATTTAGGCATAACCACATCAAGTTTTTGGGGGTTAAATAGTGGAACTTTTGAACATGTTGCTTCCACAATGTAGAGGCTCAGATCCTGGAGAAGGCCGACTAAAGGAGATGAGAAGCTGATGGTTGACAATACTGAAGAAATGAATGTTTTGTTTGTAGGAGATGTAGGATTAAACCTCGATATGAGGTTTGTATTAGACTTCCGAGACATTTTATATACTATCTTTTAGACGGAACTTAATCTCTGTATCAGTTTTCGATAAAGAAGGTTATTGTTTTGTATTTGATACTTTGGTTGTAAATATTTCTATCAATACAAGACATATCGGAACTGCCTTCTTATTCTATAGATTGTATAAAATGTGTCTTACTCCTGATGAAATGTATGTCTCTTCGTACATTGCTCAACTTGTTACTCGAAAGAGAGCCTTTATAAAGAAAACTTCGTACATGTTGTGGCATAAACATCTTGGCCACATTTCTAGAGAGAGGGTTGAAAGATTGATAAAGGATAACATTCTCCCAACTCTGTACTTCAGTGATCTGGAAACATGTATCGATTATTGTAAGGGTAAGTTGAACAAGATAAAGAAAAAAAGGTCAACTCATACTCTTGGTTTATTGGACCTTATACATACAAACGTTAATAGTCCATATACAGTCACATTATGCAATGATAGATATTTTCTGACGTTTATAAATGATTATTCCCACTATGACTATATGTTATTGCTTAAGGAAAAAGTCTGAAGTTCTTGATAAGTTCAAGATCTTTAAGACTGAAGTTGAAAACCAATTGAAAAAAATCAATAAAAATAGTCAAATCTGACAAGGAAGGGGAATACTATGGCAGATATGGGATTGCAGGATAAAAAAGGTTCTGTTTGTCAAGTATTTGGAATCAATTGGAATAGTGGCTCAGTTTGTTATGTTAGGTAGTCTTGAGCAAAACAGTGTTGCCGAAAGGTATAATTGCACCCTAAAGGACTTTAAAAAGTCGATACAAAACATGGTTATTCTACCTAATTATTTAAAAGTGTAGAAACCCAGTTTTGCACATATTCGTGTATAGGGCTGCTCTATTGAGGTAGTATAATCCTTATAAAGATAAATTGCATGCTTGTTGTACTCATTGCTATTTAGTAAGATATCCTAACTACTTTAAAGCTACAACTTTTATTGTAGAGAATGAGAGATTGGAATAGTAGAATCACAAACAACTTAGTTTTTGGAATAAGATATCCATGATGATGGTAGGCCCTTTGATCCTTCGGATGATAGCAAGGAAGATACCACAGTCATCATGTACCCTCTACTTATGCAGTTAGATCCACGTACTATGCTTGTACGGGGACAGGAACTCATACCTGTACACACAGAGGCTCCTGAGAGTACAAGATCTACTACAGTTAAGTAAATCCACTACGGTGAAATGACCTGCTAACCCATTTGATTTCATTGTCTATCAGGTGAACATGACTATGCTATTAAACATGTTACGGATCTAGTTAGTTTTACAGAAGTTGTTTATGGACCAATGCAAATTTGTGGTGGGATGTAATGACTAATGAGATGCAAGCCATGAAGCATATTAAAGTTTGGGAGCTAGTTGATTTGCATCGAAACTGCAAACTTGTTAGTTATAAATGAAGTTTTAAGACCTAAAAGATTTCAGGATAAAATTCATCGGTTTATGGGCTTGCTCAATTGCTTAATGGTTCACTTAGAAAGAAAGGTTGACTTTATGTTACCTTTTCTCCTGTATCCTCGTAAGATACATTTTGAGTGATTAAGGCAATTGTAGTTTATAATCATATAGAGTTACATCATATGGCTGTCAAAATTGTTTTCCTAAGTAAAGACCTTTATGAAGTGGTCTATATGGTACAACCTGAAGGATTTCTGGATCTAGATAGAGCTGACATAGTTTGTAGGTTAAGCAGATCAATATATAGTTTATATCAAACCTCCTAAAAGTGATACCTTACATTTGATAAGGTTTGGCCTCTTTCGGCTTCTTGAAAAATAAAATTAAAAAGATGCTTGTACTATGAGGTTAGGGGAGCAAAGTTACCTTTCAATTACTGCATGCAGATGATATATTGCTTACGTCAAATTACTTGACCATGTTGTATGAGGTTAAGCAACTTTTAGTCAAGAACTTTGACATGAAAGACCTTGGTGTAACATCTTCTGTCCTAAGTATTTAGATTTACCGGGATAGATCTCAACACTCACCAAACCTCTCATAGAATGCATACATTAAGTATGTGTTACAAAGGATTGATACGGTTAACAATAAACTTGCCGTAACACCTATCTCTCATAGTGAGAGATAATCTTTGGCACAGTATCCAAAGAATAAAGTAAGTAAAGAGGTTGGTATGAGGAATGTTCCGTATTCTAGTACGGTTAATAACTTGATGTATGCTCGGCTATATACTAGGTAGGACATTGCATACACCATTTGACTGTTTGGTCAATATCTGGTTCACCCAAGTATAGACCATTGAAATATAGTCAAGAGAGTGTTGAGATACTAAAGGAAATTAAGGATTATATATTAACATATAGAAAAGTCAACAAACAAAACCTCATAAGGAATTCAGATTCAAATTTTAGTCATGTTTATGGATGATTGAAAGTCAACTTAAGATTACATTTTTAAGTTTGCAGATGGTACAATGTCGTGGAAGTGTGTCAAGTAAACAAGGGTAACTTCCTCGACTATGCATGCTTAGTGTATGCTATGGGGCTACTTCACAAACAGTTTAACTCAGAAACTTGATTTATGAGTTGTCTATGGTTGATTCAGTAGCTGGACTAATTTAGTTGTATTGTGGTATTCTTCTTGTCGTGTTGTTTAATTACAAGAAAGAATATCACAGGGTCTTAGTATTTAAAAGTCAATTATTTGGTCATAAAGGTGTTAATAAAAAAAGGTGACATTAAGGCTTGGAGAATTTAAATATTGAGGCAAAGTTAGTCGATCCTTTAACTAAAAGGACTTCACCCACTTATGTTTGTGACACAAATATACCGTATGGGTATTTTGATGTCCTTATAGGCACTATTATTTAGGAGATCGTTATGTTTGCTCCATTTATATTTGTACATTTTGATGTATTATGATAGTATGATAGTTTATCAATAGAGATAAACATCATTTATCTTTAGTAATACGTGTTATCATACATTGTCATGGTACGTATAAAAATCTTAAGATTTATGTCGATCTTAAGCATTTAAAGGTCATTTGACATATATACAGATTGACCTTGTACTTATATTATTTAGATGCATACAGTTTTAAACAGATATCCATGAAGTTTGACATAACATAGGAGAATATAAGTTTTTAATCTCATAAAGGTTTTCTAATACAATTTAGCTTTCAGGTGGAGAACATAATGGTTTTCTCTAAAGTTTTTTAGTATTCAGTGAGAGAAAATAAGTTTTCTTTAATACTGTTTAGTATTCGGTGAGAAAAAACATGATTCTCTGTTGCAGTTTAGCACATACAATTTAACAAAAAGTTGGAGAAATCTAGATCTGCAAACGAAGATGATACATTTTAGATCATACTTGTATCATCCTAGTTTGTCACACTCCATTTTCCTATTCATATTAGATATTCGTGATTATATTAAACCTGTGTCACACATGACAAATATGTTTGATATTTTTTGGTTTCGAAAACTTTGCAGGACAAAATATTGGACTTTCATTAACTTTGGATCACATGCTTTAATTTTTAAAATTTAGTACCAATACAGTTGCGTGACTTAACCGATTTTTAAACTATTTTTAAACTTGAGTCATAACTACAATTAATGCTTGTCTAAGGAGGAGAATGTTGGACAATTTTGTCCTTCTCCATAATATTTGACAACTATTAATTGTATTTTCTGTTTTTTAATAATTTATTAGTTAAGTTCGTAATTTGATCTAAACAAAGGTAATAAAGTGACCCAATAAATGATCTAAATTAATAGGTCGAAGTATAGGAGAAATATAGATCCCGATTAGTGTGGACCGAACCCATATCAAGCTTGTGATGGAGAAGCCCAATATGTAAACTATATATAAACATTAAGATCTCCTTGAGTTGCTTATGTAATTTGTAAGTATATGGATCCTTTAACCTGTTAAGAGCACTTACGTCTTTAAAAAAATTGAAGAAAGGCATTAGCCGAGTGTCGGTGATCACATTCCGTGAAGATTCTGGAAGATTGGAGCTCGTTTTGGCCTCGAAAAATACTTCGGAATAATGAATGAAACTGAAATCAGGTATTCCACATTTCCTTCGTTTTTAACCCCTTCATGAATGATCCGAGATATGTTATAAGATTTATCCTACATGTTACATTTTCTATCCTGTGAATCACAAATTTTTCTTCTTTCTTTTGTATTTCTGAACTGAAATCAAAATATATTTATTCTTTTTTTCCAAATCGTTTGTACTTGATGAATTGTAATAATATCCCTACCGTAATCGATTTCAGAAATTGACTACCCTTAATCTTCCTTGGAGACTCTTTTAGCTATAATCTTTTTTAACCGCAGCTACATAAGTTTCTTACAGGGACAGGACCATCGTCCTTGACCATCCATGGATGCTCAGCTACACTATTTAAACTTATTCTTTGCAATGGATCTGCATGAAAAATGGAGTTGTAAGCTTCACAGAGTTAACAACCATCAAGAAGCTAATGATTAGCATAAAAAGAGAATGTGATCAGATGATGTTTTCCATATTATGATGCTTTCCATATCTGGAAAACTTGAAGCAATAAACAGAAAACAGCAACAGATTTAGCAGTAACATGAGTTGTTTCAGTGAATTTATCTTTCTGGTGTTCTAATTAAGTTTGGATTGCAAGAATTCAAAGAATAAATATATTTTGACTATTCATATATCAATTATCTAAAGCACATAAAAAACTGTTGAATGATCTTATAATTCGATTTCGATAATATATAATATCTATGTAGAATGGTATGTGTATGAATGCAGCACCTTTACAGAGAAGGCTTTGGATCAGGTCTTTTAGTTCTGGGTCTAAATCTTCCGGGAGTTCTAAAGGACTGTGAACAATCTGTAACAGGAAAAGTTTTGACAGATTTTTAAGCATAAAAAGGTAAGAACATAGAAGAAGAGGGCTTGAGAGCAAACTTAAAAGCTGAATCAACTTCACCTTATCATAAGTTTCAGGTAAACTGTCTCCAAGGAAAGGGCAGGAGCCTACTAACATGAAGTACAATGTAACACCTGCAGCCCACGTATCAGCAGCTTTTCCGCTGTAAGCTGTACCTGATGCAATACGACGAAATTTCGTTATGGGATTATAGGATCAACGTACTTGCATTACTGAAAAAACATTACTCGTTATGAGTGTCCGCATCTATCAGAATAATAGATGATTGTAATGTTAATGTTAGTTGAACTATTCCAGTTTTGATTTTAAATGGTTATTCAGGATACGATGACTAAGAAATTTTTCATGTAAGCTTTAAATTTCTGTACCTGAACAACACTCAGGTGCAGTAAAAGCTGGGGTTCCAGGGCATTGCCAGAGCTCATCCCTGCCATTCTACAGAACAAAGTTGAAGCATTATTGGAGAAGATTTGGTGACTTTTGTTCGATTTCTTTTCAATCACTCCATCAGAAATGGAGAATCAATTGTTTGATAATCTCAATCATGAAGTTCTTTTCAAGTGATTTTGAGACACAGTTCAGTCAGCCATTACCTCAAACGCATGGCTGACACTGAAATCACCAATCTTCACCCTTCCACTAGTACTGAGCAGAAGATTTTCTGGCTTGATATCTCCATGCACAATGTTCTGATACAGAGAAAAAGGCATCGATCCTTGTTAAGAAATTGGAATCACTTTAACATTAAGATTAAAGAAAGTTGTCTGCAAGTGAGTGATTCAGTCAACTTCTGATAATGATTTATAGTTCAAAGAAAACATGTTGCATTTGTTCCAGGCTTGAGTACTCTTTGAACTGCAAAGGAAAATTGGCCTATACCATAGAAAAGCTCAGATTTTCATTTTCTGTTAAGATTTTTCTCGATTAGGGAATCTGGGAAGTGATCGAGTAGGAAATCTGTGAACTTACATGACTGTGCAGATAAACAAGACCAGCAACTACATCTCTGAAGTATCTCCTTGCAGTTGTGTCATCAATCCTTGGTTTAGTTTCAAAGATGCTGCTTATAGGATTGCCTCCCACATACTCAAGAACTATATAACAAAATGTCAGAAAGAAAGAATCGAGCAAAAGTATAAATGTAATGATGCAAATGGAAAGCTGCCTCATACCCATGTAGAGATAGTCTGATCTTTGATCATCAATCACCTCAATAAGGTTAACAACATTCTCGTGTTCCAGTGTTTTCAGTATTGAAACCTGTCAGGTTCAAAGTGTCCAAGCTAAGATTCAAATTCAGAAAGCTTGTTTGTTGTGTTCTTAATGCATCAAATTCAGATAGCTTGTACCTCTCTGAGAACATTAGTCATAGCAGATTCAGTGCTTGATATGCGCAACTTGGATAAACGAGACTTACAGACAGCCTGCAGTGACAAAAGAATGGTTTTTATGTCAGAAAGGGGGGCAGCATTACTACAAACTGCATCTGCATTTTCTACCAGGGCATGTTCAAGTAAAAGGGAACATCGATCGGAATAGCCGTATCGAACCTGAGAAGATGCAAGATGGATACCAAATGATCTTGATAATCACTAAGATCAATCCATCCAAGCACTGCAGCTCAGGACAAAGTTATGGAATCTGGGTTGTATCAATAAGTAAGCTCAATAACCATTTACCTTAATTGCGTAAGGGGTTCCACTGCTGATGCTCCGATACAATGCCTGCACAGAACTTCTTACTCAGACTAGTTGCATCATCATGTTATGATACATGAGCTTTAAAGACTACTTGAAATGCTGCTTACCACTTTGCCATAACTTCCTCTACTGATCTTCCTTTCCTTTACATATTCATTTATCATCTTTCTTCCAGATGAATGCTGCAATAAACAGGCTAATGTCAGCAACTCTAGTGACCATCTGATAAGCCATGAACGAGCACTGCAAACATTTTCAAACTGTTGGAATTTTGTTAACACTAAGAGATCCGTGAAAATGAGGCTAGAGCCTTTTCAATTTCAGAGATCTATCTTTACCCTGCTAATCCTGGCAGATGAGGTTTCTTCGACAGGTATCTTCTTGCAAGTTAGAGTCTTTTCTGGTGTATAAGGAATTCGTTTTTCTCCATGTTGCTCTTCAGCAGACCAAGTTCTGTAGGATAATTTACTGTAGAAAAGATTCTCTGAATCTTCATCTTCTTCTTCTTCTTCGTAGTTAATGTCGATACAGGATTGAGAGAACATATTGGCTGAGGTTATTGGTAAAAGAAGCTTCTTTGGATTCTGAGAATTACAGCAATCCGAATTCTCAGGAAACATGGAGCATACCAAACTAGACATTAAAAGGAGCAAAACCCTTTACTAATAACTAATCTCTCTTTCAATCTCTGCCACAGGAATTAACGTTCTTATCATCTATTGTGGAGAAGAACAAGGCAAGAAAGTGAACCAGACCAAGAAAAAGTGCTCCCCTTATCTCCATGCAATTTCTGTTTTATACAAACTGACAAGAGTAAGCAAATCACTTAAAATCTGATAAAAGTGGACTCCTTTGGTAGGGACAATATTCCAAAATGCACTCCTCTCTTTAATACTTTCAGAAACCAGAAACTCCAATCAGGTACTCTTCTTAAGGTTAAGCAAAAACTTATCTACTTAAGTCTAGTAGAATTGACAGCTCCTAGAACCTACAGAGGAGCGAATCATGTATGTTCCAACTACTATGCAATGTCTGCTAGCCTTTAACCTTAGATTAAACAAAAACTTGTCTACGTAAGTCAAGAATTGACAGCTCCTACAAGCTGCAAAGGAGCGAATCATGTATGTTCCAACTACCATGCAATGTCTGCTAGCCTTTAACCTTATAGTCATACCCACCATAGATCTTCAGCAAGATTCTTCCATTTAATATTCAATGTATTTTTGTTCTCAGAAGAAACTTTATAGATTTCTGAACTTTGAGTTACAAACTCCAGGAATTTACATGAAGCAGTAAATTCCAGAAAAGAGAAAGAAAGCAACTAAAGTCCAAGAAACAGTACGGTTGGTCTTAGCTTTGAATGGTAGTTCCTGCAATGGTTACCGACTCAAGGAAGAAGCAGACAAAACTATTTTAATGTAAAACCGTGTCCTTCTTCAGACCATTATGATTTATTTAGAACATCCTAACTGTATGTGTCAGGATCATAATATCATGGCCCTTCTTGTGTTATGATTGGTGATCGGATTGGCACAGTTCACCAGCAACAGAACTTAAGAGCAGTTTGGACGCAATTGAAGAACCGTGGACACGTGTAGTTTGACTCCCCTACGCTTCCACACGGATGGTTTTGATTAGCCACTTTGACAAGTGCAGAGACCATGCATATGAAAAACATATACATGAAAGGCATTAGGTATGAGTGGACCAATATGGTTAGGACAGGAACAAATCAGCAGAAGTTAGGATTTGAGTAGATTTAGAACGATGTTGTTTAATCCTTAATTAATAAAAAAGTTGTTTAAGATAGTTCCAACCTCTTTACACGATTATGAAGTACAAAAAGATGGCAAAGGATGACAATAGGTGGGTCTAATTAAATATTTTATAATTGTTCGTATATTGAATTTAAAATGAATAAATTATTAAATAAGTCAAATAAGTCGTGAAACTATATAATTTAAAGTCGGTTGTCTTTCAAATAAGACATCGTTGTATTTCAGTCATATTTTAAATTCTTTAATTTTATTTCATTTTTAACTGATTTTATGATGATCTAACGTTAATTAAACTTTTTAAACTTCCAACATTTTGTTTTATTAGTTGAACTTCTAATCTAATTTTTAAAACTTTGATAAATAATATATAGAAATACAAACAATGATGGATTGATTGAACATTTGAGTCCGATCAAATAGAACTTCCGTCGTTATCTTCGGATCAAATCAGATTAAGTGTTTATTTAGATGAGCTTATATTAGTAGAGTTTTTGTCAGTAAAACTTTTGTCAATAAAAGTTTTTATTAGAAAAGATTTTTTAATAAACCAGTTGACTGTTTAGCTGTCAATTAAAAAACAGGTTTTTAGAAAGAACTTCATATAATAGACTGCTTGGCAATACAAAAATAAAAAATACTTTTATTAATTTTAACTATATCTTTATTTTATAATAAAAATTATTTATATATATGAATATTATTTAAAGTATATTAAACAATATGAAAGCACAATATATTAATTATTATATAGTT
>JANITW010000003.1:688241-713532 GCA_027564335.1 Erythroxylum williamsii
TCCCTACAAGAAAGTATTAAATCAAATTAAGTCCCAATAATTGCATCAATAAGAGGAATAAAAAGGGATAATTAAAATATAAATATTGAACAAATATGCACTTATCAACCATATTTCTCCTTTTTTGTTGGGGGACATGCACGCTTACACAGCTTGAAGTGAGATGCTAGTGGCATTCTAAATGGCTTGACATGCTTCATATTAAACATTTCTAGCACTAATTCAATATATCTTTTCTTGAGACAACCATAATCACTTATCCTTCCTATCTTGAGTTATCTCCATGCCTAAAATTTTCTTTGTAGGGCACAAATATTTCATATCTAAAAATTTTGACAATTCCTCTTTTAACTTTTGGATTCTATCAATTTTTTGACCCACAATTAACATATCATCAACATAAGGACGAATAATGATGAAGTTGTCACCTAAGAACTTCTTGAAATACACGCAAGCATCAATATAAGTTTGCTTGTAACCATGATTTGCCATAAAGGAATCAAACTTTTGATACCACTTCCTTGGAGCTTGTTTTAAGATATAGACTTTTCTTCAACTTGTAGACTAGATTTTCCTTTCCTTTAGCTTTGAAACCTTCTGGCTGCTTCAAGTATATCTCCTCTTTTAAATCTCTATGCAATAATCCTATTTTAATATCTAGCTATTTGAGTTCAAAATCCAAGCAAGTTGTTAGACCCAAAATTATTTTGATTAAGGTTGTCCTGATTACTGGTGAAAAGATTTCATCAAAGTTTACACCATTCTTTTGATTGAATCCTTTCAGTACTAGCTTTGCATTATGCTTTATCATCTTGTTACCATCTCTCTTAATCATAAACAACCATTCATTCTTCAATGCCCTTTTTTCCTTTTGGAAGCTTTATAAGCTTGTATGTATTATTCTTTTTCAAAGAATCCATCTCATCTTTCAAGCTACAAACCAAAGAACATTTTGTTCATAAGATGCAACCTCTTGCATATGCTCTGGCTCCCCCTCGGCAATAAGTAATAGGTATTTAGAACTTAGATGCCTTATGGATGGCCTTTTTCTCCCCTTTTGACCTTCAAAGTTATGTTTCATCAATTGTTGGATTCAATTGCTCCCCCTGCTTATTATCCTCAATGGATTCATTTTCACTATTGTTTAGATGTGGTTCATATAACTCATCATTATCAAATTGTATCTAATCACTACCAATTTGTGTTTAGTCACACATTTCATTTTTTCACCCGTAGATTGCTCAATAGTCGAAGGAATTGGCGAAGAGCTAACTTTGTCATATGATGAGTTGCAGTGTGATGATTTATCTCTACTCAGAAGATCAGCACCTGTCTTGTGCTCCTGGAATACCACATCCATCTTCTGACTACTTTTTACTTCTCTAGGTCATACAGTCTAAATCCAAACTGATCACCACCATATCCAACAAAGATGCAAGGTATTGACTTTGAGTCAAGCTTCTTTCTTTTATCCTTAGGCATGTGTCTAAATACCTTATGGAAAAAAACTCTCAAATGATGATGTGTGGGATCCTTGCTAGTCCACACTCTCTCGGGAATCTCAAAATCTAATAGAATTGGGAGAGCTCGATTAATAAGGTAGATCGTAATTCATATTGCTTCTCCTTAAAATATCTTTGGCAACATAGACATTTTGAGCATGCAACAAACTATCTTCATAAAGGTTCTATTTATCCTATCAGCAACCCATTATATTATGGAGTCGTTAGTTCAATTTTCTCATGTCTAATACAATACGATGTATAGAATTCTTCAAACACCTTGGAAGTATACTCCCCTCCATTATCTATTCACAAGCATTTTAGCTTCATCTTAGTTTCCTTTTCTACCATAACATGAAACTTTTGGAAAGTTTCAAAAACTTGACTCTTAGAGTTTAACATATATACCCAAGTCTTCCTTGAAGCATCATCAATGAATGTAACAAAATATCTGTAACCTGGTGACTCCTCCTCAATAAGAACATAAACATTGAATATACTTGTTAAGTTAAGAAGACTTCACTTTTTCTATTAATTTTGATGAAAATCAAATAATATTAATCATAGAAGTGTGTGAATTATTTTGATGAGTTTGTTAAATGTGCAGATAAATGTAAGTAACACAAATCGTCAACTTAAGACGATACTTAAGACTCAAGGTCAACTTAAGACAATACTTAAGACTCAAGGTCAACTCAAGACGATATTTAAATAAAAGCTGAATACGACAAAGCATCTTAGATAGACCAGATGAAGGATAACACCAGACAAAGGATAACACCAGACAAAGTATAATACCAGACGATACAATTGAAAAATGTTCTAAAACATCAATCAGTCAGTTAGTTGGAGTTAGTTACAGGACTTAACTAATAGCGATTTTTAGAAGATTCAAGAAGCAGATTTCTCGAAAAAGACAGTTGAAGATTTAGCTTATAAATATTGGTGATGGTCATACACCAAAAAATAACAATACAAGAGAGAAAATCTGATTGTACGAACATACTTAGAGAAACTCTGTACTCAAGTGCAAAAGAAAGAGAGCAAATACATTTGTAACATGAAACTCAAACAATATCTTTCCAAACAAAAGAAAGCCTAGAGCCTGGAGAGGCTAAGGAAGTAGGAGGGCCCTCAGGGTATGCACTACTTTCCGTGCATTAGTAGGGATAGGAGAGCCCTCTGGGTATGTACTAATCCCTCACAGTGGCAGCTCCAGTCACAACCATTATTTATTAACCAATTATTGAATTCATTTATCACAATTATAAGGCGTTTCGCCTTTTTCTCGGCCCATGTTCAGTCAGGCATATATATATATATATATACACAATGCACATGTATCAAATCACATTCACAGTCATTTCACATTTCAAAAGCCAATACCCTTTCCTTCGGACCTTCGGTCCGATAATTCAGTCATTAACAGCTTTCATAGCAACATTCAAATACAGTATACACAGTTTGCACTTCGATAACACATTCAAATACTTCAGACACCCATGGTCCAAAATCAATCAAAACAAACACATATATCCCTCCATTATCTCCACATGGCATCATTGCAAAATATTAAACACATACAGGTTGAGAAACCAACTAGGTTACTCATCTGAACTTCCTAGCTGTTGCCTGGAAGCTCCAACACTGTCCGTGGAATAACGATCCAACCGTGCCTCTATAACAATCAAATAGTCATTCATTAACTGCACAGTCAAAATAATTAATGATGCACATGCCTTGAGTAAAAGGTGTACTATGCCTATTCATGATTTTCCCGATGCGTTTCCCAATTTTCACTTTCTGATGTCACAGTCTAACCTTTTTACTCAATCGTTCAACAAAGCCTAATTTCAATTCAATAACATGCTGTAGAACTCCACCAATTTCGTTTATACCATTTAGTTCTATTAGCCACTTCATATACACTAGACTAATCTCACAAGATTTCAAAACCAATTTCCTTTAAACTAGATCAAATTCACCTATTGCAGACTCCAATAACATTGAATTCACATTCATAATTCTCACAATTATATCCCTATTATTAAGAAACAATCTGTAGATTGTAGTACAATCACATTCTTAACTTTCTTTCACTAATTGCGATCTCAAAAACCTAAATTCAGATTCTCATTCTTTTCCTCAATTGTAGACCTCGTTATCTAGATCACAACAAATCAAACATCACTTCGTTTGGAGGTCTACACCATTAGATATACCTCAAAAACCAAATTAACTCATTTCAGAAAAATAGCCTCGCCGCGACGTGAGGACGTGCGTCACGGCGTCAAGGGGCGCTCGCCGCGGCAACAAGAATAGCTCGCCGCGATGTGCAAGGTTGGCGAGGCCTTCGTGCGCACCGCGGTGAGAACACATTTTTCTCGCCGCGACGTGCGGCCTTCCAGTCGTCTTCTCCGACGAGCTTCTCCCTCTTTTCTCTCTCAAAACTCAGTCATAATTCAACCAACTACCCCAATCTTTCACATTTAACCACAATAAATGCATTAAACACAATAAATAACGACATTAAATCATATACTTACCAAATCAAACTCAAAACCTTCAAATCTCCGAAAATCCCTAATCCTTTAACGCCAACTGTTTAGCTCTAAAAGCCATACCAAACATCATCCTCCTTAGGGTTAAGCTGTGATTTGCACAAGGAAGAAGAAGCAAACAACAACCAACGATCAATCACACAAGGAGGAAGAACAGAGGATCAATCGATGGAGGAGAATCGTGCCCTAGGGAGAGGAGGATTTCTTTTCCTGCCAAATTCAAACCTTAAGGCCCTTAAAGGTAAAACTATCATACCTCTAGACTTTATCCTCATAATACACTTAAATTTCTTTCTCGTTTCACAATAATTTTTCAGTCCAATTCGTCTCCAAAATTCAATGGCTTGACATAATAATTCCTGTAATCATATGTCTAATTTTCCCATTGCCATTAGACAATTATTTCGGTCATATGCAGTCAATCGGTCCGCCACTCGAAGAATTTTCGGTCCGGACATTTTCTCCTAATTATTCCAGAAAATTTTTCTAAAGTTCACTGTCAATATGCGATCACTCTAATACAGTTCCAATTCCACTATTCAACCCAATTATTCTAAAATTCCCCATAAATCATAATCAAATCTAATTTTTCGCGCAATTCTCAATTTGCATCTTATTCACAATCAAATGCCGGGAAAATGTCATGAAGGCACGTTCACATAAATGCATGGACCACTTGACTCATTCCTCTCTATATCGAGAGGTCAAATGTATGAACAATTCAAATATGCAATGCAAACTACTAGCATGTCCCAAATTACCAATTTAACCCTCCAATCGGGGCGGGATGTTACAACCTAGGAATAGCAAGTGTTAAGAAGTGAGAAGCTTTTATTTTGCTAAGGAATCAAGAGAAGAGAATCTTTTGTAGACTAGGAAGTTGACTTTTAGGCCTCAATTTGTACTGCTTTCACTAGGATGATGGTTAAAGTTATATCTTATGAGCTATTTACTTCCAAGTATAAAGCTAAGCCATTGATGAAGACCACAAAGTTTAACCCTACTAATATTGAAAATGTGAATTAAACTCTGTTATATCATCAACATTTGTGATAACATTATTATGTGACCCTAAATTTACTAAAAGCATAATGGAAGTTATAATGGAAATCTTCATGGTTGAAGCTTTTTCTTTGTTGGTTATGTTAAAACTCTCTTTCTTTTTCTTCCCCTCTGTTTGTCATATTTATTCTCCTTTAGCTTTATCTCCCTTTCTTTATCCTCACCTATTGAGTTGTGGTATTTACCAAATTCAGATCTATTTTTGCAGGATTAGAATAAGGAACTACATATAATTGATGATGTAAACATATACTTTCAACATGGAACCTGTTTGTTACCTTCTTCTTTTTTCTGCTTAATAGTCTGTAGTTTTTGCTACAATTAGGTTGTTTTAAGTTGGTTTTTAAGTGGTGTTGCATAAGTTCTAATAACATTGACAAATTGATTGATTTATAGATGACACATGATTCGAACATCTTTATTCTTTCGTCTAAAAACAAGATCTTTTGAAGGATCTAACATAATAAGCGTCGTAGACAAGGAGACAGAGTTTATTGTCCTAATTGTAAGCAACTATTTTCTTCCACAACCATTGATGTGGTTAATAAACTTAACTGTAAAATTCATGTGTTTGTGTTACTGTTTTGTAAGAGGAAGAGGCCACATTTTTAGAATCACCAATAGGTGAAAGATGAACAGAAATTGGACACAAAGTAAATTGTTGTTGTTCCTGCCAAGTTGTAATTTACTAAGAAGTAGCACATAAGTAGAAGTTATGTAATAATATTTTTGTAATATGAGTATTTATAATTCATGTACTGATCTCTTTATTTATTGTTTTATCCATAAGATTTCTTAAAGTTGTCCTCAATATCTTGTATAGGAAGAATATTCTTTTTATTGTTATAATATAATGATATTCATATAATTTAACTTTTCATATATAATGATCCATATTTTGAATTAATAATATTTTTATATGATTTATTAGTATAATAAATTCATAATAAAAATATATCCATACATCATATACAAAATATATTGTTCATTATCATGGATTTAAAATGTAAGAAATAGCATATTGCAATATTATTAAAAATACAACAAATAATATTTGACTATATTGTGTAAAACGTGGCAAATAATGTTTGGCTATGTTTTAAAAAACATAATTAAAAAGATTTAGCTACGTTCCAAAAACATAGTTAAAGAATTTGCATTTGACTACGATTCCTAATAGTATTTAGTTACGGAAAGAAGTAGCCAAAAATTAATAGCTACAATTTCTAAAAACGTCGCTTATAGTCTTCAGTTACAAAAATTTATTGACGTTTTGTGTGACGAAACAATAACATAGGTAAAAACTATAATTGACATTTTTTAGAATTGAACTACTTTTTTTAGCTAAAAATTAGAGAGCATATATTAAAAGAGTACCTTTTAACCCAAAGAAAGAAAAAGAATATGATTAAAATTCAGATATTTTTGGACTTTTAAGCTCCCTAATTAGATATTATTATCTGGCTGCATCTCTGGCGGTTCAAACCTAAGTAAGCTGTATATGTAAAATTGAATATCAGAATCATTTAT
The DNA here is from genome assembly GCA_027564335.1 of Erythroxylum williamsii. NCBI lineage: Eukaryota > Viridiplantae > Streptophyta > Magnoliopsida > Malpighiales > Erythroxylaceae > Erythroxylum > Erythroxylum williamsii. The sequence continues at coordinate 694,897 of JANITW010000003.1, forward strand.
TACTCACAAGTCACAACTGTCAGTCAATGCAAAGCCAATTAACACTGTAACTAACCATCCTCAAGCCAGAAAACAGATTAGCAGTACAATTTACATGCTCTGAAAATTAGCGATCAATACAACTAATTTGACCACAAGAGGGCTAACTTTTCTCGGAAATCAGATGGAACTTAATTTGAGGTCAAACGATGACAGGATATAAATGCATCGACATTTCACTCATTGTTCTTCATCTCACTTGAATTCTTGAAAATGAGGGAAAAACTGATCAACATAAAGAGAATGATGGCTTGTGTGGCTTGCTACCATTGGAATTTCTCTGCAGGAAGCCTCACAGCTCAAGCATCTGACATGCCTCATACCAGTTGTAGTGATGGTGAGGTCAAAGAAATAGTAACGTCAAAGAAATTCAAAAAGCATTGTAAAGGGGAAGATAATGACAAGGGAAGGAGCTACAGTCTTCGGCTAGGAAAGATTGGGAAAATTGAGGAGGAAAGATCATGTTCTTTCCGGGAAGCTGATGGAGTAAGTGAAGAAATGTGCCCTAGAACCAACAGGATTACCCATGCTTGCATGCATCACTAGATCAAAATGGGTTTCAGTTTCAGGTGCCTAATCGTGACCTTTGCCAATATATTTTCTTTTTACTCGAACGTTTCATTACATATGTAAAACCTACATTCATTGCTGATTTTCTTTCTTCATCCATTTTCGAAAAATATGGGAATTAGTTGTCTTCTAAGTTATAAAATTTCTGAAATTTTTTTGAATGATTTTCAGTTTTCTATAAGAAAAGAATTTTCTTATATTTTTGTGTAAAAAATAACAACAAAACATTAACAATATTATGATTTGAACTTTTAAATTTGATCAAAATCAATTAAATATAATTCAAATTAATAATTTATTATAATTATTTAGATTATTGATTTGAGTCAAATTTAGGAACTGAGGAACAGTGTTAAATTATGCAAAAATCAAGGAGTACTATAGACGGCAATGCAACATAAAGCATTCTATCTGAACATTCATAATAAGAACTGTTAAACTATCATAGGCAGATTATGTTGCATTTACTTACCTCTAAAGACTATAATGCTCAACCCAAATATAGGGAAGGTACCTGACCTGACATCCTGCTCATGTATATGCTATAAGAGTTAATTGTATTAAGAAAATGGCAACACGTCTTCCACAGATTAGTTCATATTAATAGAAATGTAAAAATGAGGTTAAAAAGTTGCACCATATCCCAAATAGTGGTCTTGCAATCAATTCCGGTGTCTTCTAAGGGATTCTTTCCAACCTATCTGAAGGGATGACTGACCTCAGTGTAGTAACAAACTGGAGAGAATGCATAAGCACATAATAGAAACTCCTTCCCAATGTTTAAAGCACTAGATTTGCTGAGGATCAGACCACAACATTAGAGTTGCTAAAAGTGCTATTGTTGCTGTTTCAACGCGCAAACGATGAGGGCCAAGACCAACAGCTTTAGCGCCTGCTTCCAACATCATGTTTACTTCTCTTTCTGTGAAATCTGAAACATAGCACACCTTCATTGTCTACTAAATTTAATGGCATTTCAAAATAGAAACCAACATAGTATGTTTCAATTGTAGTCAGATTGGCAACTTCATGTTTGACAAAGTTGGAAAAGAAAATATGCCTTCAAACTTGAAACAAACAGGACACAGTTTTCACTGCTCAGCTTAGGAGTGTTAGCAATCTGTAACAAATTTCCTTAATATCAAAGTAGATGGTAGGACACAGATAGTTAAATGACAATCCTTTTATGCCAGACTAGATAAGGGAACCACATCACTTTCAAACTTCCGGAAGTAAGACAAGAAACACTGCAGCATGCACAACTGATCTGTAAGAGAATCACTTAAAAGAAGTATTGGAGTAGAGAGCTCAGACTTTACAGCAGCAGAAGAGTAACGAGTCAAAAAGATGGCAGGAGGTAGGGGCAGAGAGTGCAAACATCACCACAAGACGCATAAATAACTTGCCAACAGAAGCAGAAACACTATTACCATCAACACCAGGGTTAAAAAACTCTTGCAATGCATTCAACAACACATTTAGTTAATAGACAATATTGTCAACCAAACAAGATAAAAGCAGCTAAAAACAAAATTGGAAGTGCAATAACATAAAATGTTTATCCTTTACCCATATAGAGTTAAATGAATAAGAAACGTGTACCGACCCCCTTCTGGTCCCACTATTATCATTCCAGTCATTTCTTTTCTTGGTGAAGGCAATAAACTACAAACAGGAGTTGCTCCTGCTGCTGCCAGAAGAGATATTTGTGACTGGGCAACCTACATAGCAAAAAGGATGTATTAAGCTTTGCCAAAAATTTGACTACAAGAAAGAGAATTTAACATATCAAAATCTATTTCTCTACAATTATGGGAATTACATATGTCCGTCCTCTCTCTTACTGCCTCGATAAACATAAGCCACTGGAGGCACATTCATTACATGAATAGACGAGATACCCAGCTACCAACTTCAAACTCATGAAGAGCATTTCTACTTAAACATCAACGGTGATGGAATAGCTTCTCCTCTGAAGATGAAATTGTTTCTGCTAGAAATGGAAAGGCCATGGATGTTTTTACCTACTAGTTTGTTCAAGATGATAAGCACTACATTTTTTCAAGTCAAAATCTTTGTAAAATTTCTAAAATTGCTCTCTTTCCTCCTGTCACTTTCTCTTCTTATGCAGTGCTGCATCGCCTTCATCTCATAATGAAGGGTAACAAAACAAACCTTAAAATACAAATATTCAGAACCAAATCGTAGACTTAAAAGTCAAAACTCTAAAACCTTTGTGACAATTCAGCCTTTGTGCATCGATCTATTATCCTAAACAAACATCAAAGCACCACAAATTTTCCTATTAATAAAGATTCTTAAAGTTTTTCTTTCAGTTCTTAATGTGAATAGAATTATCAAACAGAAATACATCACAAAATTCTCGTAGGTGTATTCATATGCATCCGCATGTTTTACGTACAATATTTTATCCCTAATTAATGTAGAAAGAAGGGAAGAAAACTCACAAAAGGTAAAAGGTTCTCAACTTGTGCAGGAGGATTCAAAATCATTTCATGTAGCCTTTGACCTGTTACAGAAAAAAGTTTATGGAAAAATTACAGTTACAAGATCTATAAATAAGCTCAATACAATTCCAACTCTTACATAAGCTAAATTTTGCAACATGACATACTTTAGACTCTTACATTGCTTAGTTGCAGCTAAAATGACACGGCTCAATCTGTCCACTCTATTATCAGAAATTGAACAGGAGCGTTCTGTCAGCAGAGGGGTCAAACTATAAGCTCCTAATTCCTATATGAAAAGTGATAGGTTTAGCAAATTTGCAACCAAATTATACAAATGATTCACTTGCAGACCAGATAATCATAATATATACAATATGTACCTACCGTGCATTTTTCGACAAGCCAATCAGCTCTGCCACCCTTTAGTGTACCTAAAACATATTTGAAGAGACAACTGCGTTAGTCTAAGTTTATTGGTACTCTGTTTCAAGAAGCACTAAGAACTTACCAAATGCTGCAAATACATGCCACTGTATGCCCTGAGGAGGAACTGATTTAGGATCTTCTAATGCCACGAAATCAATTCCAACACGATCAACCCGCTGTATGCACCCTTGAACTAAACTTCCTTTCCCATTAAAGAGCTCTATCCTTGCATTTCATTACATGGAATACTATAAATAAACCATTGACTAACTGCAATTATGTCTTGTAACTGACACACATAGTAGTAATTATAAAGTACCTGTCATTGATGCTCAACCTTAAGACCTTGGTCATATGCCAGAATTCATCGCCTTGAACACGAACTACATCACCCTACATTGACAACGGGATAGTGACAACAAACAAGGATCATCCATCAAATTGAAAATAAAATTGAGTTCAGAACCTTTGTACTTAAAAAAAAAACAGAGAGAGGCAGAAGTGCATGCCTTAGAAGAAGGAAGTTGTTGGGAGAAGAAGCGAGACAGTCCACCACGTGACTGGTTGGTGTAATCTGTGGTCGAAGAGAGAGCTCGGAAGCTGAAGGGTTTAAGCCGTTGACGGGATATGGCGTCAAAGATAAGTGGACGTACTTGCGCAAGACCTCCCATTTTGTAGACAATCCTCTATTTCAGATGGAGGCGGGAGTTTCTTGTGTAAAAAGGATTAAGGTTGATAGCGTTTATTCACGTAAAAAGGATTAAGGTTAATAGGCTCTGTCGCTGCCTGTAAGATGTATGATAGAATGCCTTAACGAGTACTGATTGCTTTGGAGTTGGCAATGGGTTTTGTCCCAAGTGTGTGTGCATTTTGGTTGGTGCTCCTTCTCTAATACATCCTTTATAAGAAAACATAATATCCATCAATCACAGTGAGCGCATATTTACTAAGAAGTATAAACAAGACGAAACATACCAACCATTTGCGATTATACACAACAAAACAAAATACACTAGCTTCCCTAGCACATCACAACTCAACCAAACAGTGAGATTGCCATCTTTACAAAAAATCAATCCCACAAATTTATAACTTATATTGGTCTTCGGCTTGCCACTAATTTCAGAAACTTGCAATCCCATAAAACCCATCACTGATTTTCTTCCTCGCAACCACCACTAGCTTCACCACCCGGCTCTCTGTCTTTGCCGTCCCCGTGATACCCATCACCCAATTCACAAATAATCTCCCAAACCTCCTTGGGAACTGGGACCACCGACAACCTCGGCTGCCTAAGCAACGCAAACCCTTTAAGCCTCTCATCTTCCTTCATTTCCTTAAGCTCCACTGCCCTCCTCATCTCTGCAACTTCTTTCACATCCACCATCCCCTCGCCCTCCATTTCGTACCATTCCCTCACCACCGTCACCACTCCGACCACGCGTCGACCGCCGTGAGCACCGGAGTGGTAGAAGAAGCATAGGTCCTGACGGGACATGGCCTTGAGGTTCTTCTGGGCTTGCTTGTTTTTGACACCGTCCCACTTCGATATTTCCCCATTAGCTGCTTGGTCCTCCCACGACCACTCTCCTGGCTCTGTCTTTAGGAGCCAATACTGTTTGGACTTTCCCATGTTGTAGGGTTTTTAGTTGTAATGCAACGATGAATCGTTTACAAGGTTGGTTGCAGGTGACGGTGGGGAGGCTGGTCTATTTGTAGCGCCAAAAATGGGATTTCGCGCCTAATTCGCAAACACGAGTAATAAACAGTTCGGTCGCTTTCACACGTTCAATCACTAAAATCCGTAGCTCTGTAACATTGCTAGGAGACGACAGAACTCTCGAAGAGGTCAAATTAATAGCGACAACACTGCACTTTAATCACGTTCAATCGCATAATATTATGGGAATAAAAACGCAACTAAAAATCGAATATAGAGATTTACGAAAAAAAAAGAAACTCTTTGAAGCGCCAAATTGATAAACAAAATAATTTATCATAAATAAGAATTTACAAAATTTGATTTCTCACCTAATGATAACAAATTATTTCTCAAAGATTTAAGATCGAAACCAAAATTGATGTGTAAATTAATAAATTGGCAACCTAATCCTAAATTTAATCAAAGAAGGATGAGAATCGTAAACTACTTTCACACTATTTTCTTTTTCTTTTTTAGTATTTTAACGCATGTCAATAAACAAACATATGTCGTCTCATCTTTTATATCCTTAATTAGATTTTTTGCAACATACATGAATTTTGTCTTTTTCAGTGTTACTTAAGTCGCAAACATACACGATTACAAAGAGCTACACGTCATCGCACATGATAGTATATGTCATGCACATGATTGTGAATATCTTCACTCTTCACTCGTTCTTTCACACGATTTCAGACTTACACGATTAATCTACACGACCCTGTAATATAAGACATAGGCGTGTGTCACTATACATAGTACCCAGGCGTGTGGCATCCTACATAATTGTGTCTCTCCCTATAAGATCTTCGTCCATCTTATCTTTACTTGTTCATCATCTCTACAAATCATAATGCCGTGTACAATCACCAAAAGTTTCAAAATAGGGTTAGATACTCAATAATTTCTCCTTCTAGCCCAATTATGAGGAAGACATGTTATGCTTTAACAGCTAATTGAGAGACATCTCAGTAAGCTTACTAAAAAACTCATTCTTGCTTTCAAGAACCAGCTTATTCAATATATCAGCACCATTCATGTCCGTAGAGTCTTCTTCAATGTCAATTGTTACTCTTTAATCAAGAACCTCAACCAATGATATCTAACATCTATATGCTTTATGCGAGAATGATACATAATATTTTTATTCAAGTCATCAATACCTTGACTGTCACAAAACACTACATAGTCTTTTTGTTTCATATCCAACTCAAATGATCTTTTCAACTAAAGCATCTCCTTACTAACTTCCACTACAACTACATACTCTGCTTCAGTCATAGATAAAGCCACAAACTTTTGTAGCTTTGATTGCCCTGAAATGCCTCCCCTTTATAAACTTGAGCATAAAATTTGAAGTAGATTTTCTTCCATCAAGATCTCCAGTCATATCTAGATCCGTATAGCATTTTAGAATTGACTCCCCATCACCAAAACACAAACTCTATTTTGAAGTACCTCTTAAATATCTCAAAATTTATTTAATTGCTTTCCGGTGAACGTTTTTAGGATTAGATAAGAATTTGCTCACTAACCCAACAGCCTGTGCAATATCTAGTCTAGTACACACCATGACATATATCAGAGACCTTACTGCAGATAAGTATATAACATAAGACATACCATCTTTCTCCTTTTATGTTGAGGGATATGCATGCTTGATTAGCTTGAAGTGAGGTGCCAGTGACATACTAGCTAGCTTGGAATGTTTCATATTGAACCTGTGTAACAACTGTTCAATATAACTTTTCTGTACACCTTTTATGTGACAACCACAATTTCCTGCTCTTCTTACGTTAGGTTATCTCCATGTCTAAGATTTGCTTTAAAAAACACATCTTCAACTTTTAGATTCTAACCCACAGTTAACGTATCATCAACGTATAGAAGAACAATGACGAAGTTCTCACCTGTGAACTTCTTTAAACCATAATCTGTCGTAAAAGAATTAAACTTCTTATTCCACTACCTTGTAACTTGTCTCAACCCACGTAAACTTTTCTTCAACTTGCAAACTAGATTCTCCTTACCTTTAACTTTGAAACCTTCTAACTGCTTCATGTATATCTCCTCTTCCAAATCTCCAAGCAAGAACAGTATTTTAACATCTAGTTGTTCAAATTCAAGACCTAAACAGGTATTTAAACCAAAAATTATTCAAATTGAGGTCATCTTAATCACTGGTGAGATGATTTTATCAAAATGTATACCATTATTTTGATTGAACCCTTTCATCAATAGCCTTGCCTTGTGCATCACTAGCTTATTACCATCTTTCTTCATCTTGAACACTCATTTATTCTTAAGTGTCTTTTTGCCTTCTGGAAGATTTATAAGCTCATATGCGTCATTCTTCTTCAGAGAGTTCATCTCTTCTTTCATAACTATGAACCAGGGCTTTTTATCATTACAAAATGCAGTTTCTTGCATATTCTCAAGCTTTCCCGCAATAATAAATAATAGATGTTTTGCATTCAAATATTTAGTAGAAGGTCATGTCTCCCTTGTCAACCTTTGATTTGTATTTCATCAGCTGTTGGATCTGCTTGCTCCCTTGCTCATTTTCCTTAATAGTTTCATCTTCAACGTTGTACGGATGTGGTTAATGTAGCTCATTATTATCATACTGTATTTGATCACCATCAATTTCTGCTTGTTCTCACACTTTACCTCCACCTACAATCTGCTCTTCATTGGAATAAGAATTAACAATATCATATGATGAGCTACTATGGGTTAACTTATCTACTTTTAAAAGATCATCAACTCTCTTGTTCCTGGTATATCACGTCCTTACTCCTAACCCCCTTTTGCTTCTCTAGGTCATAGATTTTGAAGCCAAAATGTTCATCACTATAGCCTACAAAGATGCAAGGTATTGCCTTTAAGTCAAGCTTTTGTCTCTGATCCTTGGGCATATGTCTAAACACCTTATAACCAAACACTCTCAGATGATAATAAATAGAATTGTTCCGAGTCCATGCTCCTTTAGAAATCTAAATATTCAAAAGAACTGAGGGACCTTTCATTACGCTGTAGTACATTTCGATCAGTTCTTTCTTGGTTTAGTGGATCTCACTTTCAAAGATTTCGACTTTGATTTTATTCGACAGAATTTCGTAATCTGCCAAACTATTTTAATGATTCCCTTACTTGTTTAGATTCGATTTGTGTTCTTACCATCCTCCAATTCATGTTTCCTGTCATCTTTGTAATGAATACTTTTAACTTGTTATATGTCTTTAGGTGGAAACTAAAAACAGGTGAGGTGACTGCTGCTGCATAATTTGGACAAAAGTTGTACGGCTGCTCTTTCGTCCGCTCGATGATTGTTCATGCATAAAGAGGTCAACTTTAAGAAAGATGGTGCACAGCTCGTGCGTCTTCTTTGAATCTTCTAAGCTTTTTCAATGTCTTCTATTCATCATGTCCTGTCAGGAAATTTCCCCAGTTCATGCACCCGTATGTTTCATTTTCAACACTAATAAAACAAGCAGCCGACGAATCACATGTCAACAGGAGTTTTCACCAGAAGGAACTGGTTTTCTGCAGTTGGTTTTGGAAGATAGGTCCAGAACAAGAGCTTAAGACTGGTATCTTAGACCAGGCCAACTAATTATTTTCTTAAGCCATTGGCCTGAATACTATTAAAACTGAGAGATTCTACTTCCCTTTCTAACCAAGGATTCTTCAAAGTGAGTTTGCACATTAATTCTACTGACAACTTATAGGATAAAAGTAAATGTTTGCTCTGCTCCTCTGTTGAACTCTTCTGAAGAAATGCAATAGAAAATGACCATATATGTTTTAAGCCATGAGTTTATCGAGTGATTTAGTTAAAGAAAATGATTAACGGACTATTACAAGTCATTATCACATTATTAACTTAATTGATGCAGAGTTTTGGCTGAATGTTAATTTGAGGTTGTTGGGTCGTTTCAAAAACATGCGAGGTCAATGTTGGTTGCAGGAACTCTTCATACATTGCAAGCTGAACGTCTTCGGGGAGGCTTGGCAGATAACTTTGTTCTTTGAGCTTGTGCATATGGTTGTGTTTGGTAAATGGTGTTTGGGGTACTTATAGCTGTCACCGTGAGATTCCATGATAGCTAACTTGCTATAAATGTATGCAAATGTCAGTCATAATTAGACAACCAAAAGTTAGCTAGAACTTAGCTAAGAGATGACTGAAACTATGTATTTATGGATTGCTGTTCAGAATTTGTCAGAACAAGAAGCCTGGAAATGGTTATGATTCTCATGCGTGACCATATGGTTTCCAAATGAGCTCGCTTGAATGCGTTTCCGAAAAGTATTGAGTGCAAGCTGTCCTGCGTCTCAATGCAGCTTGGACATAAAAGAATGGCGAAAGAAGCCCCACTTGGAACGGTGTTCTTCCAAGTGAATATATAAATATACAATTGTATTTGAATGAGTTTTTGTATTTATTCCTGAACTAAACAGGAGCCGGACAACACATTAGAAGTATAAATCTAGTGGTTCATGAGTTCATTAGCCACAGAACTTAAATATCAAGCAGAAAACTTTAGAGCAACCCGCTTGTGTAAAATGCAACTTAAGAATTTACCACTCTACAGTTCCTCCTAATCTGTCCACTGGATCCTGTCAGGGGACTTATACTTCCCATCTTGATCATGGAATTGGCAAAGCCGTCAAAGAAAAGGTTTTGGTTACTGCTAAAGCTCTGAACAAGACCTCTGGTTGTTGATAGGGCTTCATCACTAGAAAATAGGATCTGGTCAGAGCTAAGAACGCCCTTATTGTTGAGTAAGTTCTGAAAGTAATGGTTGTCGAATAGATCAATTGAGTTCCGATCAAGAACCGCTGTCGCGTTTCCGTCACCATTTCGACACAGATTTTGCAGGTCAGTCGCCATACTTGTTTGCATGGTAGTATCAGGAGCACCGGTTCCCGAGAAGTTGAACAATCGATTGCTGAAGGTGGCACATCTTGCTTGTCCAATTGTATGACTACCTACAAATGAAGACTGGCGATAATCAATTTTCAAGAAAAATGCATACTTTCTCCCATTCCAGTTTTCTGGCTTCCCCCCCTCCCCCCCCGGGTCTTCAAAACCAAGCTGATGATTAACAGAGCATATAGCAGCTTAGCATCAAAGCATAGCAAGAACTTGACAGGGGAGATACAATAGTTTATTAGGATTATGCTCTTTAACTGTTCTCTCAAAACAAGCACAAGAGATAAGATCAGAACTTTCACCTAATGTAAAGAGTCTACTCACAAGTTATCTAACCAAGAAGCAAAGTTGTAGCTTTTCTCTTAAGACAAGCACAAGAGGACAATCTTTATCCCTAAAGATCAGAACTTTCACCAAATGTAAAGAGTCTACTCACAAGTTATCTATCCATTGCTATTCTCACATGAAGTTAAAGGGTCATCATTCTTTCTCCTGGAATATGAGCATATGTACCATTCTTCCATTACCGTACATATCTGAAAGCGTCTGTAAAGCATGAACTGTTGCAACAGAACTGGAGTATTAGAGAGATGATGGGTTCACCTGACAAGGACACAACATCAGTGATATTAAGGCCAACAGCAGCAAACTTGGAAGTGATTAAGTTAAGTGAATCAAATGGACCAGGAATTCCATTGGCTGCTCCTGTCTGGTTAGCCACCAGACTATCTCTTCTTCCAAGCAATACTTTCCACTTCGGTCCACCACTCTGCAAGAAATTGAAAGAAAACCAAAAAAAAAAAAAATGTCAGATAAACAAAGCCAATAATATGACAACCGTGGTTCCGTTTGATTTAAAGAACAATTATAAACTTGTCGGATCCAACACCATCAATCAGAGTGGCGCAGCGGAAGCGTGGTGGGCCCATAACCCACAGGTCCCAGGATCGAAACCTGGCTCTGATACAGAGTGGCTTCCCTCGCTTTACCTTTTTATTTGGGTTGGCCCGTTTGCTTTTAGTGGAGTAACCATGCTTTAGTGCATGTGCGTTTGAAGGACAAAATTGTAAATATTCATAACTTTTAATAATAAAATTTAATTTATTAACTATATAATTTTAATTAAATTATTCATAATTTTTATTAACAACTAAATAATATATTAAATAAAGAATAAAATTCACATTTTATGACTTTCATAATTTTTAAAAATAGGAAGAATTTAAGCCTTAAAATGGAAACTAAAAATTTAAGTTTTTTTTACTAAATTAAACAAAATAAAATAAAAATAAAAATAAAAATAACACGTTGTTAGAAATGTCAAATAGACCCGAGACTATCCCTCTTCTCCTTTCTAGACCGAAACTCAAGCCGAATCATTATATCCATTAAGCCTAATTCAGTCCATTACCTTCCTTAAATTTAATTAATAAATTTTTATTTATTAATTATAAATATGAATTGACATCAAATTTAATGAGTTAATACAATTGAATCCAACAAACAATAATTTCTTTTTCACTTGATCAAAATTTTAACAATTTGATCAAAGCAAATTATTATAAAAATTAATAATAAACCAATTTAAAATTTAATCAATCTTGTGTTTCATCTTCTTCCTAGGACTTACTAAGAGTACTGAATCTCTAGCAGCTATGGCGAGTATATCGGCGCAGGACACGACTCCACTGCACTGACTCTCCACAGCGCTTTTCATTTCATCCACAACTTCAAATCCTCTAGCCGAGTTCCGGTTCGGAACTGCAGACTTCTCGCCGTTAGCGCCGTCAAGCAAAACAGATCCATCACACCCCTAAAAACCAAGAACGACACACAAAAGTGTAGTTGATCATTGCTTAAGAAATAAGAACTGTACCAAAGTTACAAAGGTTTCTCCTGGGAATGCATGATAAAGGAAAACGTCAACTTGAGAATGGAGTATTCTCGTGGATGTCTCACATTGACGAAGCAGTCATGGAAATGAAGTCGAAGCAACGAAGCACCCATTCGCATTTCCACTTTCAGAGCTTTCTGCATTTCACGCCTGACGATCTGCTGAACTTGTGGACACGACGCGGAGTAGTAGTCAGTTGTTAGTTGAGACCTCGCGACTGCGGATATCATCAGAGATGTCACTAACAAAGAGAAGCAGCCATTGTAGCTGCTGCTGGTTGACGACATCTTCATGCTAAGTAGCTAGAAAGATTCGTGCCCAGAAGACAAAAACGTTAAAGAAAAAACAAAAGCTTGTAATTTGGTGGATAGTTTAAGCTTGTCTCGAAGAAAAACATGTATTTATAGACCTTATCAGAAGCTGTAATGGCTTTTGATATCTGCAAACTTACCTAACAGATAAGCTGATATTAAAAATCACCGGCGAGCCAGGGAATGAAAGGAGAGGTGGGTTCATAGCTATCATTTTGATCATGAAACTTTGAACCTTTCCATGCTAGTTCGTTGATGGATCAGAAGCACTACTTTTAAGTGGAACTAATGCATGCTTAATTTCAAAAACACAGTGCTTAGAATTTCTGAAAATGAAGATATTCTTGATCATGATATTGATTAGCCTAAGCTGGGGATCCAATCAGAGTTCAGTTTCATGCTTGAACCAGACACTCTTATGATGCAACGTAGCTGATGAACATGGTAGACTAGAATGGTAGTGATGGACAAGATAAGTTTTTTAAATATTTTTTTTCCAATTATTATTCAATTGTCAACTCTTTTTTTATTATATATTTTTTTTCAGGTTTCAACCTGTCAGAATAGAATTTGCAGACAGTGAATTTGCGGGCTGAATGACACCTGGTAAAGCTTTTAGCAAGTATACAACAAAAGTTATCCAGGTGGGTTTCATGTCATTCTTACCCGGCATCGGATTATACTAACATCTTCTAAATGCTCATCCCATATCAAGACAAACTTACAAAAATGTCAACGAAACTTCGATTCTCAATTGAAAATGAATTATACTAACATCTGTAATGCATGTATTTCAAAATGAAAAGGTCCCTTTGTTCATAATATGATTCCCTTGGGTTTTTACTGCGTGTACAAAGGCTATGAGAGCAAAGGAAAGCAAAAAAAAAAAAATGATAAGAATGACGTACTTATATCTAGCTTTGGAACAAAATTCCTTCAAACGATCAACCCAGACATGAAGGAAAGCTTCAGCTCCAAGCCCCTGGCAAAGTCAGTAAAAACAGCTTCCTCAAAATCAGGTGCGGTGCAACCTAATCTTGACCCATGAGACAGTCTCAGTCCTTCCGGAAATGTTCTGATAGGATTTTGCTCGGACCATCTTTTCATGAATTTATGATTAACGACGTCTATAATCAGATTTGACAACAAACTACAGGAACTCTTCATCTGAAGCTAATAGGCATGTTCCCCCAGTTATATCAGCCAATCCTTTACAACCATTCCTTTGCTGCTTTCATGTCATCTCTGTAATGTGGATGTGGAGGAGAGACAATACCTGAAGTATTACTGCAAAAGCTTTATCTCTCTGCCAAAGATTCTGTTGAATTATTTTGCTTGACTTCACTGGTCTGTCCATTTAACTGGCTATCCAAAATTTGCAGAATATGGTCTGGTGGGCATTTATCAGCAGGATTCTGTGTTTCTGTTTTGCAGAAACATTCGGGCCAAGAATTTGTATAGAATGATTCCGGTGAGATTCGCTTGTGAGGCCCACCAAAGTTTGTTTTTGCCATAACACGCCTAACAGCTTCTTCAAAACCAGTGGTGTGCCCATTTTCTCGATCAATGAAAATTGGAGCAAGAGCTTTCCTGTCAGGCCTTATTGTTGTCCGAAAACCATAGTAGAGGCGGTGACCCAGAAGATTATTTGCAAAGTTGCTAGGTCCATCATAAGTTGGCATAAAGATGTCAGCAAGCAAGCAAACCATGTAATCAACAGCAGAACCTAACAAGCCCTGGGTGTTTGTTGCTAGCTCCTCTGAGGCATCCACAGAACTGTGATTCTCTAGGCGAGGGAACAAGGTCCTAAATGGTTTCATAAATCGTTCACCACCAAACAAATCACCAGCAGCTAGATAGATCTGGGTAGAATTATTGAACCCCATTGCACGTAAGATAAGACCAACCTGGAATAGAACGCAACATACAATTAATACATGCAGCAAAACAAGTAAGACAACTGCATACTAACACCCTCATCGATGTGCAATGACCAGAACAATAACTCAGATGCACACATCTATACACTTATATATGTATAGAAAACAAATAGATTCATTTTCACAAACATGATCACCTCTTCTGGAGTTAATGGGCATTTTCCTATTGCCCTTCTTTCCTTATAAACAAGCTTTTTTTCTGCAAAATTTTCCTTCCGATATTTCTTCAATATTTTCTGCTCTCCAGGGCTAAATATGTCAAAGCACCTGCGATTTATTCATATCAGTGCACCTAGGCATATTGCACATATATGAAATCTTCATTTCTCCAACTGATAAAAAAGATAGAACATAAAAATTATATATGCAAGCTATTCAGATGCACCATTCACTGGAATTTTGTGACCAGCTAGTCAGCTAGATCCTCCAAAACAGAAATCCTTTATAATAAGTCAAATTCAGTAGTCCTCAAGGAAAGGTTTTTGAGTTCCACAACATCAGAAGCCTAGAAGTAATAACAATGTCACGCATCACAGATTTTGGAAAAAGCTGCAAAAAGAAAACCTCAAAACACCCCGTGGATACTGAAGCAGGAAGTGTCTAGTAATTTTGGTCTCATCAGAAGCCCTTGCACATGTTCATAAAAATTAAATCTCCAAATAAACCATACAATTAAAAGCAAAACCATACCCAGCAAATGAGAGCATATCCATCTCAAAGCGAAGGTGTATCGCCATGAAACGACCTTCTGCACGAAGTTTATCAACTATTGACTCGGCTAGCTTCACAATATGCGGCTTAAATCTAAGTGCATGATAGTTTACCCTGCACCTCAATCTCTGGTACTCAGGATTGTCAATTTCTTCTGCTAAACGATGTGAAAAAGGAGTTAAATAAATTGCCCCATATTCTTTCATTTTCTGTACGGCAACTGTTGTATACCAACTAATAGGAGCATCTCTGTCAGGCCGCAGCTGCGGTAGGTCCAAATCAAGGAGAAATTTAAGAAGAAACACAAGAGGTTGAAAGGTAAAACTCTATAAGTACTTTAAAAATTCATGCAGAAAGATTTGCTATCAGCTACCTGATAAGCCTTTATCTTCTTGGTCTTCCCATTTTTACGAACTTCTGGTATTTTTTCCACTATCCGTACATCAAATCTAAGTGCTTGGATAAAATGCTCAACATCGTAGATCCCATGAAAGCCACTGTAGACAGTAAAATGTTTCGTGCCTCAGTAAAATCAGAATGTGTTGAGAACATTATGTCGGAATTGCAAAATGATTCAGGGAAAACTTAATAGTTGATTGTAACAGATATCAAGCTAGAATTTAAAAATGAGTTTCTCAAGGGTTAGGAGACTATATGTATCAAGAATGAATGCATAAAATTTAATTGCTTAGATCAGTAATCTCCTGTTTATCATTTCAAGATATTTAATAGTTAACTGCAAATTCAAAGTGACAACTATGTAAAATGAAAATTGAAGCTTCAGTACCACATTCCTTTCACCGTCAAACCATCAAAAGGTAGAAACAAACATCCCAGAAAGGCATGTATTTAGCATACCTCATCTAAATATGCCATCACACTATCATGGTGAAATGTAAACAAAACAAATCTGTCTATCTGGTTTTCTATAATGCCTTATATTAAATTGTCTCCACCAAAGCGTCTCAGTAAAAGCAAGTAGCAGTTTTCTACACTTGAGGAACAGATCAAATTGCAGTAAGTTTCAAAAGTGGAGGAAGAGAATATACTTGTCGTCATGCCAGAAGGAGTTTGCGTCCAACTCAGGTAACACAAGTGTAGCATTCATGATCCTTGCAGCAAGGACCGAATTGCAGATCTATCATATTCAATAGGTGATCATTATTGAAAAAGTATCAACATTTCAAAAAGTATAAATAATATATGATAAAAGATGTAATCCAATTGTATGTATCATCTCAGGCATTAAGATCAATATTTCATGGCCTAATGAACCAAAAATTAAAAAAAGAGCCAGAAAAAAAGTATTATGTAATTGCTAAGCTCTTACTAAACAAATATTTAGAAGCTGAAACATAGTAATCTAAGTCAATAAGGGTGGCAGGTTCCTTTTAAACCATGAACAATCATTCATTTGCATTCTCACTCCTTTTGCCGATTCACTCTGACAGCAGTAGTTCAATGAGCTATGTTAACTTAGGATCCAATGAAATATTTCAAGAAAAGAAAGGGTATGCATGAATAATGTAAACCAAGTTTCTAAAAGGTGTTTAAGATGGTTTACAAACCGCACTTCGTTGCTGATTCAAGCCACCATTACAGCGAACACGTAGATAACCATTGCTTTCTTTAGGTGGAGCTGCAACAATACAATGATCACCGCAAAACCATTACAATCACAATTTGCTGCATACTATTAAACTTCAGTATAAAAGCAAACGCAATAGTCACATGCAAAAATTTAAATAAGATAGAGTGCACTTACGTGGCCATTCAGATCTTGGAGCAGATGAAGGTCTCCAGCCACCTGAATTAGCACTTTGCCAAAGTTCTTCAACATTGACCTGCTTAGACATAGGGGAAAAAGAAGGAACCGAAGCTGAGGAATCTTCAGATTCTTCAGATAAAAGAAAGAATAGCAATATAAAACATATGTTTAGCTGATACAATAACGTTTCAAAAGTTCCACCACATTTTATACAGCCGACATTTGTCTGTATTCTGAAAACCGGGAGTTTCAACTATAAGGCGTAGTCAAAATTTTGGGAAAAGGGAAAAGACCCACCAATTCCATAACTGAAACGAAGAATTGCAAAAATATGAAGGGAAAAAAAACTTTAACCAGTAAAAGAGCAGCAACAGTGTTATAGCCAGTCAATGAGCACAATGATTTTAAATGCTAAAAACAATTTGAAGATGATGTAACAGCTAACCTAGCTATCTCCCACTTGAGCTCGCTTAAAAACCAATCTCTCCAATATTATCATCAAAAAAACGCTAACACCAAATTTGTCTCCTTTAGCATCATTTCATTTCCCCATGCAAATTCTATCACTCAAAAATCAAATCTTTCTCTAAGATTAAGCATACTTTCACCCATTACTAACACGAAATGCAGCATTTACATTTTTCCTCTAATTTCTAATCAACAAAACAAACACCGTCCAACATCTGAACTAACCTCCGAGGACGTGCCCGATCCAACATCATCAGTATTTGTAACAGTGAAAAGCCGCCCCAGAGTGAAGATCAAGAGAACAAACACCGGAATCGAGAGCTTCGCGATCGTTCCCTTCAACAATCCCACACCATGCTTGCTTTGCTGCCTTTGGTGCCCTAGCCTGTAGAAGAAAAATGAAAAAGAAGTTCAGTCCCGGTTGTCTGTCACGAAAGACGAATTTCCCGGGAAAATGCAGGGGTAGCCTCTTACCGTCTCATGCTTAGCTTGTGAAGTGAAAGACGGAGTCTGATGAAGAGATCGACGAAGAGAGCTGATTCGGTGATTGTGATTTTCTTCTCTTTTAGACATGACAGGTACGGTCCGCTGATCTGTTTTATTGGGCTTTCGCTCCATTTTGCTTGCAGTTGGCGAGGACTCCATTTGGACCCATTGAGCCGGACTCGGGTCGTAGTCCGAAGAATCTTTATAGGTTCTTGTATGACCCAAGGTCGAATAGGATTGAGTTCTAAACATATTCTAAAAGGTTTAATTACAAAAACAAATCTTAAACTTTTTAATTATAACTTAAAATTTAAAACGTGTTAATAAAAATTTTAAATATTTAGTTTTTTTAAATTCTAACTCGACATTAATATTTACGTTAAATTTTGCTGGCGTGACTTTATCACATATTTCATAAACCATAATTATTAATACATATCAGTCAAAATTAATACAACAAATAAAAGACGTTATAAAAAATAGAATCTATAAATCAATTTACACAGCCTCAACTTTTCGTAATCTGTTTGTTCTCTCTCAATCCTCATCCCTTTATTTTATTTTTATTCTTTTATCGCCCCAAGCTACTCTCGCATTGCCATGTACTATATTAGCAAGTTCTTTATCTTTAGTTTGTACTCATGATACTTGTAACATATGAGTATTGGAGTTGTGTAATTTAAAAATTGCATGATAAGGATGTCGAGAGAATAAATTAAAAACGAAAGAAAAGATTGAAACATTAACGTCGGGTTAGAATTAAAAGTTTAAACATTTCATTATTACTTTTTAAAGTTCATTTTATAATTAAACAAAATTGAAAGCTTAAATATTTTATTACCACTTTTTAAGTTTGTGTTATAATTATAAAATTTAACAAAATTTGATATATTTTTTTAAAATTTAGATTT
>JANITW010000003.1:713632-737655 GCA_027564335.1 Erythroxylum williamsii
AATTCTAACCCGACGTTAACATTTACGTTAAATTTTGCTGGCGTGGCTTTATCACATATTTCATAAACCATAATTATTAATACACATCAGTCAAAATTAACACAAAAAATGAAAGATATTATTAAAAATAGAATTTATAAATCAATTTACACAACCTCAACTTTTCGTAATCTGCTTGTTCTCTCTCAATTCTCATCCATTTATTTTATGTTTATTCTTTTATCGCCCCAAGTTACTCTCGCATTGTCATGTACTATATTAGCAAGTTCTTTATTTTTAGTTTGTACTCGTAATACCTGTAAGGACATTGAGAGAATAAATTAAAAACGAAAGAAAAGATTGAAACATTAACGTCGGGTTAGAATTAAAAGTTTAAACATTTTATTACTACTTTTTAAAATTCATTTCATAATTAAACAAAATTGAAAGCTTGAATATTTTATTATCACTTTTTTAAGTTTGTGTTATAATTATAAAATTTAAGAAAATTTGATTTTTTTTTTAAAATTTAGATTTAAAACTTGTCTGTTAAATTGAAAAATAAAAAATAAAAAATAAAAAATTAGGGAAATAAAAAATTAAATCCCTCCTAAGCAAATCTAAATTTATAAAGTTAAAAAGCATAAAACATTCGATATTCACTTTAAAAAAGAGGGTTTTATTCGGTATAAGACAGTCACACAACTTTGCAGTGTTCGATCATTTTTAGTCGTAGGATCTAATCGAAAGACGGTAGCTGCGGCCTTCCGCTCGATCCTATGATTCAAAAACCCTGATTCCGACCGTATAAATACTCCGCTATTTACTTCCCGTTTCTTTAACTAACTCTGCTCTCACAATGCGTCGTCAGCCCTCCGCCGGCTACGGCGGCGACGGTAGGCAAGGATCTTCGCCTCCGACTCCGCAGCCGCCGTATCCATGGTATACCTTTCAAGACCCGAATTTCTACCTCTATAATCTCCTCGCTAACGCTCGGGTTCAGAACCTCAACTACGTAAACCTCCCATTGTACCAAAACCCTAATTTTCCACCCGTAAGCCCTAACTTGTCAGTCCAAAACTCCAATTTCCCATCCCAGAACCCCAACTTTTCATTCCAAAACCCTCATCTTCCACCCCAAAACGCTAACTTTGCAGTCCAAAACCCTCATCTTCCACCCCAAAACGCTAACTTTACAGTCCAAAACCCTCATCTTCCACACCAAAACGCTAACTTTACAGTCCAAACCCCTCATCTTCCACCCCAAAACGCTAACTTTACAGTCCAAAACCCTGATGTCCGTCAAGCCCGTATCCAGAAACCCCAAAACTTGAATCCTTCGAGCTCAACTCCGGTGGCGCCCAAACGGACGGTGGAGGCGATTGACAAGGTCGCGGAGATGGCGTGGAACAAACTTGTTGCCGCTGGTGGGAGTGTGTCGGCGTGGGAAGTTGCTCAGGCCGCTGCCACTGCTTTGCAGGTCGAGTCGTGGAGTGAGTTGGGGTTTAGGATGCAGGAGGTGCCATCTGTCCGCCAACTTATTGCGATTGAAGGGAAGGTAAAACATATAAACTTAGAACAAAGAGTTTGTTAGCAAAAGTGAGGTTTTATCACTTCTGTTTATTTTACTTCGCAAATTTTGTTATAATTAATAGGAATAGAAAGTGGGACAGATAAGAGTTTTGAAACCGCTGATGGTTGTCAAAGTTTTGATTTTCCTGTTTAAAATTGAAGTTGCGGGTTTGATGATTTGAGTTTGCTGTAGGAGGCACTCTCTTGCGGGGAGGTAATGAAGGGATAGTGAATCTTCTGTTTAAATTTTTGGATGTTAACAAAGGAAGAAGGAACAGGCGAATTTATGCATGATTTTCATATAGTATTTTTTTAAATTTTTTTGGGCAAGTGGAATGCGAAACTTGCACATCAACCTCCATTGAACAACTAGCTTGGTAGCTCTTTTGATTTTGAGGAGAAAAGCAACGACCTCTGCTAAACTATATTTTTAATGCGGCTTCAAGGGAAAGAGAATTTATCTTTAAAGTATTTGAAATTTATAATATTCTATAACTTTTCTGTTACATCTTTTTATTTCAGTTTTATTTTTCCTGGTCATCTTTCTCTTATGGAGAAGGAGCTGCAGGCACCAAGGGCTTACTCTAGTATTTCTGAAATCATTATTTTAGTGGAAGAACTGGAGTTGGGACTTTTGGTGCTTGTTTCTTTTTGGAACGATCTTTTGGTTTAGTACTATGGCATTGCCTTCAAAAGAGAAAAAGTAAAAATCTCTTGTGCCTAATTATTTCGTTACACCCTTCTGTGTTCTTTGTGCTTGTGGATATAAGCTTTTTGTGTTGACATGAATTCCTGCTATTGATTTGTATTTTTTTTTTATATTTAGATAAATGCATTCATTCATTGCTTTGTTGGGGTTCACAAAATTACCTCCTTGTATGACTTACAAGTTGCAATATGCAAGAAAGAGGGCCGTGGGCAGTTTGAAGAGCTGAAATTGGGCCCCTTACTTCAACACCCACTTGTGTTGCACTATTTTCCTGTTGATTCTGAATCTTCGGAAGTGTTCAAGATTACTGGTGAAGAAATAATTCTTGCTCTTCGTCAGTTTATGGACACTTTTCATAAGAAAGACATTAATATTGATGAATTTCTGGATTTTGTTGCTAAGAAACGTAATCTTGCAAGGAAGGAGATGCTTGGTATTCGTATTCAAAGCTTGGGGTGGGTATTCATAATGATGTCCTTTTCCTCACTTCTGTTTGTTATCTCCTTTTTTTTTTGTGATTTAGGAAAATCCTGCTGGTTATCATCTCCTAATAAACTTTAAAATTAGGAGACAATTATTAAAATTTTGCTATTTTAATACTGCGCTTGATTTAATTTTCTATACAAATTTTGTACAAATTGATTTTGAGCAGAACGAACTCATGTCAGGTTCTATAAACATTAGTTAAACTTTGACCGCAGGTTTTACGTCTCTCTTATTCAAGAAGCCAAAAAGTCTCATGATGCTTTTTTAAAGAAATACCTGGGCAAGAAATCTGATGCAACAAAGAAACGCAAGAACTTGGAAGAGCGTTTTTATGCCATACGTGAGTGCGTCAATTCAGGTTCTCCACCAGTCAAGAGTTTCTGTGGTAAACACATTAGATTTTTATCATCAAGCTCAGAGGAAGAAGCCAGTGATGATAGTCCATCAGAAAGTAAAATGAGAAGCAATGATAATGTCAGTAGATCAAATTGCATTTCACATAGCTCTGATCGGGTCAGTAGCTGTCCTTACCCATCTGAAGCCGAAGAGATATCCAGGCTGGGCCTAGATGGCGAAGTTGAAATTGGTTCGCAATATTCTTCTGCTAGTGGCAGCTCAAAGCACAAAAAGAATATCAGGCCATTAACAAAGAAAAGAAAATTTAAAGATGAAAATTGTAATGCTCCTTCTCCCTCCAAAACGTGTAAAATAGATGGGGGGAAACTAAAATTTTGTGTCAATAATACAGAGGAGTTTTTTGATACTCAAGACCTCTTACTGCCTAATAATACTATGATGTCATTCATCACAACCTGGAAGCATGCATGTACGCATCACACACCAGCTGAGGTAAGTTGATGCTTCATTTGAATTATGAGCTATTGTTATTGCTTCTTTGAACTTTTGATTTTGTGTTTCATTTGATGTTGGTTTCTCTTGATAAAACAAATTTTGTCGGAAGAGATGCCTAAATTTCAAATGCAAATTAGAATTAGTAACAAGGACAAAGAATTGAAATTCTCTTCTGTGTTATGACCATCCTCACCCCAGTTCAGTGCATGCCTAATACCTGTGGCATGTGCAATAATTTGAGGGAAAGGTTATAAGGTGAGTTTCCCTACTTCTTATTCACCTCTGTGTTTAATTGATACCAAGCCTGTAGTATGCTGCTTTACATCCTTGTCAACATTGATGACTTTTCCCTGTGAACTTTAGGTCATTTTTAGGCCTTTATGGACCTGCCTTTAGTAATAATTTGAATGCAAACATTTTCAGGGTGAAATATTTTCTATTTTCATAGTAAATCTTTTTGAGCGAATATACTGGCATACTTCCTCATTTAAAATTTGCTTCTGCTTTAGTAGATCTATTTTCAAGAAATTTTATTTGATCTCTTGGTATCAGTTGTTTGTAAATGTTGCAGATAATTGGCCATTCTTTTATTTTCAATATGGATGGGGAGCCTTACAGTTAGAATCTTTTTTACTCGTAGGTACTGGATAGAATGCTGCAGTTCTATAAACAAAATAATACTTCTGATCGGCACTGTAGAAGAATCAGATCAATGTTCTCTTGGCACCCGTGTATTGGATTGCTTAATATTGCTGTAAGTGTCCTGCATAAGTTTTGTGTTATGCATTACATGTATTCTTGAAATATGTCCCATTAGATTTTCTTTTCTCTTAATCAATAAAAGGATAGTTCGTATTTTGCTTATCCTTCTCTTTTATTGCAAAGCATGGTGCTTTTTCATATGTTTGTTTGGGCCTGCCTGGTCTCTCAAAAATCAAATCCTGTATTATGTGCAAGTAAATGTCATATATGATGGATGGTCTATGTGCTCTGTTGTCTCGGTATTCTACAGAGTAAATTTGTGTCTCCTCTGTATTTCTGGATCTGTTTTGTGTTGAGGTGTATTGTGATTGGTATGATTGTATTCATTATTTTCTAGTTTTTCATTATTTACTAGATTAAAATTATTGCTTATTAAAATTTTTTCCTGATTTGATTGTTCAGGGCCTTAATTATGGATGAAATGACTTTTATTTTTTTTTGCAGGTGGCATCTATGAAATCTGTTAAAAACTGGGATAGTATCTATGATACTTTTCAAACCATAACCGGACATGAATTGCACAATAATGCATCTGCTGAAGATACCAAATATGAGATCATTGATGTTGAACCAAATGAAAATCACAAGTCAAATGCATCCAAGCAAAGTGTACAGCAAGTATCCAGTGAGTGTAATCATCTCCAACCATCACACTTTCCACTTTTGCTAATTGTACCTTATCTCTTGTTTTTAATCAATTTATATGTAGAGCTTAGTTTGTCTAATTAGTAGATTCACAGGTGTTACTGCTGAGGCTATCATTGAGAAAGTCATTAGTTACTGTGATGTTGACCTGGAATTTCACAGCGGTAGCCAATCATTAGCAGAGAACAGATTGAACTGTGTGAGAAAGCTGTGTAATTGTGAGTTCTGGTTGGTTGACCAATTTGGTGTTAATGAATTTGAATATCTTGGTCATGGAGATTTCTTCACTTTTCTGGGGAAGCATTCATCCCTATTGCCACCTTATCTACGAAGTTGCTTGGTTGGTGATGTAACTGAAAAGTCTTCTTCAGAGATTAATATGCGACAACATCAGTTGATTTTATTGGTATCTCAAGCTATGAGTAACATTAAAGAGAACAAAACTATTACTAAGGAGATGATTTCTGCATTACTTAGGGGACAGTTTCCTTTGCTTAGTTTTGAGATCAAGGGGAATGATTCTATGGAAGATCTCTTGCAAAATGTGAAGAATAATCAGCATAGTGTGATCTCAAATCGTGTCCTTTTTTCATCTACATTATTAACAACAGCTCCAATTGGTGAGTCTTTGCCTCATGAAGATGAGTCTTTATCAGATTCGCTGAGTACCATTTATTGCCAGAAGATAACACCCATTGAGTCTGTCACATCGAAACAAGCAATTGAAGTTTTACTTAAGGCACCTATATTGTCTGATTTAATCTTGTGGTCACACTGGGACACTGTATTTGCTCCTACACTTGGTCCAATCGTGGAATGGTTATCAAATGAAGTCAACCTGGAAGAATTGTTGTGTTTGGTGACAAAGGATGGCAAGATGATTCGGATTGATCAATTTGCCAGTGCTGATACATTCTTGAAAGCGGCACTTGATTTATCTTCTTTCCAAACTGCTGTCTCATTGTTATCCTTGTTCTCATTGGTAGGAGGTAAAAAGCATGTACCTCTCTCCCTTATTAAGTCTTATGCT
Organism: Erythroxylum williamsii; assembly: GCA_027564335.1. Lineage (NCBI taxonomy): Eukaryota > Viridiplantae > Streptophyta > Magnoliopsida > Malpighiales > Erythroxylaceae > Erythroxylum > Erythroxylum williamsii. The sequence goes on from JANITW010000003.1 coordinate 719,668, forward strand.
AACCATGCATTTGATGTCATTTTGAAGAATAAATTTGAAGATACTGAAGTGGAGGCCAATAAGAATCATCTGTTGTACGGTGAAGCTGTTGAGAGAGTTTGCAGTAATGTAAGGAGTTGTGAATTACAGACTGATCAGATGAAAGCGAGGCGGACGGTGTCTGTTGCCTCAAGGTTTGTCCTTGATTGTCTGGGCTATCTGCCATCAGAATTTCATGGTTTTGCAGCTGATGTGTTGCTCTCTGGGATGCGTTCTGTAATTAAGCATGCTCCTTCAGCTATTTTGTGTGAGTGCAACGTAGAAGAGAGGCTTATGCTTCATGAGATAGGATTATCTATTGGAATAATAGAGTGGATCAATGATTACCGTGCCTTTTGTTCCACTGATGCTACTGAATTGTTCATGGCATCTGAATTATCAAGTAAGGGACTTGTTAGGGCTGAACTACATACAGAGACAAGGTGCACACTAGATGCGCAAGATAAAGTTTCTTGTGCTGAGGGGGGGGTTCATCTTAGTAATATTTCTGATAATCATGTTATTGTGGGTCACAGAGCTGATGATATAGCAGCATGTGGTAATGGAATTGTCAATGGTAGCATAAACAAATTATCTGAAGATGACATTGATAAAGAAGCAAGCTTGGTCATTCAGTCTATAAGGAGAGATGAATTTGGTCTTGATTCAAACCTCTCAAACATGGAGAGTAGCATGTTGAAGAAGCAACATGCTCGCTTAGGGAGAGCACTTCATTGTCTCTCACAGGAATTATATTCCCAGGATTCACATTTTCTTCTGGAGCTAGTAAGTTAAATATTGCGCCAAAGCTTTTGCATGTACATCACTTTATAGAACTTGTTTTTTTCTGGTACTTTTCTGACTTGTGACAAGGGGGAAGAGGCACTGAGGAGTGTTTTATTGTTTTATTTTAAGTTGATAAGCTATCAGGTCCCGTCATAATTTTGGTATCATGGAGGAAGCGATAAGTTGTGTGGTCAATTAAACCTGGGTTAAATTTATAGTTTGTTATTTGGTTTGAGGTTTTTGCTTTATTTCTTGGACTAATAGCAGAGGCAACCCCATTGAAAGCCCATGATCAAGGAATTAACCTTTAACCGAGTTGGAAGATGAACCAAAACCAAAATCAACACCTAACATCATCTGTAAACTTTTACACGTTTCAATGCAATTTATAATTTGTAGTAGAACATCTACCTTGCTTTTTTGAGGAGGCATTTTGTAGACTTGAGTTTTAGTATAATATGACGTCCCTCCATTTTCTTCTTGATATATATGCTTTGTTTCCTTTTATGGTTTGTATCACCAAGTTGTGTTGGCATTTTTATCCATTTCAATTCTTTTGCTTCAGGTTCAAAATGCGGATGATAACATCTATGCAGAAAATATCAAACCTACTCTAGCATTCATTCTTCAAGATTCAGGTATTGTTGTTTTGAACAATGAGCAAGGGTTTTCTGCTGAAAACATCAGAGCTCTTTGCGATGTTGGGAACTCAACCAAGAAAGGATGTGGTGCTGGATACATAGGGCAGAAAGGGATCGGCTTCAAATCAGTATTTCGTGTATAATTCTCTTATCATGTTGTTGTTTGTGTGTGGTGTATAATTGAATGTCAAGAGGGATATCATGGTGGGGGAGGGTTGAAGTGAACTTTCTTGGTTTCCTTGCAGTCACTTTGTCCTTGGTAAAATTGGTATAATATTAATTGGGACATAATTACTAATTAATCATGAGGATATCATGCTCAACAGGGACGTCATTCCCACTTTTGAGGGACAGGGATATCATCCTCACTTTTGAGGAACACAAAGTATCATGAGAGTTACTCAGTCATTTGCTATGACATTGATTTCTTCTTCACTTGGTGACTCTATTGCATGATTGTTTTGTTTAATGAATGCTGCAGTATGGTGTGAATTGTGATTTATACAACATATTGTGTTGCAAAAAAGTAGTGTGCAAGATGTTTGACTGCGATAGAAACAGAAAGACTGGACTATGTTTATTTTAGTTCTGCAAGTGACCATCAAAATATATCCATAAGACCTGGTAAAATGTTTTGTTTCTTGGAGTCAGGTTCAGTCCACACTTGCTTTCCACTATGAATGTGCAGTGTGATTTTAACTGTTTTATTTCATTTGAAAATGGTACCTGAATAGTGGTATTTACTGTAGGCCTATTTTTTGTGATGAAGATGTAGTGGAATAAGACTGAGGGAGTTTAAGTTAGAAGAATAATTGTGTCTATTCCTGTGAATGCTGAAGTCCTGTGTGTTGTAGATAAATCACTAGATAGAAGATGGGATTATTGACTAAAGATTGCTATGAGTTTGCTTTTGTGTTTGTATAAATTTTTTATGTTCACTAATATTTTTAATAAATTTATGAAAAAAATTTATTAACTGGGTTAAATGTTGATTCTGTTAATAGGTTGCTTACTGACCTTTTTATGCCTTATTGCAGATTACAGATGCTCCAGAGATTCATTCAAATGGATTTCACGTGAAGTTTGATATAGGTGAAGGACAGATAGGTTTTGTTTTGCCAACAGCCATACCTTCTTGCAATATTGATTTGTATACTAGGTTGGTACGTGGAGAAACTTATCATATGGATGACGAGTGTTGGAAAACATGTATCATACTTCCTTTCCGGTCAAAACTATCTGAAGAAACCGCTTTGAAAATGTTCTTGGATCTCCACCCTTCTTTGCTTCTCTTTCTTCATCGCCTTCATTCTGTTATCTTCCGGAACATGCTCAATGATTCATTTGTAGTCATGAAGAAAGAAATTTTGGAAGATGGAATTGTGAAGGTCTCATGTGGGGATAATAAAATGAATTGGCTTGTATCATCACAGAAATTGCAGACATTTGCTAGTCATCGCAAAGTGCAAACAACCGAAATTTCAATAGCCTTTACACTTGAAGAATCAGATAATGGGGAGTACAAGCCACAACTAGACCAGCAACCTGTATTTGCTTTCCTTCCTCTAAGAACTTATGGTTTGAAATTTATCCTTCAGGGTGATTTTGTTCTTCCTTCATCACGAGAGGAAGTGGATAACAATAATCCCTGGAATGAGTGGTTGTTGTCAAAATTTCCTGGTTTGTTTGTAAGTGCAGAGGGACATTTTTGTGCCCTTTCTTGTTTTAAGGAGAAACCAGGAGCAGCTGTTTCTACATTTATGAGCTATGTACCACTTGTGGGGGAGGTGCATGGATTTTTTTCTGGGCTTCCCAGGGCGATTATTTCAGAACTACGGAGGTCAGCCTGTTTACTTCTGGAAGGAGACAGTAGTAAAATGGTTCCTCCTTGCAAGGTTCTTAGAGGTTGGAATGAAGAGGCCCGCAATCTTCTGCCTGCTGGCCTGCTTCATGAGCACCTTGGCCTTGGATTTTTGGATAAGGATATAGTTTTGCCTGATTCGTTGGCCAGAGCGTTGGGTATAGTTGATTATGGACCTGAAACTCTAGTGAGATTTATGGTCAACTTATGTGGTTCAAGAAATGGCCTAAAGTCAATGGGCCTTTTCTGGTTATCTTCTTGGCTGAATGCTGTATATACAATGTTACTACATTCTTCTGGAAAAAATGATCTCATAGATAGGCTTCGCCATTTAGCATTTATTCCCCTTTCTGAGGGTTCTTACAGCTCGGTGGATGAAGGTACAATTTGGTTGCAGTCTGATGCCTTGAGCGCTGACTTTAGTGGGGCACTGGAATTTGATGTTTTTCCTAATTTATATGCTAAACTTAGGACTGTAGATCCCCTTCTCTTCTCTGTTTCAAAAGGTGACTGCATCTCAGATGATAAAGTTAGTAGGATTCTTTATGAAGTAGGTGTGCAGCAGCTCACTGCCCATGAAATTTTGAGGGTTCACATTCTCCCTACTATACTTGACAAGAGAACCATAAATGAAGAAAAGGCATTGATGACAGATTACATCTGCTTTATAATGATTCATTTGCAATCAAGCTGCCCTAGTTGTTCTATTGAAAGGAAAAACATTATCTCTGAGTTGCAGAATAAAGCCTACATATTGACAAATCATGGTTATAAAAGGCCAGCTGAAACACCAATTCATTTCAGCAAGGATTTTGGAAATCCTATTGATGTGGATAAAATGTTTGATGTTGAGCATTTTGCATGGCACGAGATTGATATCGCTTGTCTAAAACATCCTGCAAATAAAGCACGTTCAGGTGGACTAGTGAAATGGAGGGAATTTTACCAGGAACTCGGTGTCACAGACTTTGTGCAAGTTGTTCAAACTGATAGGAATATTACTGATTTATCACAGTCTAATTTCAATAATATCATATCAGATCAGGCCCTGATTTCCCAATGTCTAGAGATCAAAGATTGGACTTCTCCTGAGTTAGAGCATCTGTTATCTTCATTATCTGCAAGTGGTGATAGAGAATGCTGCAAGTATCTTCTGGAGGTTCTTGATGTGCTATGGGATGATAATTATTGTGCTAAAGTTACTGGTTGTTTGCAATTAATGTCCAATCCTGATGCTGATGGAAGACCCATAAGGTCTTCTTTTATAAACAGCATCTGTGACACAAGATGGATAGTGTCAAGTATGGATAATGAGCTTCACTACCCTAAAGAATTGTTTTATGACTGTGAGTCAGTACGCTCAATCCTGGGTGCTTGTGCTCCATATGCCGTCCCAAAGGTTAGTTTGTTGTTAATGTTAACATAAATGTTTATAGAATCTTCCTCTCCTACTTCAAGTGAGACAGTATCGCTCAACTATTTGAATGGAATTCTTATGCAGTTTCTCTTTTCAGAATTAAACCATGTTTTCTTTTGGTATTGGCCAGGTCTTAATACATTTGACATAGTTGAAAGGATTTGATGGATTAGATTTTGATGTTATGTTTGCTTTACAACTCACCTAAGCTTAGATGTCCTTTGGGTTATGAATTCTGACATGGCATAAAATGCAGTAATCACCTTATATTGGTCCATAATAGAAAACTAGAAGAATGGAGTTATATAGTAAGACATTAAGATGATATAGAGCTAAGGAGTTCATAAGATACAGAATGAGGCATAGATTTTTTTTTTGGTGGGTTATACTGCTGATGGGTGTTGCACATTGGATAATTTCACTTTTGTTGATCAAAAGAAGGTGCATGAATGATCTGATTGATGTATATAAAGTTTGCTCTTACTGTTATAAGAATTGTAGCATCTTTGTATTTGTATAATAGTAATTTTGTCTGCTTGATCTAATGCATTATCTTTACTGCTTTTCCTTTCTGAAACAGGTGAGAAGCTTAAATTTAATGCGTGATATTGGCTTTAAGACTAAAGTAACTCTCAGTGATGCTCTCGAAATTTTAAGAGTATGGAGAACATCCAAGACCCCTTTTAAAGCCAGGTAGCACTCTGATTTTATACGGATGACATGTTGATCATGAAATTGAGTGGATGACATGAAACATCTTTAACTATCATGGAAGATTGCATAATTATTGGCTTAGAGCTTACATGTTTTCTTTATAGCTTGTAAAAGTATAACCTTTGTGAATCTCTTAGGGTGATTCTCTTACATCCTTAAGAGGTCACTCTCTTAAGTTTGTGGTATGGTCTTATAATTGCTCATGTTCGTGTTGATATCCTTCAATATTTCTATTCTTATTCATTGTTTGCACTATTAGATCATTATTTGCTATGTTCTAATGTGTTTTTATTAGAATTTTTAATATGGGTAGAGTGTAGAGTCCCATGAACAAAAATTAGGCTTGGGTCAATTATTGTCAAAATGACTAGAACTAGTCATTTGTATAGTTGACCCTTACTATTTATATACCCTTTAACATTTTCATGTTTAGTCAATATCAGATACTCTAACATTCCCCTTAAGTGCAATTAGGACTGGACACCCAATTGTCACTTGAAATAAACGCAGTGGTAATCGGATCGGACTGCTGGGACTGGACATCCAGATGGATAACTGGGAAATTAATAATTTGTACCAAACCTGCTCTAATGCCATATTAGAATTTTTAATATGGTTAGAGTGTAGAGCTTATTAACAAAAATTAGGCTTGGGTCAACTATTGTCAAAACGACTAGAACTATTTGTAAACCCTTTAACATTTTATGTTTAGTCAATATGAGATACTCTAACATTCCCTCTCAAGTGCAACTGGGACTGGACATCCAATTGTCACTTGAAATAAACGCAGTGGCAACCGGACCGGACTGCTGGAACTGGACATCTAGACGGACAATCAGAAAAATAATAATTCGTATCAAACCTGCTCTGATACTATATTAAAATTTTTAATATGGGTAGAGTATAGAGCACATTGATAAGAATTGGTCTGGAGTCAACCATTATCAAAATGACTAGAACTAGTCATTTGGATAGTTGACGCTTACCAAACATTTTTATGTTTAGTCAATTTGAGATACTCTTAACAGTTTTTCTCTTTCTCTTTCATTTTGTTTGTTCTCTACAATCTGATTGTAATTTGTCTTATCCTCTTTCATGAACTAATAATTCTCTCTTATGCCAGCATTTCTCAAATGACAAGATTATACACGTTTATCTTGGATGAGATATCAGCTTCAAATAGCAAAATTATCGAGACATTTCATGGGGAACCTCTTATTTTTGTCCCCGATGGATCTAGTTTAAGGCAGGAGGATATCAAATCTGGTGTATTTTTAGCTTCTGAGGATGTATTTTGGCACGATCCAACTGGCTCCATGGAACAAATGAAGCAGATCCATCTCCAGCGTAGATCAACAGATGTGTTGAACTATCCCCTATACAAGACATTGAGCAATATTTATCCAGGCCTTCATGAATTTTTCGTCAACAAGTGTGGAGTACCTGAGGTTCCTTCTTCCCATAATTATCTTGACATTTTGCAGCACTTATCAACCATAACCTTGCCTTCTGAAGCTGCTAATACAGTACGTAACTGGTATACAGATTTTTTTTGACTTGTCTGATTTTAATGCAATCTAAGTATTTTCTGTGGATGTTTTAGGTGTTCCAAGTTTTTTTGAAGTTGAGTGATGCACTAAAATCTTGTTCACTCAGATCTGATGATATTGTTCACATGAAAGAATGCCTTGGAAAAATAGAATATGCAATACTTCCCACTGTGGTAGATAAATGGGTTTCACTACACCCTTCATTTGGTTTGGTGTGCTGGTGTGATGATGAGAAGTTAGGAAACAGGTTCAAGCATTTGGATAATGTTAATTTCCTTTACTTTGGCAATCATGGTATCATGGAGCAAGAGACGCCTGGCACCAAGTTGGCTGTCCTCATGCAAAATTTGGGAATTCAAGCTCTCTCAGATGTAATTACATACTTTCCCCCGAAATTAGTTTTTTTCCTCCTTTTACCTGCCTTATATTTGTGTTCCCAGAACCTATCCTTGAAAACTTGTTGATGACATTTTTTCCATGTTTAGAATATTTATTCTAATATCAATTTGAACATGCTGTTAGTATCAGCAATGCATGTTAATATAATCCCTGCTATTCTGCCACATGGTTTTGGTGGCTTATTGTGATAGTTTTGATTTGTTCTAAAGGATAACTTCTACTCTCAGCACCTGGTGTATTTTTTGTATTGAGCAATTTCTTTCCTTTCATACTTTTCTTGGCCCTTCCCTTCCCTACCCTAGTGCATCCTGTTTCCCTTATGAATTTGCTTTTCATATTTCTCTTTTTGTGCAGGTTGTTACTCGTGAAGCAATATTCTATGGTCATGCAGACTCCACCTCCAAAACTTCTTTGATTAACTGGGTTCTTCCTTATGCACAGCGTTATATGTATAGTTTACACCTAGATAAATATCAGCGACTCAAAGAATGTAGAGTTGACAACCTGAGACAGCTGCAAGTTGTTGGTGTTGAAAAGTTGTTTTACAGGAATGTGATAAAAAGTTGTGGTGCTTCATCCAGCAAGAAGCAAGAATGTAATTGTCTTCTAGAGGTATGGAATCAGTAATAATTCTGCATTATTTGTAACTTCTAATGTACAACGCCAGATGCAAAAGGGATTTCTTTCAAGACTGACTAAAGAGCTTGATGAAGCCTACTGTCATTTGGCTTATAATTTTTTGTTTTTAAGTGTGCTCGAAACTTAGATATCATTTAAAACTAAACCATAATTGGTCTCTGTAAGATGTCTCAGTTGTTCATTACGGAACTAGCCATTGTGTTTCATATCCACTCCTAATTGAAGAAGCAATTTTCAATACCCATTAAATCTATCATTTTGTTTTTTCTCATTGTCCAAACAAACTCATGTCCATTGCTAAGAATTCCATTCCTATTCCGCATCTGTTACAAATGAGCCCTTAGAATAATGTGGGTAAGTGGCAGCAATGGTTTCTTCATAAGCAAACATATCTATGATCGAAGAATGCAACCTAGTTCTCCTCTTTTCCCCTTATGAGCTGTGTGGCAGCATGTTATTGATGATTGTGTCTAATCATTCACAAATATTTCTGTTATTGGTGTTCAGGGTAGTACTTTGTACACGACATTGGAATCAGATTCACATGCTCTATTTTTGGAGCTGTCTCGCTTGTTGTTTGATGGAAGTCAAGAGCTACATTTGGCTAATTTTCTTCATTTGATCACCGTTATGGTTTTGTCTGGTTCCTCTGAGGAGCAAACAGAGTTGTTCATTATTAACAGTCAAAAGATACCAAGGCTTCCTGAAGAAGAATCTGTTTGGTCCCTCTCGTCTGTTTCTGATTCATCAGAGAATGCGGAAGCACTTAAAATAGATATTGCTTCCGGTTCAACTTATGAGCAGAAACCTGGGAAGCTCAAGAACAAACTAGGGATTAGTATGAACTGGCCACCAGATGATTGGAGAACTGCACCTGACTTTGATTATGCTATTGCCAATGGCCAACCTTCGGCATCACATCATATCAAGTCACTTGAGATGAAGGATGATGAGAATGCAATGATCATTGGCTCCCAAATCACAGGAAAAGCCCCAATAGATATTGATGCTAACTGGACCATTGAATATGATTCAGCGGTGTTAGTATCCCCAGACTCTCAAAGTATAACTGATCATTCTGCTCAAGCTTGCAACCAGACCCCTATTATTGATTTTGCTTGTGAACCTGCTGAGGCATATGATGCTGCTGATGGCCCTGAGTTGAATGGCTCAAAATTTCCCCAAAGAGATCAGCTTAACACTGGTGCGCCTGATAGAGCTCAAGCAATACTTACTGGGAGGCTCGGCGAACAACTTGCTTTCAAACATATGTGTAACATGTTCCCAAACAAAGTTGTCCGGTGGATTAATGCAAATAATGAAAGTGGGTTGCCCTACGATATTGTTATAGGGGAGGAAGGAAGTAGTATGGAATACATTGAAGTAAAGGCCACAAAGTCTGCAAGAAAAGATTGGTTCCTAATTTCTACGAGAGAGTGGCAATTTGCAGTTGAGAAAGGTCAATCTTATAGCATCGCTCATGTTCTTTTGGGTAATGATACAGCTAGGATAACAATCTACAGAAATCTTGTACAACTGTGCCAGCAGAGGAAGCTGCGACTGGTTGTTATGATGCCAACAGAGTAGTTGTGGTTCCTTTCATCCCTTTGCTCCAACAAGGGCGGTCTTTAACCTTTTCCCAGATAATGCATGAAATTTGGTGTTGCTAGATGACAAAGAACTTCTGTATCTGTGCAGTTGAAGTGGATTTGCAGTCAAGCAGAGTGTTGTATCTCTGTTTATTTATGTTTCAAAATCTGTCGTTGACATTGACCATCCAATGCGAAAGACATCTGCAACATCATGTTCTCATCACAGGTTCCATGGACAGCTGGATCCAGTGGTCTTTTTAAGCTGAAGCATATGTTCTCATTCTTCCTAAACTATGTCAGTCCATTTTTGGTTATAATATATTCATGTATTTATGCGATCATATAAGAACCCAATTGTATATATGACTCAGTTACAAAGAAATGTGCAGAGAATTTCCATTATATCTCCCCTTTCATGTTGGACTGGGTCCTTTGATGGCGAAGGCAGCACAAGTAGGTAGAAGTGGAAGTATGCATGACAAGCATAAGTGAACTATGAAGAATTTCTAAAGAGGGTTGCAAAGACAAGAAGTTTATCGAGTAGCATGAGTCGTTTTCATCTTTTAAGTTCTTAAATGTACAAGTTAAGATGACGTTATTTTGATTAATTATATTTTTTAAAGTCGAGTTCTGAACAAAATTTTACTTGGAATCAAGATGCTTGCCTATATCTTCAATGGCATTTTAGGATGTGGAAGATTTATCAAAATGGAAAGGTTAACATACGCTGCAAGATCAGGCCACGAGTCAGACAACCCAACATTAGATATTTCTTAGATAAAGTTCCTTAACGACCACTAGTAACTACTTCCCATAGAAACCACTAAAACAGACAAAGTAGACGAACTTCTCCTCAACTCACATAAGCAACCCCTGTATTTACAGTCACCTTCTCCATCAGCAATGGCTCTGAAATGGCATGTCATTAACCCATCATCACCCACCTTTGTACCATCATTTAACCCGAGAATCCTCCATTCAAACGCTCTAAAGCTTGTAAAGAACTCATCTTTATATGGTAGAAGAGGTACCCATGTGTGCCAATCTTCTTTAGTGGAAGAAAAGCAAGAAGTCTCATTTACTGAACCCGAAAACCAGCTGATCAACGCACTTATTGGTATCCAAGGACGTGGGAAATCTGCAACCTCCCGGCAACTCGATGTAGAGTATTGTTTGTTTGCCTTTTGAGGTCTTGCCATTGAACGTAGAGTATATAACAGCATGCGGCTGGGTAATCTTAACAGAAACTTGTCAATTTCTTGTTTTGTAGGACGTGGAACGTGCTGTGAAGGTTTTGGAAGGGTTAGAGGGCGTGCCCGAACCAGTACGTAGTATATTTTAGTACCTCCTATTCATAGATTTGATACACTAGAATGCACTGCTGTGCATTGAAGATCAACTTGAATTAGAAGATCCTGGACATTGATTCGCTTACAATTGGGTCGAGCTTAACTCCATAGGCAAGCACTATGAGATGACAAGTTAGATGCATTCACGTGCAAAAATTTACCACGATAAGTTGACAAAACAATAGCCAGCCCAATAGCTGCTTCAGTCAGCAGCTGCGATAACTTTTACAAAAATTGAGAATAGGGTTAACCAACATGTTAAGTAATCGATTACGATAAATTGGATCAAATTTTGCACTCAAACTTTCACTTAGTTTCACCCAAGCTTCACCTTGGTCATAGTCGATAACCCCAAATCAATTGATCGAATATTACTTGAAAAAGAAAAGAGGAAGACTGAAAGAAATATTTGATTTAAGTAATCATATTTGCTTCGGTAAACATGCTCTATAAGCACCTGAAACTGCTTGGATTACGTCTAGACAAATAAAGGGTAGCTCCTACAAATGATCGGACTAATGACTTGTACAATACTTTAAATAATTTTTGGTCAAGTCATGCATGCATATCTATAACGTGCATTGGTTCTGCTTTTCTCTAAGCTCATTGTGGTCATTCAAGAATATTTGATAATGATTCTGTTTCTGATCCATAGCTTTGAAGTAGCATAACTTCGTACTAGTTCTGCTTTCTTAGCTAATCTGTCTTCTCGAAAATACAACCTGTACTACTGATAATGTTTCCCAGACAAGTTCAAGTTTAATTGAAGGTCGTTGGCAATTGATGTTTACCACTAGACCTGGTACAGCATCTCCAATCCAGGTACACTTCCCCGCATACCTTTCCTCTGCCTCCCAGTTTCTTCCTATGCTATGTGTGTTTAGTAGTATTCTTTGTGATCTTTAAGCCATTTATCAACTCAATTCAGAAAGAGCCCTGATCTTTCATTCTCCCCCTATTCTGTGAATGCACTTCTGACATTCTGAATCAACTCGAATTGTAAAATATGGAGAAACTGAGATACTGTTCTTTCGGGATTATGTGAAAGTTCTCCTTATTCAAAGATGACTTGATTGAGAATATGATGTTCCTCAGATGATTGAAGAAAGAATATTTTCTGCTCCATAATAAAATATCTCCAAGGCCCCTGATTGGCAATGTTAAAGTGTACAGTAAAACGGCAAATAAGCATGAGAAGACAGTTTTTTTTAATAATCTATTTCTTAAAATAGAGTGAGCAAGGAGGAATCCAATTATGAAAGTTCATCTTCATGTGCTTGAAACATGCTTGCAGAGAACATTTGTTGGCATTGATTTCTTTAGGGTATTTCAAGAGGTGAGCCTTCAAAAAGATGATCCCCGAGTATCCAACATTGTAGTGTTCTCGGAAGTGATTGGCGAGCTGAAAGTAGAGGTATGAGGCCTATATCTTACTGTTGAATATATTAATTAACTTGATGCTTTTGTTCATAGAATAATAACTTGTCAAAAAGATAATCAATGTTGATAATACCTTTTCTTGAGCTGTGAACACAAGATATATAGAGCATGACCTTCATTCCAGCCATTTATTAGAACTCAGGGACATCAAGCAAGCAGTAAAAGAGCTATTGGATAAGATCACTTTCTATCTACAGCTTACTAACTTTTACCTTCCATAATCTGTAATTTAAAATTTATGGCTCTGATCTTTCATGCATTGGAAGTGATTAAAAGCTTGTTAATATGGAAGAATCAACTCTTCATCTTACATCATCTACCTTTTTACAGGCAGCAGCATCTGTTGCAAATGGCAGACGAATCCTTTTTCGATTTGATAGAGGAATATTTTCATTCAAATTTTTACCATTTAAAGTTCCATATCCTGTGCCATTCAAGCTTCTTGGCGATGAAGTAAAAGGTTGGTTGGACATAACGTACCTATCCCCTTCAGGAAACCTCCGCATCTCCAGAGGTAGTAAGGTACTTATTCATTTTGTAATCTCCAGGAGACTAGTTTAGTTCTTGTTCTATTGCTCTCTCTTGTTGGGAAGCACACAATTAGTCCATTTTTCAAACATAAAATTCTCTTGCATTTGTGTAGTGCAGGGCACCACGTTTGTGCTACAAAAGAAAACTAAACCTAGACAAATCCTGTTGTCAGCCATTTCCACAGGAACACAAGTTAGTGAGGTAAACTGAGAAGTTATTGGTGAATTATTTTCAGGGTTCCATCAGTAACAAGATAAGAAAGTTTCTCCTTTTTAATCATTTACTGTGCAGGCAATTGATGCGTTCCTTACTTCAAATCAAAATGTGAATAAAGATGAACTAGAGCTTCTTGAAGGAGAATGGGAAATGATATGGAGTTCACAGGTAAGAACAAGATCACAAGAGCATCTACTGCATGAGTTTATATAGATGATGCTTCTGCATCATCAGGTTCTTGCCTTTGTTTAAGATATGTTGTAAGAATATTCAAATTCTTCGCCAAAAATCATCTTCGGTTATTAATAATAAAGCAATAATTTGAATGCTTAATGTTTTAGTTTCAACTGAACTAATGATTAAAGAGTTGTCTATGTTCCAGATTGAGACAGATAGTTGGATAGAGAATGCAGCCAATGGCCTTATGGGAAAGCAGGTACAGAGAAAATGGCAGTCATAGTTCTGAAATTATATGAATGCAATCCACAGAAACTTTTCTTATGGAGACATCTGTATCTCTTTGTTTTAGATTGTGAAAAGGAATGGACAAATGAAATTTGTTGTAGACATCTTACTTGGCCTCAGATTTTCCATGACTGGAACATTCGTGTAAGTTTCTCAATGATCAATGCAGACTCCAAGACAAAGATAAATGCAGATTTTTCTTGAGGTTTTCTATGAAACCTATCCCTCACATTGATACAATTTTGTTCAGCAAGTCGAACACGAACTTGAACTTGTACAATGTCACATTGGATGATGCAGCCATCATAGCCGGTCCAGTAGGATACCCTTTGGAGATGGAAACCAAGATCAACTTAGAGCTTCTGTAAGATTCCTAGCTCAAGTTATCAAACATCTAATCAGAAGAATCCATTTGACCCTTTTCTAGGCTACAATTTTACACAGATTCTTCATGTGCTCATATTGACTATCATGTTGCAGGTACAGTGATGACAAAATAAGGATAAGCCGAGGTTACAATGGCATTACTTTTGTGCATGTACGAACTGATGGATCTAAGTAGTGGTGAAGCAGAGATGAAACTGATTCTGGATAAATCCGGAAATGAATATGAAAGATGAGTATTGCTCAGTAAAAGTGTCAGCAAAAAGGTGATTATCAACATTAGTAAATAGATTGTCTAAGAAAAGTATATCATTTGCACTCTTGAATATGTAGCATCTGGAGATGTCTATCATTTTAGACAGCGAGTACATATTGTATATCATTTTAGATAGCGAGTATATTGACAATTTTGTCATGCACTCTTGACTGTGTAGCATTTGGAGACGTCTTTGTAAGGTGAGAGTTTGCATTTAGCAACCAAGACAAAGCTACTGATTTCAAAGAAGTTGGTGTTTAATAGGTCACTTCACTCTAATAAAGCATCTAATGCAGCAAGAAGAATCCCAAGAATATAAACTTTTCCTGCAAGTTGTATCTACCCATAGCTTTCTTATGATTCTGCTTCTCTTTAGCTCACAACTTTTTTGCTATTTCCCAATACCTCATATGTTGGAAATATGCTTAGAGTATAGGAACAATAAGGTCATTTCTCATTGCATTTTACAAACATCTCTAATGAAGCCAATCCCTAGTTCTTTTGAGTGTCATCATGTCAAAACCAGGCACACCTAATCATATAACGTGTGAAAAGAGCTAATAGCTAACATAGTACATTGAATAAGAGCTTCTGCTGGGCTAGTAAGCAAGAAAACTCGTGCTCAGTTGCGGAAAACACCACTCAAGCATGAAACTCAAGCTTCATTCTTCACGCTTCTCAACTTATGCCAGCAAAAACACTGTTACATATCATGCCTGAAAACTTGTGTTATTCAGAAATTCATCATACTCCTGCAGCATTATCGTTGATCCTTTAGTAATGACATTACCAAACTTTATACTTGAGGAGATAGAGACTAGCTGGGAGATACGGGCATTAACCACAGAGCACTTGACCAGGAATTGCCTTCCACCCTGACGTCCATTAATGAGCAGTCATCTTGCAAACTCTCCCAGCTAGGTATAGTATCGAGTAGTAAACATACTTTTTGTGTTGGTACACGTCAGTTTGACACCAAAACTTACCCCATCTTTGGTTGAGAGATAACAACTTGAGGAGTTGCAATGGCACCAGAACCGGAAGCCAGGCATCTTCCATGAACAGTGAGGACATACATCTGTTCTGTGTGAAATATTACATTAAACTGGCTAAGACCAGCGCTTAAATCTTCTGCAAGTCATTACTAATCAGATTAAACAGAAAATTACGCAGTCGACATTAAAGATGGTAATTGATCATGGACAACATGAAAAAATGAGTCAAATCTTAGTATTAAGCGACACACATTAAAAAAAAAGTAGGAATTTCAAGCATACAAAATAAATGAAGATATTAAACAAAGTCAATTAAAAAGCACCAGTACATAAAAGTCAAGGATTTAGCTTACAAATTCAGGATACTGTCAAAATCTAAAGTTTAAAAAGGATAGATCCTAAGAGCTGCATCCTAAATTAAACAAGCCAAATGAGAAAAGCATGAGAACAGAAGAGTCAGCTCTTCCAACTATCCCTCTTCGGTCAATAAAACTAAAGAGAAGAAAGAAGCAACTTGAACTATATCAACAGATCGTGACATATCTATAGTGACTCCAGCAAAAACTATTTCCATCCAGAGAAGACTGACATCAACACGAGACAACTAAAACGTCACCACAGCCACTGCTCTTCTCTAAGCATACTTCAACACTCTCATAAACTCTCTTTACTCTTGGTCCAGCACAATATCATCAGCTCAGAATCGCCATTCTTGAACATTCCCTATTCTGACATTGCCTTCAAGTGCATGTTCATCACCTATTCTATCATATCCTCGTTTAACAGGTCTGAATTAATAGATAATACACTACTATAACCCCTATTCCCATCTGTAATCTCGTTATCCTGAACGGTAGCTTCATTGGTTAGTATGATCTCAATCCCTTCCTTATCATCCTTTACAGCAACTTCATCATTGCCTACATTTTTTTCCATGCAAGCATCATTACACTCACCCTCAACATCACTGCCTGTATGTTTTTTACCATCCATGCACTCCACCTTTTCCTCGTGACTAGTAGCACCAACATCACACCCTCCATCACTCTCGTTCCCATTCTCATCATTCTCCGACACATTTTCACTAACGTCCTCCTCGACCACCGCAACACTATTACCCTGACCACTAGCACTACTACCACCACCACCGTGCTGCCCCTCCAAGAACAGCAACCTCCTCCTTAAATCCCCCAATTCTCTTTCCATCAAAAACAGCCTTTCCTTCAAAGTCAAATTCTCTTCCTCAAGTTGAGATATATGGGAATCCTGATCATCCACCCTATTCTCCAAGACATTATTGTAGCTATAATTATACTCTCCAACCCCAACACCTCCATAACTGGGATATATCATCTCAAACCGACTCAAATCATGGTCTAACCTCCTCTCCACCTCCACATGCTCCTCCACATCACTCTCACTCGAGCCGTTACCTTCTTCTTCCTCCTCCTCCTCATTTCCCGGCGACCTCAGCCTGATCAACCCCTTCATCGACCCATATCCATCCACCCCCCATTCCTCCTTCGCCATATCCCCCAACACCTCAGTCGACGGAGAAATTATCGGCGTCGGCAGCACCGCCGGCGTCACCGGACACGGTGACACTAACGAAGCAATACCCCCCGACCTTTTCGCCCGTATGATAAAAGACGTCGTGTTCCGTGGCGCATAGGGCGCAAAACGGTTGTTGTACTTCTTCTTGTTGGGATTGTAATAGTACTTCCTCGCTTTCATTCGATTCTGAGCTTGCAACTCATTAAGACTCGGTGGCTTATACCCACCACTACCACTAGTAATTGGATTTCTCTGCTGCTCTTTGTTCTTGTTGACATTCTTTCCCTTCCAATTGTTCTTGTTGTTCTTGATTCTTGACTTGTTAGAAGCAACAAAATTGTTGCTATTAAAGTTCAAGGCAGCACCATAATTTGTTGGATCCACAGCCCACGGCTTGTACCCACCTCTTGTCATCGGATTCATCACCATCATTGGCGGTTGGTTCAT
This sequence comes from Erythroxylum williamsii, assembly GCA_027564335.1. NCBI lineage: Eukaryota > Viridiplantae > Streptophyta > Magnoliopsida > Malpighiales > Erythroxylaceae > Erythroxylum > Erythroxylum williamsii. The sequence continues at coordinate 736,922 of JANITW010000003.1, forward strand.
AGGCTGACCGTGACCCAACTGAACCGGGTTCATACCCTGGGTCATCGGGTTAATTACCTGAGATTGAGTCATCATCGGCGGCAGTTGCTGGCTCATCATCGGTGGCTTTTGTTGCTGTTGGCTCATCATCAGCGACTGATCGTTCATGGGAAAGCAAAAAAATAAAATAAAATCCCAAACCCTAAATCCCTCAGGAAAGAAACCCCAAGATGAAAAACCAAAACCCAAACTCAAAAAATATGAAATTAAACGGCTTTAATTCAGCACCCACAAGAAATCAATCAAAATCCCTAGAACAATTTCGATCTTGCAGTTGCCGTTACGATTTCGGGTGTCGAATTTCGTTAATCCCTTTGTTTCTCAAGCAAATCAAATTTCTTTAAACCGATTTAACTCGAAAAATTATAAAATCCCAAAGCTCTTGCGTTACGTAATTTCTCAGACTAGGAGGAGGCGCGTATATGTAGGAGATAGAGAGAAGGCGGTTTGGGCTTTTTGGTATTTTATTTTGAGAATATTGTTAGATAAACGGTGACGATGATGACACGTGTTGAAGCTACAGAGTGTTATTCTAAAGTTGGATTTGGTATGAATTAGAATTAGTATTAGGGCCCAATTTTACTAATTTAAATTCATGACTTGTTTTCTTAATTTTAATTACCACATCTATTTTTATTATAAGACATGAAATATATTAAAATTATTTATTTTTAAAAAATTAAACTTTTAAATAT
>JANITW010000003.1:738435-764600 GCA_027564335.1 Erythroxylum williamsii
AAATTATTAATTATAAAAATGAACCGATTTAACTAATTGGTTTTAAAAACAAATTTTATTAAAGTAAAACAACTAAAAAATTGAAACCTGAACAAAAAAACAGATCAGTTTAAAATTTTCAAAGATGAATCTTCAAATCGGTTAAATTTTTTAATCATCGGATTATAATACCGCTCGCTGAATGTTCAATCAAAATATAATTAGACCAAATCCTAACATATTCTAGCATTCAAGAGGTGGATTCTTAAGAAATATCAAATTATAAAAACTTGGTAATAAATTCTAATAATGCACAAACAATACATGAGTTTTTTTTTTTTTTTTTTTTTTACGTTTTAGATGGAAATCATTTACAAGTACTTAGGTAGGAAGTAGGAAGAAGTCATTGGAATCACTTAAAAGAGGAAGCATATCCTTCTGATCTACTTGGAATCATTCACTTTAGTACGGGTCCATTGAAACTAGTATTTGGGAATCATATTCTAAGTACTGAATTAAATCTCACATCCTCACCAAATGCTTTTACCACATTCATTGGCTACTGAAAAGGTATTTCTTGATTATGGTAGATTAGCGTATCAACCAGTCCACGGTTCCTTATCTTCCCTTTAGCACTCCTCCCGTCGTTGTCCAAATCACTTTTGCTCTATCTTTTCTCCTTTGAGTCATTGATTCTCAATCTCTCTCTCTCTATTCTGCATCTTTAACGTTTGAACTTTAGAGAAGGATGAGGACTTATACTCCAAAGGGAAATTACCAAAGCTACAGTTAAGAATACAAAAAAGTTAAAGCAAGCACTAAATTGGGCCAAGCCCAACTAAGGTCTTTTAAAAACTAATTTAAACTCGATTTAAATTTAATTATCAAATTGCATCTAATAATTCTTGTATTCAAATTTGTCATCAGACTCAATTAATTTAAGACTAGTAAAATTGGCATCTAACTTAAAGTTTTTTTTGAAGTGACGCTTTCTTATTAGACTATTTTTCATTATTTTCTTAATAATAAAAACAATTTTAAAAATATGAGTTGGTTGTGAGAAATGTTGGTGTTGGAAAAAAAATAAGCTTATTTTTTGATTCACTCCAAATTTCAACCTAAAATTCACATTTTTATCGGACGATACAGGAACTTGTCTAACATTTTTTCAACTAATATTTCGATATAGAAAGATTTTGCATATCAAAAGAATACCAATAAAGCCGATTATTAATGATTAATTCAAATAACTCAAATTATCTGATAATGATTAATTCGAATAACTCAAATTATCTTATACCTTATTCGATCAGACATATCAATTAGAAAAATTGAATTTCAAACCGAATGGCATCTAATTTACCAACCCTAGAAGGGTTAATCTTGATAGCTTGACATGCTAACAAAATTGTCTTCCATCAATTCTGAAAACAAGGCTGATTGCAAGCTGCAGCCAAGTTTGTTATAAAGAAAATGATTAAGTATATTGAAATTTTTATTATTTAACTTTTCTTATTTTGATTTTCATAATTTTTATTTATTATAACTATTCATTATAATAAATAAAAATTGAATTTAACAAAAATTATATAATTATTAAATAATAACGAAGTTTGTATCACGGCATGCATGATTCTTAGTATAATAATGTTATAACGTATGGCTCATTATTTCTCAAGCGGCAATTAATTCAGTGAGTAGACAAAACCAATATTTTAAAAATCGAAGCGGTAATTGAACCATAGAAACAACTGATTAAAGGTCAATGATTCAACCAGATCAAACCGATAATTAATAAATATATAAAATTTTATTTTATATATTATATATATAAGATAAATTTTAAACATACTATTTAATTATTTATCTAATTGTTAACTTAAGTTAAATCTTCAAACTTCAAAATATACATATTTTTTTAACTCACCAATACAACACAAAATAAGATAATAAACTAATTATATTTCATCAAAAAAGATAAAAAAGATCATTAACTATAATATTCATTTTAGTTGAAATCATCGAAATCAAGATATTTTAAATAAACCAGCCGTTTCTTTCTTTTATTAGTTTAGCGATTTTTATCGGTTTTACAGTAAAATAAATAGGCCAATTACTTCAAAAAAATAAAGGCTAAATTAAACCATTTTATGCTCCAAGTTATCTACCGATTATACTGTCTAATCAATCGATGCAGTCCGATTTTCAAAACATAGGACAAAACCCCCCTTTCGACATTTACTACCAGATTTAACTCAATTCATAAAAATGGAAATCACTATTTGATCTACTTACTCATTGTACTTAGGAACAGCGACCGCTTTCAGCACCTGTGATTATGAGGCTCTCTGGTTCCTACACGTGCTGTCATCACACGTGAATTTCTGAACTTCAGTCAATTAAGAATTCACGTGAATTTTTATTCATCAATTTGGAGAGAGCAAATCCTAGGGGTTTCCCGCGCCTCCATGTGGTGTGGAATGAACCCCCCCACGTCTTATAGTCAAACTAGCTGATTTCTGCATGTAGAAGATCTATAAGATACAAACGTACATATTATTTAGGATTTTCCTGCGAGTCCATGTGGTGTGGAATGAACACCCCCATGTCTTATGGTCAAACCAGCTGATTTCTGCATGTAGAAGATCTATAACAAACAAACGAACATATTATTTTCTTTCTCTACTCCTCAAAGAAGCAAAACACACCAGTAAGATCATGAGAAAACGCGGAAGTTTTGGAATCATCAAGCCTTTTAGAAACAAAATTGGAGTTGAATACAAAAGATATGAAAAAATTTACATTAGGAATTTGCGACGCCTCTCACGAAAAAGCACTACTACTCTACAATCTATATAGGATGAACCACTAATGTGCAATAATTATCAACTATACATGTGCAATAGACAAGAAGACTACCCGAAATCTATATTATGTCACACAGCTACCAACATAAACAGAGAACAGCAATCCCAGGTACATGCACAATGGGCTTGCTACATTTACCATGAAGAAAATTATACGTCAAAAATTCGAATAAAAAAGGCAGAGTAAGAAACCGGTAACGATGGTGACAGAAGCAGGTGCAGAAATCATATCCCAGTGTTGGGGTTGTTTCCAGCGAGAATTAGAGAAATTTCCAACCCTCTGCTAAAAGCTTGGTTGAACATAAGCCGGGTTTGGAATGTTGATACAAATGGGAACCAAGAAAAGAGAGCGATGGGCATGAAGATGATCATTCCCATCGCAGCGTCGTAGAGACGGGCAATTGATCGGATGGATTTCCATAATCCAAGCTTCTTTATCAATGGCTTCCAAGCAGCAGCAATCTGGAAAACCAACAAGACTCCAATATTGGAAAAGAACAGAGACTATATAAAAGAAGCTGCTACATAGGGGAGAAAACTTGATCCTAATTTGAGTATACTATATAACACTAATTAGTTAAAGCTCATAGGAGAGAAAAACTTGATCCTAATTTGAATATATTATATAACACTAAATAGTTACAGCTCATAGGAGAGAAAAACTTGTTCCAGTTGTTTGAGAACCTCTTTTCAATCAAGTTCATTCCACAGGTATTCGAACCGGTTACGATTATCAAGCATATGATGGTACATGCCTCAAATTCACCATTGTACAAGAGGCCAAAAAAAAAAAAAAAAAAGACTACAGGCACATATAAGTTTAAGATTTCACAATTATAGCATGTTTTTTAATTTGATTTCAATGCGTAAAAAATTGTTTTCTGTTTTAGTCTTTGAATAAGTAAAGAGCAGAACTAAGAAAAAAGGAGTACTCACAGAGAGGATTGCCCAGCCAGTGGGTATAAATGCTAAAATGCAAGCAAATATGTCAGGAAGAGACAATTTTGTGAACACAACAGCAACAGCCAATCCAGCCAATGCCAATAGGAATGAGACACCTTGGATGAACCGCAACACAAGCTGGAAATTCACAGACATCTTCTGGCTGAATGTGAACACCTAAGAACCAAAATTTTAGAGGAGGAAGAAGAAGCAATCAGTTTACAAAGTCTGATAATCAGAAGCCCGATGTCATGTGGTTTAGAAAGCCATATCACTACCACATACCTTGAAAAGAACTATGAGCACAGCAAGCACAACCCAAGATATGCCATACACCTACAGAAATAACCGGATAAGGTCTCAACAAATGAGAAGTGACAGTTCAGCTAAATTCTTTCCAGAACTGTATGATTGCATGATCAAACAAGTAAAATATGACTAAGGAAACCCAGGCAAATGATGTCAATTATGATATCGATCTCTAAAATGATGTCCATTGACCACAGTAAAAAGCATGAAAGAAGCAAACCATGCCTGATTACAATGAGTAATGAAAACCTGCAATTAATGATGCTCGCACGCACTCACCGTTAATGACGTGTTTTTGTCCTGTACGTGTAGTTTGTACACAATGCCATACTGGAAAACGAAGAATCTTAGGCTCAAAATAGTTTCAAGTATCCTCCCACGCAAAGTTCGAATATGCGCCTACAAACACAAGAATTGAGCATTAGAATGACTAGTGCAATGTCAATGATACAAAGTTTAATGGTATTGAAACTTTAAAGAAACTGTGTATATTGAACGTGTAGACTCAAAAGATAGGGGAAAAAAAAAAGCCTTGACAGCTAATTTAAATGCTCATAACTACTTTAAGGTTAGTAAGTTGATAAGTGAACAACCATTGACTGGTTAGTGTGGACAATCAAATAATTTGCACTAAGACCTTAAGGACAACCACTCAAGTTGCCAAGGGGGATGATGAAATTCTAAAAGGCAATTGAGGTAGAAAATTTACTCTACCCTTGTTTTGCAAAAGCAAATTCTTTTGTTCTATGCAATTATTGGGAAGAATTAGAAACATGATAAAGAGAATAATGCAGAAATAAGCAGTACCAATTCTTCATCCCACCAGGCCTCCCAGCTTTCTTCTCCCTTAACCCCTATTCCACCTCTGTAGAGAAGCCAATTTGTCCAATCCCTGAAGTCTTCCACAGTCCTGAAGTATAAATTGAGTTACTAAATTTAGCAGCATTATACCTAACTTCAAAGTACTATAATACCAAAACAGTGCTTACTTTTGCCACTCAAATCCTGACGGATTAAACAGATAAGGAGCAAAAAGCCAAGAAAGAGCCATGAACCAACTGCTTAATGATAGAAGAATGTATGATAGTGCACCTCCTTCGTTATATCCATAGGCAAGGTACACAATGAGCAGAAGCACTACTTCTAGACTGGAAAAAGGGACAAACAATATTCAGGCTTAAAGAAGACTTTGTCTTGTAAGGTATGTGGGGATCCCATGGAAAGAACAAAAGATTACCCCTTAACAAAGTGACTCCGAGAGTATAATCTATAGTTCTCTGCAAACTTGATATGGCGGACCACAAATCCCCTACCTGTGGCTCGGTACTACAAGAAAAAGATAAAAGGTTTAACAAATTGCATACAAACCAAAATAGATTAAATTATGAAAATAGATATTAAGGAGCAAAGGAATACCTTTGCACCACCATGAAGAATGGTCCGACCAAAGTAATGTGTCCTTGTTCCCAAAGAGAATGTGAAGAACACAGAACAAAGCTGAAACTGCATTGTGGTGAAACTGACAATGGCCTGCAGCATATATGTGAAAAATTGCATAAAGATGAACTGCAATATCTCGGTCTAACAAAATGCCAGAATCAGAAAAAAGGACGTCAAGTATGTGAAGTCTACAACAAAATTCCAGAATCAGAAAAAGGACGTCAAGTATGTGGAGTCTCCAATCATATACATGCAATTGAGGTGACAAACTGCTGTTTAAAGCACCACATGCCCCATAGATTAACGCAACAAATGATGAGACACCTTAATTCAACGGCAAGAGGAACATATTCGAAATGGACAACCAAATACTTTAATTAAATCACTTGATCCCTTAATGAAATTGTTAAAAATCCAAGTAACTTGAAAATGTAGTTCAAATAAAAACAAAATCCTCCAGTCTTCAGATTAACGATGTGAATCATTAGGGATGGCAATGAGCCGGCCCATGGGCTAGGCCCAGACCCAAATCGATTCGAGGCTCAACTATTCTAAACAAAACGACATCATTTTTCTTAGAAGAGTTAGGGGACTGCATTAAAAAAAGATGTTGTTTTACACTCTTAATTTTTTTAAAAATTATTTATAAAAATTGGTGGGCTGGCCATGCCATCCCCACTGTGAATCGGTATAAGCAAAGCAATACTCACAGATTACTGAACAAGGTTTACATACTTTAGCTTAGAATTGTACATGATCCATTCTTAGACCACCAGCCTAAGCATTTTGGTTGTTTTACCCCAGAATTAGTCTTTATGAAGGGGTAGGTCTTGAATTCAAACCTTGTTCTCCCATCTATGATGTATTAGTGGATTTTTTACAGCAATCTTTAATTAAATTAAATCCTTGGGTTTCATCATTCAGAAGAAAATAAACAGGTGGGAAACGGAAATTACCCTGAGAAAACCTTGTTCCAAGATGAAGCCCAAAATCATTGGCACAGCAGTAAAAACACCAATTTGAAAAAGGAACTGTGTATTTAAAGCAGCACTCAAGGCAGTATTATTCATTATTCGAGCTCTCACTTGAAAAGTTTCACCAACTCCAGATAATGCCTGAAAGAAGAACACATCTCAATTGCAAAGGTTCATGAGAACTTAAATGCTCACAGTATGGAGCATGAAGGGGAACACAAGTCAATAGCACATCCTACTTTCAAGGGTTCAGAAAAATCAACAAGCCAAATGTGGAAATATAAAGAATCGAAGTCCCCAACTTGACTTCACGTGAGGTACTTAACTCCCATCTCTCAACAATTTACTTGTTTCCCACATTTATTCCATTTATTCAATGACTATTTGCTATCGTGTGAACATCGATGCATCATAAAAGAGATAGAAAATGATGGAGGAAAGACCTGTGTATCAAAGCAGCTTTTGCAAGTAAACAAAAACCAAATTTCTAGAAGGTAGAGCAACAACAATGAGAGGGGGAAGAATATCATTTTTGTGTGAAGGAGATGCTTCTAACTGCTTGAAGTAAAGGATACTTCAGTAATTTAGGACTAACTGCTCTACTCTTATGAACCTAAGTGTCAAAATATATAACTTGGAGCTGAAGTGTGCATTTTACCCTGAAATTAGGGAATATCTTTATACTAATTACTTCAAAAACAAATGTGTAAAGTAATGAAGATATTTTGGGACTAGCACTAAAATAACATCAAAGTTTCACACCCATAATACACTTTGGATTGGAAATAACTACTCCTGGCAACTAAAGGAAACAGTAACTTAACAAAGATCAAATAAACATTTCAATTGGATGATAATTAAAAATGCTCCATATGTAAGCAACACATTCAAGCTTACCAAATATGTCTTTCCATAAAGGAAAACGTACACAGTCAGCACAGTTAACTGCAAAACAAATTCAAAATGGTATTGTTAGGAGAACTGGAGGCCATGAAACTAAAAATGCGTTGAAAAGCTCTTTTCCTAATTATTTTGTGCCTTCCTGCCTAGTTCCCCCACAAGACAATAGACTAGACATGCTAAACCTTTATTACCCTAAAAATTTAAAGTATTGCTTCTCTATATCATTTTAAATGCAACTCAATTATACATATGGTCAAACCACAGGTAGGAAAAACAAGAATAAGATGCGAGAAACATTCAAGAAGAGCATAATGTTTAGGAGAGAAAAACGATCAAAAATCATAATCAGCACATGAAAAAGGGCAATCCAATGTATCGGAATGAACTTTATCCAATGGGAAAAGTGAAACTTTTGAACAGTCACTCACCATAGTACAAAAATAGTATCCCACGGTGGTAAAGAAAAAGGACATCATCCGGAAGAAGTCAAATAGCTGCCCAAGCCTGTATATATCACGACTAAGAACTTGCTCACCATTGCCACCAGAAACCTTGCCCTCAAATAGAGCAATCTGATTAAGACCAACATCTCGTCCTTTACCAACCTGGAATTAAAATGGGCATCACAGTTTGAGTTTCTGTACTAGTATGTCATTTGAAATAGAAAGAAAGTACCTGAATGTATTCATGATGGGTAATGTTTCCTTGCCGAAGAGTTGAATTGAATCCTGCATCTCAAGTCAAATGGTCAAAAAACTGTATTGTATGGATATCACCAGGAAATAACTCAATCCAGAGAAAAAGTAACAAGTGACCATGCCTGCATAAATATCTTCACTGATGTTAATTACACGAGAAGCCTTGCTAATACCACCCCTAGTTATGTGGAAAACTCTGTCAAAAACATCTGGATGACCATAATGCATCCGCACCCTGCACATTCCAATCACTTTCAGAATAAATGACCATATACTGAATCAAATCGAGGAATTGCAATTACTCTGAAAAGTGTGCTTACTTAAGAGGATTAGCCAGAACACGCTGACCAAGTGTGACAAAGCTAGTTTCTTGATTTGACATAAAAGAGGCTAAAGAAGAGACACTGCACCAAAATATAAGCCTCTGAATGATCATGATCCTAATAAATGAAAATACAGAAACAGCATAAAATGATAAACAGAAAACACACCTTCCAGTAAATACATGCTCCCTGACCCCAAGAATAGTTGGAGGACGAATACCATGGTCACGATAGAATTCTTCAAGGAGATTTCTCATCTTTAAAGCCTCTTCAAAATAATTATCCTAACGTGACAACAAATATAAAATTCCACACAAGGTTATGAATTGCCAAAATCAACAGATCAGTGTGATAAACTTGTACATAATAAATAACTAAAGTATTCTATCAAAGTAGCACTAGAATATTATTTTTTTAGAACATTTGAAAATAATATGCTAGCAGATTAAATAACTGCAGCAGTAGTCTTGAATGGAGTTCAAAATTTAAATCACAAAGACAATGATGAGTAACAAGGATTGCCCAATCTATCCACTAGGAAAATGACAAGAAGCAGACAATTGAATTCATGCTGCTCAATAAGTTACAATTCTAAGGTCAGTTAAACTCTCAAGAGCACTATATCCATGTCAACCCCAAGGTCATTCAGCTGTTGGGTATTGGAATTTACATCAATAAATAAGGGCCAATCCATTTTACATGATGCCAGACATGAAAGATTTATCAGCAGATGCATCATGTGGAACAGTCAAGGAAGATGTCACAATTAACCCTTCAGGAAATTCTGTATACACCCACCAACTGCCAGACCAAGATACATTTTTCAGAGGAAAAAAATGTTATGGATAGATCTTTCTTAGTTTCGCCAGTTACTAATAAACTCAGTAAACTAAGTTGGAAAATGCAGCATTTGTGCATTCAAAAAAAACAAAAAGGCAGAATATATGACAACTCCTCACATAACGAGGTACATACAGTAGTTCCTAATAAAATTCATGCACACACACACCAATCATCAAATAAGACCTATATGTCACAAGGAGGAAGGGTTGATGTAGTGTCAGGTAGAGTCTTGCAGTCATACATCAGAATAACTTACGGCATCGTGAAAATTTTGATCAATATACTATGAGATCAAAATGAGAGATTGGTCACCAAAGTAATCATAGCTATTCACAGATTCAGAGCCTTGAGCAGTTTATCCCTGATGAAAAGCTACAAATGTTTCTATCTCAATGTAGACTACAATGTTAAGATAAATGATACCATATCAAACTTGTGTGATAAGTTTCTGGAAAGTCTCAATGTAGTGATAAAGGTAAATTCAGTTACCTGATTCATATCAATTGTCTGAACTGCACTTCCGCGAGTAAATACAATAGCGTGGTTCTGATTCTCAGGTTTTCCTTCTCCAAGTTTTGGATTTCCAGGCAACTTTATAGAGTAAATTTCCTTCACAATTGGAAAATAAATAAAAAAGGGCAATAGCATAACATCTAATTAAAAACTCTACATGATTGGAATGCCATCATCACAAAATTTAATTGGCTACAACAAAGGGTACTTACATGTAAGACTTGCAGCCCATTAGCCCCATTAGCCTAATTGGGTTTTATAGCTCAAAAGCTCCAAAGTAGAAGCTTTGAAAAAAATTTGAACATGGAGATTGTAATGGGACATGAAGAATAATGCTGATTTTCAAGGAAGTATGTGTCATATAGTATTTTGGGTTTAAGAGAAATTAAAAGTAACTACGTATCGTATGTTAGGTGCTAGAGGACAAAGTCTGCTTTGGTAGCTACAAGATGCATTCAACTGGCTTAGATCAAACTCGAGGCATAACCAAGCAAGCCCCTAAAATCCCACCTTCCAAATTGATTTTTTGGGCAAAAAATGCAACTGAACAACGATTACTAAAATAAAAGGCAGTACAGTTGCTAATTTAGAGTAAATTTCACTAGGAAAATAGTTTGTAGTAGAGGCGTTAAGCTATAGGAAAATGAAAAAAGAGTTGAAGTTCTATATGTAAAATAGAAGTTCTAAATGCATGGAAAATTTGACTGTAAGTTAAGAGGTAAATGCAAAAAGAAAGGTAGGGTTACAGCTTATATCACACTAAACCATACAATTGTAAATTCTCGAATGTTACAGAAGGCAGGTTACGTGTCATGCTGAACATGATCTTGAAAACTAAATGAATAAATTTTTGTTCACTTAATATTAATCAATATTGACAACTACTGCAAACAAGAGATGAGAATGAAGAAAGACACAAACCTTATCTTTTCCGTTGATATCAGCTTTCACAAGCTTGGAATAGAAATCTCTGTGCACTTTACCATCCTTGAGAGATTCAACGTCATCAATAAAAGCAACACGAAGAGCTTCATTTCTAACATCACAAGTATAGTATATATCAGGCATATTGGACACTATAAAGTATTTCAGGAAGAAAAAAATACAAAAAGAACACAAGAAAGGTTGAACACTCTAATGTGATGATAAGAGAAAAATGAGATGAAAAAAGAATTGGGAAACTAAGAAGAGATTGAAAAACAACACTTATTGGGGCCGAGAAGCTAGAGCCCACCTTTGCATCAGAAGTGCAATATCAGCTGCCTCAGGTTTTTGCTCCTCTTTCTGTTTTCCATATATTTGACATGTTACCACATATGTAAACTTTAAGTCAGCCTGAGCTCGAGCCTCACGAGACAAGTCAAATCCCTTCGTATCAGTTGTATCATTGCTAGGAATGGCAGCTTCCAAATCTGACGTTAGTCATTGCACAAACAAATCACTTACCACATCTCAGTAACCTAACAACCATTTATGCTTAGACCTTACCTCCACCAGTTGCTCTTTCCAAATGGGCTTGAAGCATAATGGCTTTCCTATAGTACATCATCCCACGAACTGCATTTGGAAAATGTATCAACTTAGAAAGATTGAACAGCTAATAGAATGGGATGCATTCACTTAATTTAACATAAAATGAAAACAGGGAAAAAAACAACAAGAGAAGATACATATCAACCAAAAATTCATAAAACAAGAAAATATACCCTCAAAAATTCTTCCTCCTGCTTTCCAAAAAGTACAAAGTGCAAATAATAATGGGCCAATACTTATGCTGGTTGACAATCACTAAACCCAACAACAATGTTTGTACAAGTATATTATGTGCAACAAGGAAGACACACAGAGGCTAGGTGAAATCATTTACCAGTTCTTGCCAATGTTTGTCCCCTGTAAGAAGCCCAAAACCGTAGTTCAAGTACATCACTAGGACTATCAAAGAGCTCCGTATCTAATGCATTTTCATCACGCCCAATTCGAGCAAGAAAATTTCTCCATTCATCTGCAACAGAATATGAAAAGAAAACGAAAATCAGACTGCAGACAATTTAAAGAAAAGTATGGTTCAAGCTACAGAGTCAGACTCGTAAAAGTCAAACTAATATAGACAGCTGGCTTACAAGACTCAAAAATTGATCATCAATTATCAAATGATTAACCAAAGAAAAAGTACTCTCAGACTCAAACAAATAGGGTGAAGAGACAGAATTGTGAAAGTAAAGGATGACGAAGAACAAAAGGGTTTAGGATTTACACAAAGCTTAACAGGACTCAGCCAAAGACCTACATCTACATACAAAAAATCACAAAAGTACTCAAGTTTGTCATTAACTAAGTTTACAAATTTTATTTATAACGATGGGAGAATAAGAACAATACTCCAAATAGAGTACACGAAATATTCCACTGTGGAAGCAAGATTTATAAATAATATAAACATATAATGATACTAAATACTAAATACTAAATCTCTAAAATCTTCAACCAGAGATGAAAGGGGCTTCAACAAGCCAAACACAAGTAACAAATCAAACATGCACAGTAGGATTGCACCAAATATTTCTTTAGGTGTTTTTCTATTATCCTTTTCACTTCGTAACTTATTTTTACCATCATGGATTCACTGTGCTACCATCTTATGAAAGATCCTATCCTCATGAAAACACTGATAGCACACATAAAAGATTGCCAGAAAACAAAAGATGGACAAACATTCATCTTGGTATAAAAATGAGGCAGTCAATCTACAAAAGCACACTGCAACATCAAACACAGAAACATTTTGCAAATGTGCCACAATTAAGCACAGCCTACCTGGAAATATTTTCTGGAGGTAAAACAGAGTTGATATACCATCTTCATTCTTCTTTAGCAGTTCAGCCATGCTATAAAGAACAATCTCAGAATAATATGGTGTGAAAACACTGCAACAAACAAAGGTGGTTGAGATAATGAATTTGTCAAATCCATTTTACTCCTGCATCTAATGCACAGATAAAATAACCTGAAGGGCAGCATCTCACGGACTGGCTTTGTTAAAGGCATATCCATAAAAAGTGAATTTGTGAAAAATTGCAGTCTGCGCCTGGCCTCCATATTCTTGGGAACATTTGAAGCAGACTCCTTAATTGTTAAAAGTGAATGCAATCTTTTAACCTGTGCTCTCTGCATATTCACCAAAATTACTTTTATCTCATATGAAAAGAACAATAACTCTAATTTTATAATGATCTGAACTTCAACTACCAAGACATACCAACTGAGCATTTCTTGGCCACTTCAAGTCTGTAAACAGACGACCTTCAATCCTGGCTTTTGAAAGCAAATCCCATGTTTCATAGTGCTCCCTGGAATAAAGATTCACATGAAAATTCAGCACAGTTCATAAAACATGTATAAGAAAGATAACTAACAATGATAAGGCTATATAAGACCTCATATCAATAGAAAGCACATCAATGCGCACAACATCATAGAGATCTTGAACAGCCTTAATTGCACCTTTTACCAAATCTGGTGTCTCTGCCTCTTTCTGTAGAAAAACCAGTTCAAAGAGAATAAATAAAGGCATTCTTCCACAGAATCATTGCCTCTCATATTCACAAGAAAGAACAAGATGCCGCAATAAGGCATGCTTACAAGTAGACAGTAGGCCAGATATCACAGTTCAAATTGTATGAAGAAAATGAAACATATGAATGCAATATATATCCAATTGACATATCTGAAAGCTGATGCATGAAGTTACATAGATGGTGTAAATATGCCAGATCAGAAATATAAAATGCAACAATAGGCAACAGAAATGCGCATTAGATGACCATGGAATAACCAACCAAAAGAAACAAAACCATTTGAATAGAGGAGATAGGAATAATAAACAATGCAATTGGATCTTTTTCATCTTTTATTCAATTTTTACATTTTTGACTTCTCTGTTTAAGGTTAGCCATTTTTCTCGAAATGGCTCTATTAAACATTTCAAATTCGCTTGGTGTTCCTCTTAGTCTGATTGAGAAAAATCAACAATATATAACATACCAGAATACCCATCAGCGCAGTTACTCGTGAAATAACTAGTGGTAACTTATTTAGCCCGACATTATGATGAATATCCTTCTTCCCAATGCTTGCTTGAATGTCTTCGTATACCCTTTCAACCCTGAAATGAATTGGATAACCACAGAAAGCTTCTCATGCACATGCAATGATTCACATAGCAAACAGTTGTGAGATCAGTTAAAACATCACATACCACATCCTTCCTTCACTTCCCAATATTTCTGTTAGTATGAGTTTCAGGACACAGTAGCACTCTTCAACAGCATACTTCATATAGTCATCTCTTGAAATTCTCTCCCACAACTCATCCTGTGAATCTCTATTTTCTACAGCAATATCTTTAGCCAAAAATATCTACACAGCATGAAGAAACCCAAAAGAGAACTAAGAGAACTATGATATTCAGAAAGAAGGTCACATAAAAATTGCACTAAGAACCTCAAAATGACCTTGCTAGCAAGAAGAAAAAGGGGCCACTGAACCAGGGGAAGATTACTAGAATTTTTTGGCATCAAAAGCAACTCCATTTCCCTGATTTAAGAAAGAACAAAAAACCATTATTGCGGTTCAAACCGCGATCACTAGGGGAAGAAAAGTTGGTGATTACAATAAGCTGCAGCCAGATTAAACATAATTTTTTCTTAGAATTCCCTCCTATAAAACCAAATTTAGGAAGCAAAAGTTAAGGCCGCAAAGGAATCAATCCATAGTTTCCCAAGTACACAGAAGAACGGACTAAAGCTACTCACAATCTAAGTTCCTTAATCCAACCTACATTATAAACAGAAAATACTAAAATTCCACAAGACAACAGAATATACAGGAACTAGGAACCGATTCACTTTGTTCTCAACTACAGGATAGAGGCATGGTCTCAAGACAAGCCTTTGCACATGTTTTCAATCACCTTTTAAATTGAAATTTAAATCAATTAGGATAACAGATAAAATAGTGAACTCACAGGAAAGATATATAATCCTCTTCCCTAAGATTCTTTATAATCTCATTCCAGAAGGGAGAGAATCTAGCAGCATCAATCTTTTTGTTCTTCACAACCTACCACAGAGAAGGTTAACCACCACATCAGCACAATCAAAGAAGAATAAACAAAGAACTAAAAGGTTAAAGCAACAAGATGGCAGAATACTTTTCACCACCAAAGAAGTATAAGTATCAACGGAATCAGTGAAAGAATTACAAACATGAATGTTAGTTCTCAACATAGAAAAGCATATCAAACCAAAGCAAAAACTCCTGCAGGAATCAACCAAAAAAAGCATTGAAATGTTAAACTTATCAATTAACAAGAATTTAAGTATGACAATGAACAATGCAGGTCACTAACCTGATTAGAAGAGCTGCCAGGAGTCCTGCAAGACATACATTTTTTTAAGATCCAATGTAACAGCACAACAGAAAAAATAACAAGAAAAGTATGAATTTGAAGGACCTAAACAGGATTGACTATCAACCATTATAAACAACAAAGATTGAAGAAGAAACCTACCTGTTGTTAAGTTGAACATGTAGAGTATTCATAAAAGCCCCAGGTAACTCCTCGAAGATTCTGTGGACAGCTTCTAGAGATCGAATCTGCAATCATTACAAATAGTGACTCTCCATGGAGCAACAGAACTGTGGGAATGTTAAGGAAAACAACAAATACTGAAACGCAAACAAAAGCCAAATCAGAAAGGTGGTAATAAAGGAGAAAGAAACTGCAAAAAAATTGCACAAACTTAATGCAGAAGGATCAATTAAAATGACTTACTTCCCCGAGGCGATCTCTAGCTCCCAGTAAGAATCCATAAACAGCAGATATGACAGTGTAGACAATATGGATATCTGAAAAATATATCTGTTGAAGAAAAGGGGGAGGGAAGGCACATCAGATCAAATCGACTTGCCGTTAAAGTCCTACAGAGATAAGATACACTATTTGCTAAATGAGCTCATAATAGCTAATTCTATTCTCCAACTGAGATAGCAGGATGTTTCACTTGGTTCCAATAAATTAAAATCGGTTTCTTACAATTGATACTAGGGTCCCAGTTGAATATACTTCAAGCAGAAATACCCACATGTTTATGGAAAAATGATACATATAGCGGCCTATGAGTGCACAAATTATGATTTATCATAGAGTACAAACCAGGAATTTGAAATGAATAACTAAATCATGCTTAAAGTTGCACATGATTGAAAAAATCCACATCATAAATATGGATATGAATTTAAACTCACAGCAATTACAGGTGCCCACAAACTAACAACTGTCAATGCGTTATGGTTATCTGCAAGCACAAAACGAAGACACTAAATATTGGAATTTGAGCAAATTCAGCTCAATGCAAACACGATGAGAAACTTGGTGAAAAGTGCAGTGCCACTGCATGTTTATGTATATCATACATGTAGACAGATAACAAAACATAATAAGATCTTACGTTTAGATACAAGGTCATGCCAAGAATATTCCATATCATCAGTCATCCGCACAATAGCCCTTGTTGGTTTCACCAATGGACGGATCTGTATTAACCAATAAAAATTGTTAATTGAAAAGGCAAAAAGTCATGGCTTGGTTACACAAGCACTTTATGATGTGAACACTTGCCAGGAGGAAATAAGCAAATGCGAACTTTGCACCCAAAATAACAAGCCAGAAAAGCATATACCTGCAGCAGAAAAACATGTCATTATCAAAGAGTGGAGAGTTTGATTTTACAAGCATTCCATACCCATTCTTTGCCCAAGCAGTGACAGAAATTCCAAAGCCTATAAGTAGCAAACAAAATTGTGAACATCAACTGATAAGAGATCAGAAGATTACTTTATGAAGTCACTAGTCCTTTCATACATGCCACGCCCAACGTAGTGTCTTTCCTATAAAGAGCACAAAATTAACAGCAGAAAATGTAATAGATTAGATACCAGAAACTGAAAATGATACAGGCGTGGCAGTTTTGACCTGGAACAGCTAGATCTGGCCCAAAGTCAGCAGGCCAAGCTCGGGTAAACTGTTCTTTAGGCCGAGCTTGGGCTGAGGGCAACCCGAAACTCAGCTGGCATCAGGCCCCACTGCCAGAACGATGTTGTTTTGACGGTAGGTTTGAAAACCTCAGGACCAAAACGACATCATTCTGGTCAGTTATTCTATAGATAATGTTGTTTTTGTCCACTTGGAGGAGGTCAGGCCAGATTTGGGCTGCTTCTGGCCCAGGTCATTTCCAAGCTTAATATAATACAAATGTATAAAAAACAATATTTTAGAAGTTAAGAAAGGAGAACAAAAGAAATGGCAAACCTGGCGCATCCACTTGATGAAGCGAATCAAAGGCCACTGATCACATTGATTAGTAATTTGGTGACAAGCTGGTATTCGCATAAGAAAACTAATAAAAAGTTGGACACCAGCATAGACACCAACAACAATGATATACAGTCTGTAAAGGACTGAATTTTCCTGTCCCTGGAGAGCTTTGCTGTATATGAGAACAGCAATCAGATAACAACAAACAAAATGCAGGCAAATTGTTAGAATGATAGTAGTAGGACATATTGAGATAAATGTTGGAATGATAACACACAAAAGAATAATTGATGGAATGATTCACATACATGTAAAGGAAACACATGAAGACTGAAGCTGCACTAAACCAAACAAAACGCAGAAAAACACGTGAAAGGGCTACATGCTGTGTTGTGGCATAAGCACCATACATCATGAGGACATCCAATACACCTAAATCAAGAGGAAAGAGATCCACCAATTGAATCATGTGATAGAAGATTTAACAAATTAGTTATGTTGAACAAACTCCATTTAGCAAACAGCTAAAGCACCAGTAAAAGAAGTGGAGGACCATACTTTCAACAAACTTCATCACAACAAAAGTTGGCCCAAGACTCAGAAGCTCCCGTATGGTTTTCTTCCCAAAGTTAGCATTATTGAAAGCAATAATGGTAAGCCCCTGCAATATGAATTAATAACACAACAGTGATAAAGAAATCTTAGTGAAAGAAACAACAGCCAGAAACAGAAATGTGTTGGAGCAAAGTATTTATCAGAAAACAACTCTGATATCTTAGGTAAAGGGCAGAATCTTTTCAAGTTCACAAAAGTATTAGTTAGGAAACAGATTATGGATAACACCAAGAGATTTTCAAGTACACAACAAAGGGAAACTAAGAGAAACAAGTTTGCATCAGGACATGCATACCTGTAGCATCATAACAAGAAATATCCAGAGACGGTGAAAACTATGGTAAATGTGAAGGAATGTCCTATGCTCCACGAATGAAGTTTTCCCTTGACGTTGACTTCCTGCAGTTTTAAGTAGATACTACAAAAACAGACAAGCAAATAAAGAAACATGATTCACATTGTGACAAGTATCCAAAGCATAAAATAAAAATACTAATACAACCTGAAGCCATAATACCCAACTGTCTTGTCTTCAAAATGGAATAAAGAAACCATAAAAGATCATTCATATTTGACAAGATCGTTAAAACATATTTAAGACAGAAATAAGTTCAAAGATTATGTAATTATAATGGCATCACCAAAACAATGTGATTTCAGTAGGTTTAATCAGACAATCGGTGATCAAAGACAACCATTCCAAAGTAAACAACAAGGCAGTTCATTACTACAATTGTGTTCAACAAGGAATCATGTACTATAAGGTAAACAACAAATCATTTCACTGCTATAGCTTGCACTTTCTCCAGCAGGGCATTCATGAACTATCAAGGTTTTCAATGTTTTTTAATTCCCAAAAAATAATGAAGTACATGATAAAAGAACAGCTAATGCTGAAATAGGACAAATTTGGATAGAAGGTAAAAGAAATTATCAATAACTTTTATTCTTAGGACCTCCAGTTAAAAAACCAAAGATGGTGGCAATAGAAGGTTGCAAACCTTTGTCCTCGGTTTTGGTTTCTGGAAAAAGGGTAAACTCGTGCGCCATGGCCAGCTGAGTTCAAAACAATTAAGCGACCTGGGACATAATTAGTAGTTAAGACAGATGCTCAGATCAGCACATTAAAGTGGATAATCAATAGGAAGTAAATTAGTGAACAAAAAAAGTGTAAAACTAATTGATTTTTTTCATTAACATACTTTATTTAGATGACGTCACATATTTTACAATAAGCAGATAAGGAAATTGAATAAAAAGGAATATCAAGCTCAAAGTCCGGATACTCTTAGCAGTCTCTAACGTCATCTAATTCAAGAATGAAAGACTCGAAAATACTGTGCCTCCTTTTAGCATACCATCAAAGCAAATTCAAGTCAGTATTCCAACTAGCATGGCTTTCAAATAAGTGAAAACTTACCAAAAATACTCGTTGAAATCGTCATAATTTCTCCAAGCAGAATGAGGTGCTTGTCCATTATTATTGTTTGCAGCTTCCTATCAGTGTTAGGCACGTTAAGAAGAAAATAGAAGGCAACATAAAAAAACAATTGCAGAAGTAATGAAATGTATGGAGATCGTAAGTAAGGAAACCGCTGATCATGACAGACCACTATAATATGTCCTTAGAGAAACACTCGTTCAAAAAGAGAAAATATTAAGATCCAGATTACAGGAAATGCTTATATTCATAACCTTCGGATGCTTAAATTATGATGAAATCTTATATTCAGAACTTTCAGAAAGGATAAGGAACCACCACAAAACAGGAAGGACAATTTCCTTAAACAACTTCCCACTATCAAGGGTGAGTTTCCTGAGAAACAGTTTATAATAGCAATCATGTATATGACATCTGGAAATAAAAGGATTTGAAATGCTTAGAAAATGTTTGATTATATGTCCTATGTCCCAGAGTTAAGGAAAGTAATTTATCAAAACGAAAGCAGGTAGCAGTGCATTTGCAAATGACAAATAAACAAGTACTGAACTGTCACTGTCCCAAACTTCAACCATGATTTTGACACTTACTGCAGCAACAACCTCATATAGAGGAGTAATAACGCAATCAAGGTACGAGGCAACATTGTCTTCAGATCTGCGGCAACTATTTGCTGGCTGTGCTATAGGCCGCTTCAATATCTCATCCATTTCCCTTACCATCTGCAAAAAAAGTTTAAAGTACAAAGTGAAGTTACTAGTATCAGTGCAAAAATTGAAAGTAATAGTCTATAATGCAATTATAACATCTTATTGTTTAGATAGTTCATTTAACAAAGAAAAATAAATCAAAAATTATTGCCACGCCTTAGTACCAAATTGGAAGAAAAAAGTCTGCTGAGCAACTTCAACAATAAATAAACACACATTTTGATATCAGAAAGAACTGATAAGAGCTTAAGATTAATGCAACCTGAAGTAAATGAAAATGGAAATAAAGAGTAAATGGATAGAAATGAACAGGACTAATAAATCAAAATGCAACTAAAGGATACGATGCACTCTCAGGACAACTTACATGATGAAATATGTAGCACAAGCACTCTGGAAGAAATCTAATATTAGCAGCTTCACCCCATATAAGAAAGTACAGGGAAACATATAGCAATTTCTTCTCCTTGCTAAGAGCCTCCAAGCTGCAGAGCACACGATAATTTTAGGGCATGATATCGCAATAACTATCCAGCAACAAGCTAATGCAAAGGATGGTTCCATACTTGCTCCAAATAGGCTGAATGCACAAGTAGTTGCACCACTTTACGTAATTATCAAGTGACTTCATGAATATCTTCTGTACAGCAGCTTCATCCAATTTCTGGAACAATGAAACATGGGAATGTCAGATTAAAATTGAAAATATTGAGAGAGAAAAAAGTTCTCAACAAAAACAAATTAAATTACAAAGGGAAACATGTAAACGGATCAAGAATTATGCAAAACAGGGCAGTCAAATAAATCACAACCAGCTATTTTATTATGGGTCACGAAACTCTCCCAATATTCTACATCAACTAGAAAAAAAATTGCACCTAAAATGTATCCAGGAATTGAACATAACAGCCAAGCTTTGAGGAAAAGAAAGAAACATCTAATGTTTTGAACACCAGACCACATAAACTTCTTTAGAAAAACTCAAAGGAGAATGACAACCATTAAAGTTGTCAATTTCAACCATGAAAAAAGCATCAAAACCCAATATAAAAATTCTACTGAAAAAAATATGTAAGTCATAAAATACATAGATATGCAGATACAGGGCTTCTTTTGATTTTTAAGAAAGGCAAGCAAATGCCACCATTACAAACCACCTAAAATGTTCTAATAGAAAATCAAAGCAAACTTAGACTTGTGATCCAAGCAAAATCATGCATACTGGTTCAGTTTCTTCAGGGATGCGGAGCCGAGATTGCTCATTTGCAAGAAGATGAACTACATGTTCTCGCTGATTAGAGACATTATCCTTCTGAAAGCCACAAAGTAAAAACTCAACAAGTTAATTGCAAAACTACTCAGACTTGAGTA
The DNA here is from genome assembly GCA_027564335.1 of Erythroxylum williamsii. NCBI lineage: Eukaryota > Viridiplantae > Streptophyta > Magnoliopsida > Malpighiales > Erythroxylaceae > Erythroxylum > Erythroxylum williamsii. Next base: position 759,739 of record JANITW010000003.1, read on the forward strand.
AAATTAAAACGTAGCTACAGGACTTATCAACTAGCAAAACTTTCAGTCAGATAACCGGTGAAAGTAATTATCCAAAACCTTCCAGAGAAAAACCCAACCATCTACTTAAATGGAAGCGATAACATAGATAAATTGCATAGCATCACCAGAAAGGCACAAACCTGAAACCCAAAAACATATTGCAGAAAATCCAGCACATCAGCTTTCCGTGTGGAAGGAAAAGTGAAATCCTCTGGCAAGTTTGGAAGATCATGGTAATATTGTAAAGCAGAACTAGCTGCCCGCACCTGCTCACAAGCTCTAATGGATAAGGAATGCGTAATAAGAGAACATGAACATCAGATATAGAAGAAAATTAGTAGACCTCGGGAAATGCCACAATAGCATTTGTTGTACTTTGGCCATCAACTGGGATGATATTATAAGCAATTAAATCCTCAGACATTGCTGCATCTGCTTCAATCATTTGATTCAGCTGCAATAATTTAGCAATTGTTGAAGTGGGTACAAAAACAAAATAAGAAGATAACACTCTGCTGACACTTAAAAGTTGCAAACGATGTGGCATCTCAAGGGGAAAATCACACAGCCACAAGGCTGAAAAACACTTTCAGATTTTGCAGCATGCCCCACTGCACAGGTGACTATTAAGTTTATGAAGATACTGTCGAAACTACACTAAGTTTCAGATTTTGCATTATGCTCCATAGAAAAGTGACTCTTAAGTTTATGAAAGATAATGTCAAAACTATCTAACAGAGAACAAGAAGTACCTCTTCAGGAATTTCCTTCGTCAGCTGCTTAAGCACTGACCCTAAAATTCTAAGAGTTGCAAAAACACGCTTTCTCTTCACAGCTTTCCTTTCCAACCTAGATTGGCAAAATGCAATCAAATAATATATCAAGATTAAAAGAAACTTTAACATAATCACAACAAAGAGCAACTGTCATGATTTATCCTATGACCACTTGAGTCTCTACTTCAATATCCAATTTTTTTGAAAATCCGTGTCAGTTGACTTTCTCTATATTGATGAGTTTCCGTCTACTTGGTACGCATTTTTGGGTGGTTGTATGGATAAAGATGCTCTTCCACAAGAAACTGCCAACATGTAAAGGACGAAATTTTTTTTGAGTTGGTTAGATTACTTGGACATCTGGAGCGGGGGGAAGCAATTTGCTTTCTCTAGAAGACACAAAGCAAAGGAAATAAAGAACTAGTTAAATTTTTAACTGAAAGCTGGGTGCCCATAAAAACAACTTTCCTTGCTCCTTTTATTCCTTTTATGAGAAGCATTAGAGAGAGTGTGAGGAAAGGAAAAGAAGAACAACACAAAAAAAAGTTGAATAGAAGAAGATCAAAGCAGATGGAAATGTCTAGTCATGTAATGAATTTATTCCTTGTCTATTCTAAAAACATACTCGCCAAGGTTTCCACTGAATGCACCAGACTCCCTCAACATCATTTCTTCTTGTCGTAGCAGGTCTATATTGTTCTTCTGTCTATAAAGCTTGTAGAATTCTTGTAAACGAGGAATATCCTGGCTTCTATCAATTAACCCACCATCTCTCTTAGCAAGCTTTTGCTGAAAGTTTCTCAAGATGAAAATAAGGGGTTAGATAGAGTAAATAAAACTCTTATTATAAATATATAACCAGACAATGATAGATACATACAGCACATAATGATTAGTAGAAGAAGAAACGGCAGAAAAAGACAACATACAGGCAGCAAATGTAGTAGGGGTTGCAAACTGGACGGTACACAACTTGGTTTTGGAAGATATTGGCTTCCCACATGAAAGAATAAAACTTTTAAAATATATTGATAAGGACTATACCTTGATAACAGACGTTAAGCCAGTCTTGAACTGCAGCACACCTCTTCCCTCACTATTGGGATCCAGATTTTGTGCCAGTGAATAAGCATGCTCACACACTATAGGTAACACGATGAATAGAATCCAATCAGTTGCAAAGATACACAATGCTTTTACTAGTTGTAAGTCAGCCTTTATCATTTGCTGAAGGAGTGAAAATATTATACAAGAGAAAGAGAGAGCATAATGATTTTTGGAAGACAATATTTCTGTGTTATATTTACGTCAAAGGATAGTTGTTACTTATTTTAGTATCACCCATCTAGCTTGAGCTAATAAAAATTTATAGACACAACCATAAAATCATCCAAACAGCAAAGTAGTGACAATACCAACTCTTTGCCAAGCTAGTACCCCATGTTGGAAGCAGCAATACAATGACCAAGTACAGTAATCAACAAAAATTCCCCATTGAGACATTCAAGTGCATAACTGATGTTGGCATATCAACAAGAATTTGAGGTGTGGTGCTACAGTTAACTCTTTGAATCTGTATCAATTTAAGTTTGAAACTCGAACTGCATATAAAGATTAGACTATGATCTCTACACTCCTGTCCATTCTACTTATACTAATTCACTTTCAAAAGAGCTTCCCCTCTCTGACAGATTGTGCTAGAACCAGGAATTATTGCTTAGCGAAGAAATGGAATGATCAATACACCAAAACCCAAGATATACCAGCTATAATCAAACCAAAAATGGAACTTAAGTAGAAAGGCTCTCAAATCTGATAGCAAAGTAAATCATATTATTTCTAGAGTAATAATAGGAAGGAACAATAAGATTACGGAAAAAGAGGACATCATCTACAACTATAAAGTTAGATGTAATCTATGGTAAAAAGTCTAACAGTGCAACATCTTCTAGAATTTGCACACATGCCAGTAAGTTGAATATCAGATCTCACTTGATACAATTGCACTATTGCTGACTAACATACATAAAACACCTCAATAGATGTCACAAGCATGAAAACTAGCGTCATAACCATGGACACAAAAGGGGGGGCGGGGGAGGGGGGAGAAAACTAAACTGAACACATACAAATTCTTGAGACATTGGGATCTTCGTCTTGGATTTCATCAGCAGCCCTCAGAATTGCATCTATATCTCTATTGTTTGCTAATGAAGAAGGAACATATCCAGCAATTCCACCAACAGGCTGCCCAACCCCATCTGTGCCAATTCTTTCCCTTCTTAATGCGGCCCGTACTAATCGCTCCCATAGGTCCTCTGCTCGGGACATTTTCTACAGACTACAAAGTGATAAACAAAAAGTGACAACAAAAAACATTAAGAAACAAAAAATACCAATACTGTCTTCAACAATATAATCAAAAAAACGACAAAGCAGAAATCAAAAAGAAAAGGGGAAATTATTTGTTTCTTCCGAGCCCAAAATTTTGGTAAAGAAATTTGTACCAACAAAATACTGTGAAAATAAAAGAGAAGAATCTATCAAAATATGAGCGGAATGCTAATTCAAAATTTGTGATACGTTTATCATAACCGCAACATTACTGTTGCAGGATCACTGCTTCCATATAAACAATGTATAACAACAAAGGCCCCTCGGTTCCAATATGGAAAGAATCATTCTAATCAATCATACAGCAGCATTAAAACAATGCTGGACTCTTAAATCTCAAAATGCAAAAGAAAACCAATAACACAGCAATAAGCAGGGCATCAGATGTTATTACGAGTAAACACTTCTTGAACCAATCAACAGATCAGTTAGAACAAAATGAATCCAAAGTGTACGCTAAATTACAAATTCAAAGTGCACAGAGCCATTTCTTCTTTTCCTTGGGATAAGTTGGCCAACTTAAATGTTAGCTTTCGTTCTTTCAATTTAAGCTAAAAAAAACAGCTTGAAGCATCTAAAATTAGAAACAAACCACACCTCACACTGAAAACAAAAGGAAATGCCAAGTAATATACAACAACTCTATGATCACTAAACTTAAACAAAAAAACAAAAAAATTAATTAAAAAAAGTAAAAGAAGTTAACAGATTTGGAGAGACACACAACACAGAAGACATTAGCATTCGGTTTAAAACCTTAAGATCCGTAAATGACCTCCCAGTTCCTCTCGTTTCTTCATCAACCAAAACACCAAAAGAAACGGCTCAAAAGAACAAAACAGAGAACGAAAGAAATAAGCAAAGGAAGAGAGATTGCGAAGAACCTGAATCGCCGGAGACCGTCAACCCTAGCCTAGAGACAGAGTTGAATCGTAGCAGTGAAAAAGAAGATACAATGGATGAACTGTTCTAACGGAAGATGTAAAGAAGAAGAAAACTATTCAAAAGTGGTGTCTTTTTTGGGTATATATATATTTTTATATTTCTATGTGTATTTATATTTATATATTTTAATTATTAATAATTTGGAATATGGTTCATTTAACCGGAGAAACCGGTGACAGCCGGTTGTGACACGGGATTTTGAATTGAACAAATCTAAGACGCGACGAAGGAAACTCGCTGCTTGTACGCTGGTCGCGTGAAAATCGCGTGACTTATTGCCTTTGTTTTTTATAATTTTTTTAATAAGCAAAAGAATATCCCTTTGATAAAAAAAAGTCTTTTTGATAAATAAAGGTAAAAGAATCATTTTTATTTTTAATTAATTAAAATTATTTAAAAGCACATGTAATATTAAATTTCCATCAATTACTTTTAACATAAAGAATTATGTAACATATTTTAAATGATTATTTAAGCTTAATTTTAATTACAACTTCAATTAAAATAAATTAATGATATAAATTTGAAAAAATAAACTTAAACACTAAGTAAAGTTGAAAAGCTAAAGCCCAATTCATATATGAATGGTTGAAAGCATTATTGTGAATATCGTTTCCCGGTCGATTGTACAGAAATAAATTATTTTATTTAAAATTTATTTTAATACTTTATAATATTTATTAATAAAGTATTAATAAAAATATTATTTTTTAAAATAAATAATTT
>JANITW010000003.1:764674-788749 GCA_027564335.1 Erythroxylum williamsii
ATCTTAAAAATATATTTTAAATTTAATTATATTTATTAATAACTACTAAATTAATTTTATAAATTAAATTAAATTAAAATTATTATTTATTATTATTATTTTTAAAGTCATAGCTAAAATACAACACATAATATAACGATAAATTATTTTTTAATTTTTAAGACAATAAATTATTTTTTAATTTTTAAAAAAATTAAGAGATTATTTGATAAATTTAAAAAATTATCCAAAATAATATCCAGTATTAACCCGTACTAATATAATACCATACTAAAATCCAATTCAGTATCAATCATAAGGTTGAAAGTATTATTTTCCTATTGTCATTTAAAAACAGTATTTCTACTTTTTAGGCTTAATGTTCAAAGTCGTGTTGGAATGACCTGGGCCAGGGCGGGTTGAATAAAGCCCAGATTCGAGCCCAAGTCAGGTTAAATTGATGTTGACCTGCTGATTAAACTGGAGCCCGAGTAATTTGTAAAATAGCCATTCCTAAACCCGAGCCCTAGTCGGAGTCCCTTCAAACAAGAGTTAACAGCCTGTTCTTGCCAATTCTCTTCTCTGGTGATGGAGAATTTTGTACACAAATTAGATAAAATGATGGGCATACATATATACTTCCTGTCATGCAGAAAGACAGACAGAATATGGAGAATGGTAGGACTGAAGATTGATTTTTCACTTACAAAATTGCTCTCCCCTCAAAAGCACTTAACAGTCCCTACCTTCATAATCAGAACAGGCTACAATGGATATGAGCCTGCCTCAAGGGAATCAATATATATTTACTCTTGGTACTAGTATATAAGATCAATCTCTCATTGGGTGCTACTCCTTGTTACGGGACGACCGGTCCTTTCTGTGTCCGCCTAGAATACGTGAAATTTGCAGACCTCTGCTGAATGCTTGGTTGAAGAGCATACGAGTCTGGAACTCGGACACGAAGGGGAACCAGGCAAGGAACGCAACCGGCGTGAACAGCAGCAAGCCCATAACAATCTCATAACCTCGTGCAAGTGTTCGGACGGATCCCCAGAATCCAGCTCGGTGTACAAGGGGCTTACATGCTTGTGCCAACTGTAAAAGAAACATGAAAATGGGTACTTAACCAGTAAGCAAGTTATTTGGTTGCAATCTGAGGTTCAGAAGATCAATGCATGATCATGTTTAGCAAGTTTTCGGACCCAAGAGCAGTAAGGAAGGCATAAAATGTAGTTGGGACTTACCAAAAGTATTCCCCAGCCAGTGGGCATAAATGCAAGAATGCATACAAGGATGTCCTGCAGTGTCATATGAAGCAGTGCAATTAAGGTGACCAGAATAGAGACAAAAGTCAGGAATATTAGTCCCTTAATGAGCCGGAAGACAAGCTGGAACTCTGCACTGAATTTTCGCCGTCCTACTGACACAGTCTGAAGACAAAATCAAAGGAAAAGACAGCATGTGAATTATTCCAAAAAATTTCAAGGAGAGGAGTAAAAATAGATGACTAATCTGAACAGCTTCAGAAGTAACACTATTTGGAAAAGTGGAAAAGGACCATCCTCGGATCTAACAGCAATGTAAAGCATCGACCGAGCAGTTACAGTCATTTCATAGCGTCTTTGCATTTACAATCAATCAGCATTAACCAACAGAATAAACAGTAGATTTCAGTTTCACACATTTTTTTATCAATCAAGTCTCTTGCACAATATTTATCCAATTTCTAAAGTTTTAATTTCAAAACAAAAAGTAAATTAATATGAAGAATGTGAATATCTGGTTTACCTTCATCACAAACAATATGACAAAGATGACCAGCCATGATACACCATAGACCTACGACCAAGTGCAAAGGAGATAAAGATCAATTTTTTGATATTCAGTAGTTAAGAAAAGATAAATAAACAGAAAGGAACTGGCAGTTGCAAATGTACCAGAAAACTTTTGTAGCTCTTTACAATTGTCAAGTGATATACTAGCCCATATTGGTAGATAAAAAATCGCAAAGACAACAATATCTCAGCCGCTATACCACGCTTTCCAGAATGGCGAAGATGCTCTTGTTCTTCTTCCCACCATGACTCCCAACTCTTTTCTGGGGGGACACCTATACCCCCTCGATTAGTAATCCACTTGTTCCAATCAGTCCAATCATCGACAATTTTCTGCCACTCAAAACCGGAAGGATTGAACAGGAAGGGGGCAAAAAGCCAAGTTCCAACCATAAACCACATCGACACAGTAATCAAGACATATGCAACAGCACTTCTGTAAGACTGACCAAAGATTTCATACACAATAAGTAGAATCATCATCTCAATTCCTTTAACAAAGTGACTGCGAGAATAGAGTCTATAGTTTTCTGCAAATTTGGCATGGAACACCACGAAACCACGACCTGTGGGCCTGTATTTTGCTCCTCCATGAAGCAATGTTCTTCCATAGTAATGAGTCTTGGTGCCAAGAGAAAAAGTGAAAAATACTGGTGCCAGCTGGAGTTGCATTAATATAAATTCACTCAGTGCAGTGCGGAAACCCCTTTCCAAGCCGATTTCCATCAACATAGGTAACGCCATCAAGAATCCAATTTGGACAAAAGATTGAGATGCAAGAGCCACTTGAAGAGGCTTATTGTCCCGAATTCCTCGCTGAGTACTTAAACCTTCTTCAAGTCCACTGAGGACAAGGTAAAGGCGGCCGTAAAGGAACACATATACAGTAAGCACAGTTATCTGTGGGAGGAAAAGGATGTAAGAAACCACAGTATAAAGCACATTATTGCAACACTTTCAAATAAATAAGCACAATGGTTACGCACCAGAGTGCTGAAGTAGAAACCAACTGTCGTGAAATAGCATGAAAGCATTCTAAAGAAATCGAAACGGTGTCCAAGCCGATAGATGTCACGACTCAAAGTCTGTTCTCCATTTCCATTGGCAATCTTAGCCTCAAACATTGATATCTGATTGAGGCCCACATCCCTTCCTTTCCCCACTTGTATATACTCATGATGTGTGACATTACCATCCCGCAGTGTTGAATTGAAACCTGCATTTGATAACCATATTAAAGAAGCGACTTTCACACAAACAGAAATCATGTACAAGAGATAAAACATCATAGGAAGTCCTTCCTCAGTTGCATACCAGCAAATATGTCCTCACTCAAATTGATGACCTTAGATGCTTTACTGACACCCCCTCTAGTGAGATGGAAGAGTCTATCAAAGACATCTGGATGACCATAATGGAATCGGACCCTATATGATGTAATAAGGGGCTTAAAGAATGTTTCAGTATAATAAATGTACAAAATTAAAATATTAGCTGAGCAAAACTAGCTGTTAAACAAGAAACAAGGGACAGACAATATGTATGAAAATACTTAAATATTATTTGTGGCTAAGATTAGGAGATTCACTAGTACACCGCCGTTGTCATGACAGTATTCATCAAAATCATTTTGTTACATATTCAACAATAGAGGCCCCACAAAGAATTCCATGATTGTGTAAAATCATAGCACAATCAATCAAATCAGTGAAACACAAATCTCAGAAGTGATTATAATTGGAATTTCCACTATCATAACTCACTTTGAACTCATGAACAGCACATCAAAATTTCTCACAGAACATTCAACAAAAATATATATTGGGCATTGCCATCTGCAGTGTTCTTTACTTCTTTTACGTTATTGCTCCAAAAGTTCAATATCTTAAGCACTTTTTTCGCTCATTTGCCTCAAGTTACCTAGAGTTGTTGATTTTAAATAAGCAGTTCAGCTCTTTCCTTGTTCATGGCTTCTCTACATTACTCAAAGAAAAATGAGAAAGTAGCATTTGAATAAACTCAACTTACTTAAGAGGGTTAGCCAATAGCCTCTGGCCAATAGTCACAAAACTTGTCTCCTGATTAGACATAAACCATGCAAGAGAAGAAACACTGCACCAAGAAAAGTAAAAACCAGCAATGCATGACTTCTACAGAATTATGGAAATCATCTGCGCAAATCACTAACATAAATCATAAACAAGAATGTACCTTCCGGTAAATATATGCTCCCTGAGGCCAAGAATAGTAGGGTTTCTCACACCATCATGTTTTTCAAGAAATTCTGCCAGCAGATTTCTCATTTTTAAGGCTTCTTCCATGTAGTTATCCTGTAGATTTGAAGAATTCAATTAGCATCCATTAAGGCAAAAAGATAACATTGTTAGCAAACAGCACAAGCAGCATTCATACCTGGTTCATGTCTATTGTTTGTAAGCCTTCCCCACGTGTAAAAATAATAGCGTGGTTCTGGTTTTCTGGCTTTCCCTCGCCCAACATGGCTGGTCCCGGAAGTTTAATTCGATAAATCACCTACAAATGGAAATCGAGATGACAATAGAGAAACAAACCATAAGATCTGCAATTGTCAACGCAAAAAAAGTTGTACAAATGCATAGCTTTTTTATAGCATGTACTAACCTCGTCTAACTTTTGTACCGGCTCTGAAGAATCAATGGACTTTGGTAAGGCAGCCTTCACTAGAGCAGAATAGTAAACTTTTTCATTGACATTTTTGCTTCTGTCTTTACTTGGTTCCTCAACTTCATCAATGTATGCAACCCGAAGCGATGGGTATCTGCAACCAAGGAGTAAATCCACAGTTTAAAAACACCGAATTCCAACATTAAATAAAAATGCCATCCTCAAAATACCAACGTGGTCATAAGCCTCAAAATATCTTGTGCTCTTTGATCACCAGAACGCTTGTGAATCCCGTACTGCTGACATGATACCACATAGGTGAATTTCATATCAGCTACTGCTTGACACTGTGCCAAAAGTGACCTTTCTCCCTTTGACTGATCTTCAGCATTTAATTCTATAGCTTTATAACCCTCCAGCAGATCTAACAAGATAAACAACCACACAATTAACAACTTATATGCATAATGAAGATATAACATGTAACAATAGCTAAAATCTAAGAGATAGTAGCTACCTTCATCCCTAGCCATATCAAGGAAAGCCTGGAGCTCTAATGCTTTCCGGTAATACATCATACCTCTAACTGCAATACGTGATAAGTTTCAGCAAGTAACCCATAAAAAAAAGGATGCATCACACATCACCATAAACAAGAGATGGGTAAGGATAAAGATTGGAGTTATCTGCAAGAAAGGAGAGTACCAGTTCTAGTTAGAGTTTGCCCCCTGTATGATGCCCACAGACGAAGTTGTTCTTCTAATTCATCATCTCCTTTGAGTTCTTCTTCATTATTGGACTCTACTCGTTCAAGAAAGTTGTTCCACTCATCTGCATATAATTAAAAGGCTATATAGCATCCATGGACATGAGATTGAGAGAACACACACCATATTTGATGAAATAATGATAACAAACCTGGAAATATTTTTTGCAAGTAAAAGAGGATCGAAACACCATCTTCATTTGGCACCTCCAAATCATGCAAGGAAAAAAGAACCTCCTCTGTGTAATAAGGAGTTAAAACCCTACAAGATAAGTTATCACATTAGTCATTTCTCCAAATAGAGGAATAGTGAACACAAGATACAGTTAAGCTCAGTACATTATGGCTCCAGACATCTTTGTGTTCAAACTTATTTGAGGTTAGACAATCAACATTCATAACTAGTACAAAACTAACAATAGAAAAGTTTTCAGCATCTAATGACATGAAGGCAATATGATGATTAACATCCAATTGATTAAGGCTTTTTTCATGTGTGAACTTTGTCCAGTATGGTTTTGACTTTGCTTTCATGCAGTGAGTGCTACTACATATATTCAGTGAAGTTTTGCATATTTGTCAAATAAAATCCACAACCCACATAAATGTTTGTCTTTACAATCAAGCCGAGAAAACATGAAAATACATAGCCACTGTCAAAATCAATAAAAGAGGAAACTTACGAGAAAGAGAGCATGTTGCGGACTTTAGGGGCATCAGGCATGTCCATAAATAACGAGTTTGAGAAGAAAGATATACGCCTCCGAGCTTCTAAGTTAGTTGGAACATCCATTGCAGATTCTTTAGTTGTAAGCAAAAGAAAGAGTCGTTTAATCTGGAAACAAAAACACAAAGGGAAACAAGGATAAGAAAGTTAGAAATCTAAAAAAAGATAATCAAGGCAGTTAGTCTGCAACGAGACATACCTTCTCTTTCCATGCTTCTGTTACAGGATCAACTGGAAATTTTATAGCCCCAGATGATGCAAATAATTGATACTTTCGTTGAAAATGCATCGGGACTTCATTTCCATATCCTCCATGGTTAGAATCCACCACACTATTCAAGATTGAAGTGAAAAGATGTTAGAAAAAAACACTGCAAATTAAACTGTATCCAAAGAGATAAAAAGTATATTTTGCACCTTGTTATGAAATCCTCCATCATTATATCTTGTTCCACTACCTCCAGCATGTCCTGGAAGAGGATCACAACTTGATCTCTGTCATCTGGTTTATTTTCAAGCTGCAGATTTCAACATAAGGGTCAACAGTTGTTCGTGTCGATTTCAATCAGTTCGCTAAGTTGATAAGAAGTGGAATGATACCAGATATTTGATAAGCTTCACAAAATGGTCATAGAGACTAGGAAGGGCACTCATCTTGTATTCGCTTATCAGATCATCAGCTTTGATATGCTCATCTACTTTAGAAAATATGAAATCTATAACCCTGCAATAAATTAATCAAAATAAGCACTATTAAAATAGCAGCATCAACTTCAAGGTAAACTTTCTTAAACTTCTTCCAAAACTTTAACATGGAATGTATTGCTCTCCCGCTGCTGTTATTTGAACTGCGAAGTAACTTACTCTTTCTCACGGGAACCTTGAACCAAGAATTTAATGATGTTCCTAAATGAGGCATAGCATTCACGAACAGCACAAGACATATAATTGTCAAGCCCAATTCTCTTCTTCAGCTCTTTGTCCTTACCATTACTGTCCTTGGCCATATCCAATGCTATTGGGATCTGTAAATGAAACAAGAATGACTATCCAGACATGAAAATTCTAACAAGATAAGAGATCATATAAACAGAAAGAAACCTTGCTAGCCAGCAAAAAGGGAGGCCATTGTGTAACATCCAAATCACGGTCAGCCCAATACGGAACAAGTAACAAGTCCATTTCTCTGGAGAATGATATAACCAGGTCAAATACGAAACAATATGCAACTCCAAAATCTCTGCAATTTAAAGTTAATACATCTTTTAGAGCTGCCATCTTACTTGTTACTTATAAGATCTTCTTCCCTAAAACTACTAATGATTTTGTTCCACAACTGAGCAAATCTTGCAGCCTCTTTCTCTTTGTTAGATGGGTTCTGCAATAAGGATAATATATAAAATGCAAGGACTTCTATGGCAATACCTTTAACAAATAGAATCTTCAGTATTTCAAATAATATAGGTAAATAGGTAAACATTACGTCAGTATGTTTGTGGTCAGTATGTTTGCGGGATAAAGTCGCCTTCAATCCTTTCTTCTTTGGTTCACTTTTTTCCTTTGGTATCAATCGGTCATTGAAAACACCAGGCAATGATTCAAAACGAGATCTAAGCATTCCCAATGTTCGAATCTGGTGTTATTCGAAGAAGTAAGGAGAAAAACCAAAAGTTAACAATAAATGAAGCATTCAAAATTCTGTCCACACTAGAAAAATCGAAGTCCAAAGTCTAAGACAATATCCAGTGCTAAATTAGCAACCAAGCATGGATATCAAAAGGCAATAAATGTTACATTTAAAGAATAACCAAAAGCTGTAGCTTACCTCTCCAAGGCGTCGAAATGCTCCATAAATTCCTCCAAACAATGTGGAAAAGATAGCGTACCAAATTTGAGCATCCATGAAGTAGACCTAGAAATGAAGGAATGATAAATAAACTGAGTTGGAAATTTTGAAAAATGAAATCATAAACTTAAAGAGGTGAGCCATACAAGAACAATAGGAGCCCACAATGCAATCACAACACCGATATTGTTTTTTGCTGCAAAATGAACAAGTAAATAGTGACAAATTTAGTCAACAGGAAACATAAATATACCCAAGTAACAGATATTTTCAAGTTCATTACCGCGAGGGAAGAATTCATGCCATTGGAAAGTAGTCACACGGGCCCTCATGATGGCTTGGGTTGGACGAACCAAAGGCTTTATCTGCAACAGAAAAATTGACAGTTAGGAATAGGATACATGACCATTTATTTGGAGCTATGACTAATCCCCAGACCCCCTTTATTGCGGGACTTCGGACTGGGTGTAATGATGATGATTAATCTAATTAGTATATTTTATCGCAACAATTAATCAAATATTTATCGCTGAAGGTCTATAGTCACACCTCTATGTAATAACTAAAGGCCAACTTTGTCACAATGAGAAGAACCCAAAACATTGTGTACCTGAATACAAGCAACATAAGTTAAACCTCAGAAGATGGCAACTTCCATTAGACATTTCAAACTTACTTGAAGAGGGAAAATAAGCTCTCATGCATTCCTCTACCAACATAGAGCCGGGGCTGCAAATCATTTACAATCATAATCAGAACTGATCCAACATTAACAAACTTTAAGTTTATCTCAAATTTCACTGCCTAAACATATCAACAAATTCACTGCAAAAACTTATGAAGTCAAATGGAAGAATAAAGATTGAGAATCATACTTGTGACCACCACATCATTAGCATGACAATCTTATTGTCTGATCCCTCCAGAAGTCTCCTTATAAAGGGAAAGGCAAACAAAACTGCAGCCAGCATATTTGGTGAGAGATAGGTAACTACAGCCAAAATAAACCATGATGGCGAGCTTGAATTGTTTCCAAACCAGCCTTTAATAGTTTTAGCAAACCCTGGGGGGCTCTCCAAAAAGAATGCATAGGTAATGGACAGAACTACAACCCACGCAGCAGCTGAAACAACCTTCAGAATATATCTCAACTTAACATAGAATGACATGATCTTCCGAGCTTTCCAACTAAGGATTACATCAAGAACAGCTGCATCAGACAACAGTAAAGGATTCAGAAAATTCCATCAGAGCATTTTTTTGTATCATTAATATCGAAATTGATCCTACTCTTATGAATCAAACCAACAGGAAACAAACTTCTCCCTCTCAATAACATTAGCTGCAGGCATACAGTACATCACACTACTCATCTCCTAATAAAAGCATGAGCCCACAGTAGTCAAAAACTTAAAACCAAACTGTTAACTCATTACACAGAATGAAATGAAGAAAAAAGAACATGAGGAAGATATAAAGACAAGGATTTGATGAAAGAAATGTGTTTATCCCCACCAACTTAATCCCAGAGAAAAAGTAACAATGTTTGAGGGAGTATATGTTGCCTTGAGTTGCATCTCAATATTTCAAAGTAATTGTAATATGAGAGAATTATTGCAAAGATAGAGAAAAAGTTCTACTATATCTTTCCTTACCTTGTCCAAACTTTAATATAGCAGCAGTTATAAATATACTCAATACGTTCTTGAATACATCGCCATTAAAGACAGAACTTAGTTGTCCCGAACCCTTCCAAGCAATAATAATCATAGCCTAAAACATTAGACAATATCAAAACCATGTTAACAAACTAAAGATTATTATAAAATAAGGGACAAATCAGGTTTATTATCAGAAACACTTCCAAAATTACAGCAAATAAAATGACTGAAAACAAGCAGATATTGTACCTGTAAGCACAGTATAAAAAAACTCCACATTCGATCAAAGCTCCTAAAGACATGCCAGAATGTCCGAATTTCAACAAAATTAACTTTCCCCACCCACCGATCTCCATAGGCTGGTTTGTTATCCTGCAGAACACAAATTTAACCATGCATTCTTAGCCCGAGCATGAGTCTTGGAGAAACGCAATAAAGAACATAGAGGAAAAGTACACACTAAAAATATTTCCTACCCCATTTTTCTCAAATTGCTGGTCAGCGGCTAAACAAAAAAAATCAGCAACGTCGCGCATTGGCCAACCTAATCGGAAGCAGTCAGCAGACCTAAAAATTTCCAATAATAGATTGATCAATAAAATGCTGAGAATATGTGCATGATATGCTAATAAAGCAAGAAAATCAGAAATATTGTGAGACTAACCAGAAGTATTCATTCAAATCATCATAATTCCTCCATTGAGAATGCTTAGATTTTCCCTTTTGACTCCTTTCAGCTTCCTAAGAACCAATACAGTCACATGAGCAAGAGTTAACCAAATGAAAATGTAGACTCAAGCACACAAAATTGTATGGACAAACAAGCATTTAAGCATATCATTTAAGCATACCTTTGCAATCACATTATAAATAGGAGTCACAACTTTTTTCAAAAAGACCTCTTCATCACCTCCATAGGCAGGTTTTACATTTTCTCCAGTCATTGGACTAACATTACCAGCTAGCACACCATACAGTTCAAACGCCATCTACAAAAAGAAAATGTTGCACCACTCAATTGCAAATAACGTTAATGAAAGTTACTAATCTCATAGAAACTTTCAACCAATAGATCGATCTATAGGGAGAAATTCCAAATATGAGTCGTGATAAACTTTAATAAGAGAGCTCCTTGAACTGAGCAGCATGGTCAATACACATCCAGTACAAAACAATTATAGGAGTTATACAGGAACCTCTCAATTTGACACCACGACAAGCTGCTCAAATTAAAAAAATTAAAACTACTGGATGAAATCCCATAATTAAACCGGATGATACTTTAGCATAATCATATAACAAGAATGTGAACATAAATAGCTAGGGATTGAAATAACAGTATATGATCCCATAACTCATTAGAAGATCAACCATGGTCAAGAAGTGCCAACAAAAGTGACGGGTAACCTTCTTGTGCAACATGAAAAATACATGGCACCCTTTGTGCAGCCACAAAAATGGCCATTAAGATCGTTCAGATTTAACTAAGTTGGCAACATTTTTAATTGAATGGAGAAGCAAGCCCGACCTCTCATGTGAATTCAGTTTGCTAACGACTATTTAACCAAGAATTCTGACCAATAATTTTTTCAGATAAAAATGTCAAAGAGAAGAGGCAAGAATCAAAAACCAACAACATATTTCAAAAAGGAGAGACAAATTATGCAAAGAGAAACCATTTTGAAACATACATGATGATAAATATAGCAGAGGCATTCCGGCATGAATCTCAAGTTAGCAGCTTCACCCCAAATCAAAAGATACAGGCCCATATATAGCAGCTTACGCTGTTGCACCTCTTGCTGTATGGTAGGTAACCTGCATATAGGTATAATTCAGATCCAAGTATAAATGTAAAAGATGGGACCTTGAATCAGAGGCATTATAAATGTTAAAGAATAGAAGATATATTCCAACTGTTTCCCTGTCACAGTCCACATCAGTAGACTGTACCTAATATCCTCAAAGACGCAACAACCTTTCAACAAATTAAATAGAATATGGTAATAGCATAAGAGTATATTCGCAAAGAAGGAAAAAGATCAGACACTATCTTGTCAAAAGAGAGAATAATAAAGCCAGTATGCAATTTAAAGCACCAGAATTAGAGATCTTACCAAAGGCTGCTTTTTCTATCCAAATACTTGCACCACTTCTTGTAGTTCTTGAAAAGTCTCTTCATCATTTCTGTAATTGCACGGTCATCCAACTAGAAAGCAAAAAAAGCCAGATATGCACAATAATCAAAAATCTAAAAGCAAGAGAACAATAGCTTTTTGAAGAGAGCCCAGACATCACACAAAAGTGAAGCATAATAATTTTAACTGCCCAAAAATTAGCATTTTAAAACCAAATTTTTTTGTTACAAATTGTTAGATGCTATAGACAAACCCCTATGTGGAGATAGTGATCATCTGACCACAGTGTACAACTATAGAATCATGAGTAAAAGTGCTCCAAAAGCTTCTGACAATCAAAAGCAGGTAGAAAGCAGTCACCAACGCATAAAATCATAAAGTACAAGCAATCCCAAAAGGTTAAAATAGCTCTAAAGTTGGCAGAGCTCCAATGGATTAACCAAATGCTTTCTAGGAAACGGCATGAGAAAGAAGCTTTATCAACTAAGATAAGAATGTAATAGTACAAACCTTTGGAGGTTGATCAGGCTTTGGAAAATGTCGTATATGTGCATTTGCAAGTAATAGAATTAAGTGCTCCCTTTGATTTGCCACGTTATCCTTCTGCAAATACAACAAACATTCACATGAACATACAACAAG
Source organism: Erythroxylum williamsii (assembly GCA_027564335.1). Lineage (NCBI taxonomy): Eukaryota > Viridiplantae > Streptophyta > Magnoliopsida > Malpighiales > Erythroxylaceae > Erythroxylum > Erythroxylum williamsii. The sequence continues at coordinate 776,915 of JANITW010000003.1, forward strand.
AAAATAAAAACTACAGCTCCATAATGAGGTTTGATCTTTAATAGAAGCTACAAAGTTAAATTAATTATTTGGTGTGTTCTCAAATTATTGCACCTGAAATCCAAACATTGCCTGGAGCCAATCCAAAATGTCTTCATCCTTTTTCCTGGAATGCTCCTTCGGCCATGGAAGACCCCTTGTGTTACGAAGAGCAACCACAGCAGCTTGGATCTTTATTCAAGAAAAGAAATTTTCAATAATCCTAGAGGTACTTCAAGTACAGGTTAATGAGCAAATACATGAATGAAACACACCTCAGGATATCTCATAATTGCCTGATTTGCGCTATCAGGGTCAAGTGGTAGGATATTGTAAGCAACATATATCTGAGTCTTTTCTGCAACTTCATCTTGAGTTTCTAAGATCTGTATAAGTTTCAGAATAAGACAAGGCAATGAATCAATGAAATCAGGAAGACCAATCCCATGTCAAGCATTTCACCTCACGATCAATTCCAATGGATTGTGTCATGTTAACAGCCTTCAAAACTTCAAAGAGCACATTTGCTGTTTGGTATGCTTTAGTAAGCTGTGCACTGGATTTAAAAGGAAATGCAGATGTCAAACATGAGGTGACAAGTGTTCCACCCAAGAAAATTTTCAAAACAGAACATATAAAAGGGTCTTGATTCATCAAAGAACCCACCGGTCAGCTTTGTCAGCAGCACTTTGTAATGCTTGGATGTATTTTTTGTAGTAATGCTGATAAAAGCTCTGCATTTCTCGTGCATCGCTCTTTTTAACTCTACCCACCAAGGTTGGATCATTTTCCTGCAAATTATTCAAGAAAACTGTTGAAGCAAAATAAGAAGGTGAGAGACAGAACTTTTCCAGGGTACAAGCGAAGTAACTCACCCTTTCAAGACGTTGAAGGAGTGCAGTCTTAAATTGACGAACTCCACGTCCACTAGAGGTAGGATCCAACCGATGAGCTTTCTCAAAGGCATAAAATCGGCCTGCAATGATCATATAGGACAATAAGATGAAGCACGAGCAATAAGAATTGCTCAGCATCTTCTTGCCAGACACAAGGAGAATTTTGCATCCAAACATATATAAACATTGCTCCTTTCCAAGATTACGAATTTGGCAAGTCTGCAGATTACTTCAAAACCAAATCAAGTAACTTATAAGATGCAAAATATTATATACAAGCTACAATTTTTCCCTCCGATTTAAAACCATACGTGGAGAGAATAAGACTTCTTCCCAGTGCCACATCAAACTGCATTCCATCACATTTTCTAGGAATCCAAACTCCAGTAAACACAGGACTACCAAAGGACAAAGTCAATCTACTTCCAGAATGTAGTACACTTCCACACATTACAATATACAATTTCACAAGCAAATGTTCTCTTATGTGCCTTACCCACAAGTAGGTTAGTGTGATAAAGGCCGTAACAATTCAGCCGTACGCAAACAAGCAAGCTTAAGCATGCAACGGATGCAACAATGCAAGTTCAAAAAAAGATTGCAGATAAAAGCAAGTATGTCTAAACACAATGCGAGCACAAGTAAGTAAATACGAGTCCAGTTTCCAACATTTCCAGGATAAAAGAAGACTAAGATCGTATTAGCTTATCCAACATAATATAGACGGGACAGCCATCACTAGAAGTTAAACCCAAATCCAAATAAATAAGATATAACTTACGGCGCATCTTTCTCACAGTTCAACTACTGATACTCAACGAAACGTACATTTGGAAACCCCATTGTTAAACAAAACCATAAATGAGTAAGAACATACATAGATAACCACTTAACACACTAAAAACTACTTCAAAAATGAACTTTAACGACAATGATACTTGACCAAAAAGATGTAATAACAAAATGGAAGGAGCAAATACAGCATCGTCTTTAAGTAAAATATAGGAGCTAATACTTACAAAGATAAGCTACTCTAGCATTGCTAGCTTCAACTTCATTAGCAACACGAAGAATAGGGGCGATCTCCACAAGAGAAGACGGCACTACCTCACTATCAAATATTGACTCCCCAAGATTTCCAGCGGTCTGTGTCCTAATGATCCGGCGCTGTGGCTGCGTCGGCGGCGTACTCTGATCAGGCCCTCCTCCCCTGGAAGAAGACGCCATCTTTACGCTTCACTGTCTACACTTCCTGCAAAAACCCACCTCCAGCAGCTCAAGATTCAACTAAAAACAGACGACCAGCAGCAAATCTCAGAGAGGAAGTAAGAAAGCAAAGAGCTTTACCAATAATGGGAGCTTGTAAAAGAAGCCACAGGATCTAACACATCTAAACCACTGCAAAAGAAAACCACATTAGAGCAGCTGAACTGCAGTTACAAGCACAAAAACACAAGCATGTACACTGAATGTGCACAATGTGATCAAAAGATTCAAACTTTAGGAGGAAAAAAGAGAGCTTACAAGGAGGGTGTGATGGGAAACCCTAAGAGGTAGAGAGAGGGAGCAAAAGTTAGAGAGAGAGTGAGGAAATGGTATGTTGGATTTCTAAGCTACTTAGCAAGAAAGGAAGCTAAAGAACAAGAGAGAGTGAGTGATGGTAGATGAATTGAACGTGGTTGAATTGGCTTGAGGACAAAACAAAGCGTAAAAGTGTTAAACTGAAAGCTCTGAGTCCTTTTCTTAATACTTGCTGCTTTTTCATTTGCTAAGGTGTGTGGTGGGAAAATGGGATTCTGTTATTGGATTATCACCAGATTGCCATTGGAGGAAGAACTTGGTTGGCTTTGCATGGATCAAAGAATGTTACTTTCTCTAACAGAGGTAAAGTAAAGTTGGGCATTCACGTCATTTTATCATGATCATCATACGGGTTTGAAATCTTGCAGCAAAGTAAAATTTAGTTTTACATGATTAAAAATTTATTTATGATAAACTCACATGTTAAATGTTATTGTTATACTTAAATAAAGAAAAACATTTATCTTGAAAAAGGTCTAATTTAAATTTTATAAACCAAAATTTTATTTTGATCACTTGCTAAAATAAACAAGTTTTCTTCATGTGATTAGTGAAGAAAACTTCTTAAATTTAAAATTTTCTTTTAAATAATACAAGTTTAATTTTTATCTAATTTTAATTATAATTAAAGATAAAAATATAATTTAAAATAATTTATTTTATTAGTTTGTTGCAAATAGATTTATTTTATATTTATATTAATATTTAGTAAAAATAAAGTTAAGAATAACAAATAAATTTAAAATATAATTATTTTCATTAAATTTATGAGACATGTCAAAAAACAACAATAATAATACCTAATATAAATCTAACTAGGATGTGAAATATGAGAACGTCATGCAATACACAGTCTGATCTTTAATTAGTAGATTTCAAACGACTAAATATTATAAGCATATTAATATTTAAAATAAAACATTCTATTTTATATATTTGAATTATTATTTGCTCACTAATTTTATATAATGATAATATAAAATTATGTATCTGACTTCAAATTTGTACTCCTATTTGGACAACATTTTGAATTTAATATTTTTGTTTTTTAAGAAACTGGTGAATAATATCCTTAAGGAGGACAATTTCGTCAAACAAAGTTACAAAACCCACGTACTAGCAGTTACAAAAAGCGTGCGTAGTGGCAGTTGTGAATAAAGATAGAACAGTAGAGGGCATTTCGGGAAAGAGAATTCAAAATTCAAAAAAAGCGAGATTCTTGATCGATGTAAAGCTAGAATATCGCGTCAGAAGGTAGCCGTTTTCCAAACTCACGATAAGATCATTTTTAACCCTCAAAATTCAAAGGATAACAATGTCAAATTACCAAGTCCGCCGAACTCCAACGCATAATCAAGACGTGGGCGGACTGGCATTTGACGATACTGTTAAGGCCATTTTTGACATTTCACAATAATTAACGTCGGATGAGATATAGTTGTCTGTTTCGACTTCTATATCGTTAAATGTTTCTGTCCATAAATTCCCGGTTGACCCTCTGGACCACCAATCGTTATAGAGATTCTGACGTGGCGTTCACTGAATGGACAGTTTAGGTTCTCCAACGCGACCCACCGTGCCAAGAACAACGGCCTTTTCTGATCGCTTTTCCATTCTTTTCATTTCTTTTATGTAAAGTAGGCCATAAGCCCATGCCGGTTCCCCCTGGCCCCACCTTATTACAGGTCAAAGTCAGCAAAGTTAGATAACTTTTTTTTTAGCGAAAAATTTCGTATCTGTTATTTTTTTATATATGTATTGAATAAATCTTCTTATTAACGTAATAGCATGCAAATTATATCAATCGAGTGCTTCATATTAGACAATTTATGTACGACAAATTTGATCGAGAGAGAATAAGTAAAAAATTCGAACACATAATTTTTTGACCACATATCTCCTACTCAACCAACTCGACCACTACTTACAAGTTTCAAATTAACTTACTTATTATAAACCCTACTTTCATCTTTCTTTTCTTGATAAGGAGAGTTACATAGATCCAAACTTTAACTTAAAAATACATGGGCAGTAATGTGTTGTCATGTATTTGGTTAGTCCTTTTAATTTTTGTGCATATTTTATTAAACTTTTATTAGTTATTTGAATATATGAATTGAAATTAAATGTTTTTTTTATGGAGGTGTTTAAATAAGAAAAGATAATCATAATATTGGCTTGGAGAGTTTGATTATGGGCACGATTGGTTTAAACTTGAAACTTCTATCACACAAGCACTCAAATTTTCTTGGAGGAAAAGAATATATGAATGTGTTGTATTTAGTAGATTAAAAAAGTGTGACATTGTCTATAAAAGGAGTGAAATTGGAATGAAAATGACATGTACGTACCAAGTCCTTGTCACATAGAAAAATTGATGTATGCAGTACCAAAATGTGGACCAAGGTGTAATAATCACCAATAAGATCATAACGTATGATCATCTTTTTCAAGATTGGTTCATTACTAGAGTTTGTTTTTTAGTTACTGAGGTTCAATATATGATTTAGAGACATATTAAATATATAAATATGAATCATATTATTTAGTTTTAAATAATTAATTTATCAAATAATTTATATAAAACGTTGTTTAAAAATCGAGCCATCATCCGATCACAAGTGCAGTAGAATAATTACTAAACTTGTTTATATATTTAATTTTTTTAAAGATCAATATAACTTAAATTTTATAAAATGATTAACAATTAAATCCTAATGAAGAATAAATCTTAAGTTGTATCTTATTTCGAAACTTGATCTTATTATTATCGTATCTCTTAAACCGTTTCTAAAATCAGTCAAGCTCAACCATCGTAACGGCACAATTTTCCGACTTCTAGCGATATCTATAAAAAGAGCTAAAAAAATTCTATAGCTATTGAAAAAAAAAGGTTAAGCAAGAAGTAATCATTTCTTTAGAGCTTAAGTCTATTTATAATAAAATTTGAACATTATAATAATTTAATTAAAATCAAATTCAAGTTTTAACTAAAATTATAAATAATTATAATCAAATACCAAACACATCATTTACAAACTATTATACACCCTCAATTATTTGAGTGTGCACCTAAATAATAATAATTATGAATTCCAACATTGTAAGAAAATTCTCTATAATTGATGTATAATTTTTAAAAAAATTAATTGACATATAAACTTCATTATTAATCAATGTGTAATTTGTATTTGAATTAATTTTTAGTAAGCAAATTTTGTAATGTATTAATTTAATGTATAATAATGTAATCCAAAGTCAATCAATCTAAGTTGAAGTTCCTTAGAATTCAAGCAAAATGCCAACAAGGCAACCCGAGTTGACCAACCCACAAACATGACTACAAACTGAATTTCTTGACCCGAAATGCCACAAGTTGGGTATGACAATTCTAAGACCCAATTAAGAGCAATTGAACAAAAATTTTAAAATTTTGATCTAACAGCTTAATTGTCGATAAGTCAGGTCTGGCCCCTTGTCATCCTTAAATCCAATATAGAATTAATTGAAAGCAACGATCTACAATCCAATTCCATCACCTTGAACTTGAAATGAGTTTTTTTCCTTTTTCATTTAATTTTTTTAACTGCAAACTCTTTTTCCTGGCCAAATTCTCAAGAGACATCAATTGAAGCACCATAGCATCGTCGATCCTCTTCACAAATTGATGAGAAAAGGTTTCTTTCACCAATGCTTGGTCACGATTCTTTGCTTTGTCTCTTCCATGGTCTCATTCTTGTAGTTAGAGCCAAAATTTGAGAGGTTGGAAAATGAGGGAATTATAAGGATGGTGTTTTTGGTGAGAGAGGTAATGATTTCCCATATCTTGCCACTGGTTCAGGTTCTGGCTTAGGATTAACCTCTAGACCAGGTTCAAGTTTAATAACCACTATGTTGTTTCTAGCTAGATAATCACGGTTCTTAAGAGCCACAAAAGAAGGTATCATAGACTGATTCCAACAATGAACAATGTCCATCATTGATGTTTAGATTCCAAGCATGTAAATGATTGTTATGATGGCCCAAAAAGACAGTCCAAAGTTGAGGTTGGGCTGAGAAACATGATGATACCTTTCCTGTGGTGAAAAATGGATGGTTTCAAGTACTAGCTATAGGGTTGAACTCAACAAACCTATTGACTTAAACCATCAACTAGGGTTGTTCTCACTTCATTCACTCCCTCTAGCTCAGAAGATGATATGGATTGCTCAAATTACAACAAATGGCAACCCTGAAGTGGCAACCCCTAGTATTAGGGTTTAGAGCAAGAAGCTCTTGAGAACTATGATCTCTAAAGTCATGGTTCTGACTTCAAGCCACTCAGATCCTAAAGTAAAATGATATTCATGGTCATTTTTAATGATGAACCCTAAAAAGGATCGTTGCTCAAAGCTTTGAAGTTGCCAACCATGGAAGGAAAATGACAAGAAACCTTGCGAATTTGAGATCGTTGTTTTGTGATGGTTTAACAAACTTAGATAAAATTTAGTAAATCCAAGGTATTAAATAAATTAAGAGAGCAAATCCACTACAATGTTAAAGGAAAATTCATAAGTTTATTTATTTAAGTAATTTCTTTTTAAGCATTATCACCATATTTCAAGTAAAAGGCTATCAATGAGAAATATTATAGATTTTATATGTGTGAATATCATTTGTCAAATTTTGGAATAATCGGTAAAGTTGCTCTTACGCTGATATTGTATTAGATAATAATGTATGATATATAAAATTTTAATAAGAAATATTTTTTTGAGTTAAGTGTATAATTAGGAACTTAAATAACTTAACTAACTGAATCATTAAGAAACTAAATAAGGGTACAACCGAAATTTTGAGATATTCCACACTTTTATGTCTTAATTAATAGTAAATTTGTTTTTGTAATCTCTATTAATAGTTTCCTTAAAAAGGAATTAATATGGTAACATCTATGGATGTCCTTCACTTTATACAAGGATGATAATGGGTCAGTTCATGAATTGACTTATTGAAAACACTTGAATCTAGTTTTGTTAACTTACTTATTACCATCTCTAACTTTATAAAAGGCCAGGCAAGATTTCGACTTTAAAATTGTTTCTTACTTTAACGAAAACCTATTTCCAGGCCTTTTTTGTATTAGGGACAAAACAAGTTGGTTTGGTTTTTATGAGAAGAATAATTTATTTAAGGATTTGAGCACTTTTGACACATTAAAGGCATTAAGACTTTCATATAAGTAAAGCATTATCTATTGAACAAACCTAATCCACATTGTCCTCTTGTACTTAAATTTTATCAGGAGATTAGTTTGGCTTTTATAGCAAATAAGTTTGCATTTAACGAAACATTTTAATCATATTAATGTGTATTTTATAACTTATTTTTCAATTCTTTTAAATTTAAAACGGATAAAAATTTGATCTTTTACATATATAAAAGATAGGTTTTCTTTATAAATTAACACGTGATATTTTACAAACAGGGTAGCTCGAGATGACCAACCCACATACTTGATAATGGGCTGAATTTCTTGACCTGATTGGGCCACAAGTCGGGTAGGATAGTCCTAAGATCCAACCAAAGGCAATTGAACAAAAATTAAAAAAAATAAATTTGATCTGACAATTTAACTCATCAGTGAGTCGGTCTGATTCATTGTCATTCTTAAATCTAATATAGAATTAATTGAAAACAATGATCTACAATCCAATTCCATCACCTTGAACCTGATGATTCTAACTGTGTTTTTTTTCATTTTTTTCATTTAATCTATTTTAACTGCAAACTCTTTTTCCTTGCCAATTTCTTAAGAGACATCAATTGATGAGAAAAGGTTTCTTCCACCAGTGCTTGGTCATGATTCTTTGCTTTATCTCTTCCATGGTCTCATTCTGGTCATGATTCTTCGTTTTATCTCTTCCATGGTCTCATTCTTGTAGTTAAAGCAAAATTTTGAGAGGATGGAAAACGAGGGAATTATAAGGAAGGTGTTTTTGGTGAGGGAGGTAATGATTTCCCATATCTTCCCACTGTTTCAGGTTTTGGTTTAAGATTAATTTCTGGATCAGGTTCAGTAACCACTGCGTTGTTTCTAGCTAGATAATCACAGTTCTTAAAAGCCACAAAAGAAGGTATCACAGATTGATTCCAACAATGAACAGCATCCACAATTGATGTTTGGATTCCAAGCATGTAAATGCTTGTTACGATGGCCGTAGAAGACAATCCAAGGTTGAGGTTGGGTTGAGAATGTGATGACACCTTTCCTATAGTGAAAAATGGATGGTTTCAGGCACTAGCTATAAGGTTGAACTCAATAAACCTGATACTGTTGTCGTCTGCAGCCAAATTTAAACGAAACCAACTTCCTGCAATATAAAATAATGTAGTAGTAAAAAGTTGGGATTGTTCTTACGAGTAATTCTAATGGTAAAGATTATACAAGTTAAAAACTAAAACAAAGTGGTACAGGGGTTGGTTCACGTAATTTAAGAATTAAAAATAACAAAAAATTGAAATTAAACGAAAATATTTAGATCTAGAAAACCTTTGTTTCAAGTCACCGACGTTATCACACTAATATGGATCTTTGATATAAAATTCAGTTCATCAACAAACATTCATTAGGTGATGTTTTTTCTTTTTAGTTTAAATGAGTAGAAACATGTATTCTAAACATTCTTATTAATCAACAACTTAGATACGATTATAAGTTCAACTGAGTAATAGCTTTAAGAACTAAGAAATCAATTAACAAGATAACAGATGTACGACATTTATTTAATCAAGATGAGTTTCTTCTTAAAATTTCCAACTTTAACGTAAAGATGGTAATCCTAATTGCCACTTATGATTAACAAAATTGAACATCAAATTTTACTAATCTGGCTATTAAACGAATCAATTCCTAGTTGTACACCTAGAAATCAACAAATCCAATTATAAAAATCAATTCGGAAGACACTCAATGTTCATTAACAAAAACAAACTTTGTTGGACATCTCACACATAATAGATGATAACATGGTTTCCCTCAACCAAGAAAAGAGATTTAGCTACTCATAACAAAAGTGAAAATCAATAAAGAAATAGCTAATTGTAAAGTCTCCATTCCTGGTCTTTCTTAGAAAATCCGAAAATCCTTATAGAAATACTGCTGAAATTGAAAGACCTAACTATGGCTGACCAAAAACAAGAAGAAAAATTGTAAAAAAAATCTGTAGAAGAATGTAAAACTATCCCTAAATTGCTTATGTGAACAGTAGCAATTCCCCTCCTTTTATGCTTTTCGATCCTTCCTCTCTCTCCCTTTTTTCATGATCTTTTGCAAATAATCTTCCCCTATATCATGTGGCAAATTCCCACCAATAAGGATGCAATTTGATTCTCAAGATCATGAAAATCTCAATTGAATCATATCTATATTCGAAAACAGATTTTGCAAATAGTCTTTTTCCTTGCACGTGCTCACGCTTAATCACTGAATTTCCTGCTAATCTAGAATTTCAAATTATCTTTGCTTCCTTTGCATCTTTTTCATTCAATTTCATCTCTTAAGTGTTGAAAATCATCTGAGAATAATTAAGAAGTAAATCCATCAATTTTGAATAATAATTTCAACACATTAAAGAGATTTATATATAAAATAAGTACAAAGTGACAACTTAACAAAGCCTCCCACACCAAACCTTTGCTCTTCCTCGAGCAAACATGCCAAACTACTACACTATCAATTCATCCTTCATAAGATTAAATGCACACGTTCCGTTGCTCAAAGCTTTGAAGTTGTTAGTCATGGAAGGAAAATGACAGGAAATCTTGTGAATTTAAGATTATTGTTTTGTGATGGTTTAAACAAACTTAGATGAACTTTAGCAAATCCAAGGTAGCAAATAAATTAAGAGAGCAAATCCACTACAATGTTAAAGGAAAATTCATAAGTTTATTTATTTAAGTAATTTCTTGTTAGCATTATCACCATATTTCAAGTAAAAGACTATCAATGGAAATATTATAGATTTTATATGCGTGAATATCATTTGTCAAATTTTGGAATGATCGATAAAGTTGCTCTTATGCTGATATTGTGTTAGATAATAATGCACGTTATGTAAAATTTTAATAAGAAATATTTTTCTGAGTTAAGTGTATAATTAGGAACTTAAATAACTTAACTAATTGAATCATTAAGAAATTAAATAAGGGTAAAACCAAAATGTTTAGACATATTCCATCATTTCATAACTTAATTAATAGTAAATTTGCCTTTTGTAATCCCTATTAATAGTTTACTTCAAAAAAGCAATTAATATGGTAACCTCCATAGATGTCCTTCGCTTTATGCAGGGATGATAATGAGTCAGTCCATGAGCTGACTTGTTGAAAACACTTGAATCTAGTTTCATTAACTTACTTATTGCCATCCCTAACTTTATAAAAGGTGAGGTAAGATTTTGACTCTAAAATTGTTTCTTAGTTTAGTTTAAAGAAAACCTATTTCTACACTTTTTTTTTAATAAGGGACAAAACAAGTTGGTTTGGATTTTATAAGCAGTAATCACTCTAAATTTGTTTTCATTTACTAGTTTATTTAACAAATTAGCGAAAATGGAAAACTTATGAGCAAAAAAAGGGAAGAATAAGAAGAAGAAGAATTTATTATGAGGTTTTGAGCTCCTTTGATGCATTAAAGGCATTAAGACTTTCATATCTCCTTAGTAAAGCATTATCTATTGAACAAACCTAATCCACAGTCTTATTGTACTTAAATTTTATTAAGAAATTAGATTGACTTTTATAGTAATTCGTAACGAAACAGTTTAATCATGTTTTGTGTATTTTATAAATTATTTTTCAATTATTTGAATTTATTTATAAACAAACATTCCATATGAAAAAGAAAAAATCAAAATTTTCATATAAATAATTACTTTATTTTCATTTTCTCAAATTCCAATATTTGAGAACAACTTTGAAGCATTCTTAAACTTTTGATGAACTCTTAAACATTGAAAGCAAACACAACAAACTCAAATCACACACAATTAAACTACCTACAGGGTCTCAGGATGTAGCACCCCCTTATCATAGGGTATACACCGGAATACTCGTAGGTCATTCCGATACATATCCTACAATAAGGGTGAACTACGAACAATCACTACTGTACCTCACATGGCATCAAATCATTATTGAAAATCGCAATTTTTTTGAAACCATAAACTTTTCTCATTTCATATCGTCAAAAGCAGTAATTTACATAGCTATCAGTTCTTTTCTCACTGTCTGTACATTACTCCAAAAGAAATCTACTACAAAAAGCCTAACTAGGTCATCCCTAAAAAATGCCAGCTGA
>JANITW010000003.1:814194-830491 GCA_027564335.1 Erythroxylum williamsii
TATTAAAAGTATTCACATTAGAATTTTTTAACATAAATAATAACAATTAAATGTCATATTTTAAATCTTTAATATATTAAATAATTTTTTATTTTTCTTTTAAATAAATAAATAAAGTTAAATAAAAATATAATATATAATTGTAAATAATAATTTTAACATTAAATTTAAGCTTGATTTAGTCACTCAAATTTATTGAATTTAAAGGCAATAGATTAAACTTAATTTAATTTTAACAAATTGAATTAAAGTTAACAAATTAAACTTAAGGATGAAAATGAGGTTTACAAGCTAATTCTATCAAAATTTTTAAAATTAAAAAAATAACGTTATTTAATTTTGTCCAAATTTAGGTTGCCTAGATTTATATCTACCTGAGGCCCAATTCTTTTAAGCAACATATTATTTTGTTTAAAATAGTTGAATCTTGAATCAGTTTAAGCTTAAGCCTGATCACGATTCATTGTCATCTTTAATTTGCACCATAATGATTTTCTTAATCTTCGACTCTCTCAGTCACTACAAACACCCGATTAGTATAATAAAATGTGTCTATTTATCCATCTCTTGACCCGAAATAAGAGAGAATTTGAAAAAGGATCTTAAAGCCAGGCTAAGGCCGGGAGGGCTCTTAACGCTTCTTTTTCTTCTTATCGGAGTTAAAAGTCAAAACATATAACTTGCCATACAATGTGTGTATGTTTGAAACAATTACAAAAGCATCTGAACATCATTTTAAGATGAGTACAACAAATCAGTGTGTTCTACCAACCATGTATACCATATGATTCACATTTCAACTTCCATTCGGCAAAACTGAGTTTACTTGTCCAAATCGTGCAAGTAGCTCCAGATGAGCAAAGCAACTCCATTCTTTTTAGCAGCATCTTTTTCTCCAATTCGCTGAAGCGGTCAGATAAAATACAGATACACAGGCAAGCATGTTACTAGCTAGCTTGAAAATCGAGGAAAAGGCGCAATTTCTGTTGTAGGAGTTCATGAGTTCCGAATGAAGGCTTGCTGCTGATGATCCAGTCCTTCTCAAGAAGGCCTGATTTGGCACTGCTAATCATTTCGTTCTGGAACGCAGACACGATCATGTAAATTGAGGTCCTCAGCACATCAGACATGGCGAAAGATTCAGAATGTACTGGTCCGCTTTTCTTCTTAGCCATCAGAACATCCCTCCTACCCATATTCATTGTTGCCCACTTGATGTTTGGTGGCCCGATAAACTGATTCAGGGGCTGCAAGTTTGTCTTCTTCCCCATGGATGCCTCAACGGCCAGCAAGCAAGATAACAGTGTAGAGATAACAGTAGCATTGCTACCAGACAATTGAGCAACCCCATATCGGTCCTCTTTGTAAGAGCGTGCGGTCAAGGCAGCGGCCGACCTTGCACACCATGAATATTGCTGCAAAATTTGACAATTATTATCAAACTAGTAAATTCTTCTTGGTTAATTCAACAAACATATTAAAATCTACCACGTTTGGTAAAAAGCAACCATCACAATTTTTTTTTCTCACTGAATCTATTAAGCTATTCTGAAGAAGTGAAGAGCTAAAACATGTATAGTCGCAAGCCAAATATCAAACTATTGATACATCAATATCAGTAGAACCGATCTATTCAAGTCTAATTTTAGTACCTGGAAGTTCCTGAAAGCTTCACAATATTTCGAGTTTACTGTCTCCAATGGTGACTGTAGCTGACCGGAAAGGTGAACAGAACCACCTTCAAGACCTTCACCTAAGATGCATGTCAGCTGTTCCAGCGGCGTCAAACAGACAGCAATCACCCTTTTATATGTCTCACTGGTTTCTTCAAAAATTGCAGCTCTTCTCCAAGTATCAACATTATTCTCACAAACCATACAGAGATCAAGATATGCGAGATACAGTGGGAGAGTGCCAGGGGGACTCTCCTCTAGAGCTGCAAGCAATGGTTCACTTGGATTTGTTTCTGCTGCAGCAGATCCTTTTGGTGGGGCAAAGATGAACCTTTTTGTATACACTACCTATACAGAAATGTCAAGATGTCAAAAACTGCTCTTCTATGTTCTAGCACATTCGGTTAAAATCATGTGATCAGGGGGATAAGGAGAGGTGCAAGAACCGATTTGTTAGCGATTAGTTGGAAGAATGAAAAACACTTGCCACCGTAGATAACACAGAGAACTAGCAAAAGTAAAACTGCAAATGAGGAAAAAGTCAGAAACCAACCTGGTGTAAATGATGACTTAATTCCCAACAGAGAAACACCAAAAAGCTCCCAATGTAAATGATTATCTGCTCGGAGAAGAACTTCCCTGTTGTCATATGACTATTGAACGGCTCTGGAAGAAACATGAGCAGCACAGCTGAAAATAGATGAGCTGCACTTGAGAGCTTTAAGGCATTCTTAATAGCTGAAGGAAGCCCCATTTTGAAGCTAAAGAAAGGGGGACGCTGATGACCAGGGCAAGAGAATCAGTCACAATGTTAGAACATCGACATTAGATAAAAGTAAGTAGATGGTAGTATCCAGTTGCTCTATTCATTACAAGGTTATAATTCACATATTTGTGATGTAATATCCAATTCCATATATCTAAGTAGCAACAGGAACCAGTATGAGATAAGCATTAAAATTATAAGCAACTCTTAGCATCAATGCTTCTCTTCCATGATAAGAGAATTTTTTGAATTCTTACTTCAGGATGCCAATGAATCAGAGTATAACTAAGAGAAGACAATCCATTAGAGCTCACAAGACACAAAACAACATTCATGACATCTAACCCACTTCGTCTTAAACGCATCTTCATCTAAACATAATCTGGCATTCCGATCATATTTCTTACCAAGTGTTCATTTTATCTGCACACTTAATGTAGGAGGAGACCTGTCTGACAACCATTCAAGCGGGGAGCCGAATCATTTCACATGATCCCATATGCACAAAACATGAAAAAACTCAAAGCTTCACATGGACAAACTCAAGTTTCATCATCCATAACCAAATAAAAGAAAATTCCATCTTGGTTCCTGAACATTAGACAACATCAAAAACCTGACACTTCCAAAGGTTACTTCATCAATCAATCAAAACGCAGCAAACAATTAACAGTCTATTAAGCTCATTAGAAACATTCGGAAACAAAGAGAAGCATTACCTGAATAATGGGAAACTCCAAAATCCATCGTTTCTTGTAAATATAAAATAACCCATACACCAATCCAATCACAAAACCCCTAAACCCCACTCTCCAAATCAGTCTCATCATCCCACCATCTTCCACCAAGCTAAAACTACTTCCACAAACCGACACTAGAGAAGCCAATCCTGAAGCAGTAGTCGTCGTCAAAAACAAAATGAACCCAACTGAAACCTTAAGCCGCCGGTGAAAATCACCAGTATCTCCACCGGAAGCAAACAGAAACCTGATAAGGGCAGTTAAGATCTGCAAAGGAGACGCGAATAGAAAGGGTTTCGGCGATGACACCGCGGCAAGTGCGGCTGAGAATAGAAGCTGAGAGAGTTGGAACGTTAAGAAAACAAAAATGGACACAAAAAGTTGAGCTAAGAAGTAAGCTTTACTACTGCTAAGAGAGGCATTTTTTGGTAAAGATAAGCAAGTAAAGGCCTTGAACAGAAAGAAAATGGTTGTAGAGGTTATTGATTGCCAGATTAAGAACCCCAACAACCGGTTCTTGACCACCGTGTCGGGCGGCGGAGAAGGAGGTAGGGGAGCGGACATTGATGGGTTTAACCCGTTTCTAGATGAGTACGTCTTAAACCAACGAATTTGTGAAAATGATTCGATTGAAACTTGTTGTTGGGTTCTTCAAGAACAAAGGAAGGGGTTTAGGGGGGTTTTAGAGAAACGGGTAGTCTCTGATTCTTGGAATATCAGTTCTCGAGCGTCATTGACGAACTGAGAACGCGGCCGCTGCAACTGGAATTGGACAAGGAAGCCCAAAACGAATCAACTATGGTGTCTGGTCAGTGTCGGATCTGGTGGACAAGATGTCGATTGTTGTCTGATAATCCAAACCCACTGGACTAGTGATTACTTTGTAACATGGTCTAATTTCTTCTATGAGTTGTGTAAGGGCCCAATACGTAGGAGCACGGAAGTATATTACTAGTCCCGTCCAAAGCGATCCAACTTGTATTATTATCATCTTTACATTTTTTTCAATCATAATTTAAAAGTTTTTTATCGAGGAAATTTCGTAGGCGAGTCAAGCAGGTACACTTTTTTAAAAATCTAACTGGCGCACCACCTCACAGGCAGGCCAAGCGGGCGTACCTCATCATTGAGGGCCCAACTAGTTCTCCATCTACAGGTAAAACCTCGGCTACCCCAGGATTTTACAAGGGGAGTAAGCATGGACTCGAACCTGGGGCCTAACTAAAGTCAAGCTCCGCTCTTAACCATCGAGCCACACCCCTTGAGGGCATAATTTAAAAGTTGCTTATTTATGATTACAAAATTATAGGTTCGAATCATGAAAATAATCTCTTCAAAAGATTACGTGCATAGATGACTTTTCTTAGATTCTTACAAAACGGAAAATCTTGTATGTTAAATATATTGAATTTTTTCATAACGCTTAAAAGTTATCAAATGGACTAAGAAATAATATAGAATCATAATTGTCTTTTTGATTAGCATATTATTCATAGATTAGGCTAAAATTGGATTATCTGACAAACAAAAAAGTTTAAATTCAGGTTGAATTTTAATTTTTTAAATTCAGGTTGAATTTTAATTTTTTTGATATTTTTAAAATTTGAATATAAATTCTAATTTCTTTAAATTTATTCTTATTTTAACTCAAATTTCAATTAACTCAAGATTTATTCCTTAATTTCATATATAACCTAACTTAATACAAAATGTCAAAACTCTTCCCTTCATATGGACTTGGAGATCAATTTCACATAAACCCTAATCTCACAAAACTTGATGAAACGTTCAAAACAATACAAGCATTAAATGAGTTAGATTGTGTTGGAGAAGATGGTTTTTAATTAAGAACATTTTAAAGTTGAATTGAATTCTGATTTTTTTTATATAATTTTAATTTCTTTAAATTTGTAATTAGTTAAACTCAAATCTCAATCAATTTCACATAAACCATACCTCTCACAAAACTTGATGAAACGTTCAAAACAATGCAAGCATTAAATGAACAAGCTTGTGGTGGAGAAGACGGCTTTAAGGGACACTTTTTCTTCCAAGTTCTTCTATATGACTCTTCGTACTCTCTTAACACGAACGCTAGGCCAGTTATAATTGCTTGAATGGAGGGCAACTCCAAGTTGCCAGCATGCATCATGCATGCATTCTCCATTATTGGCTTCCTTACCGCCAAGGCCAGGGCTCTGCAATCTCTTACGTATACTCTTCACAAACATGGATGCTTCTTAATCACTCTCGATTTCAAAGAGAGCTCATTGGGTGGAGACCTGGGAATTCTTCCCAACTTGTTCATCTGTTACTTTATGGACTAGACATGCACAGTTGGATGCAAGTTTAGCCACAAACGCATGCTTAGTAGTACTGATGTTTAAGTGCAGTAGTTGATGTCAAAAGAACTTTTAAGACAGACCCATTAATTCTCTCTTAGTGATATGAATTGACTTTAGCTTGAGATCGTGTGTATTTAACTTGAAGATTAAATAATCGTATAAAATAAATAAATAAATAATTTTATTTAATTTTTATATGATATTTAATAATAAATATTAGTAAAAATAGGCCAAAAACTCGAGTGGGTGAGCTATTTTCATCCATCATGCACCCACAGCCAAGTTTCTTTCTTTCTGTCATCTGCAGAAAGAGACTATTCTTCTTCTTCTTCTTCTTATATTCTGCATTCTAATTGAATATTGATCGCACCTTCATGGCTATTGCATGTCTTTTGATCTATCATCATCAGTATATGACGTGAAAACACTACGAAATGGAAGTGGATTTGGAAAGTCTACATACATCATCAGTATATGACGTGAAAACACTACGAAATGGAAGTGGATTCGGAAAATCTACATATATTGTCACTTTCCAGCTTTGCAAGTAGCCTAGCTTCATCGTGCATGCACTTACGGTGGACAAGTTCCAATCTTCCTCTTTGTTTTTGAACACTTGGGGAAGGTGCAAACTATCCCAACTGGAACTCCAGCCAAAGTTTCTTTTCTGTTTCTGTCATTTTCTCGTCGACAAAACATTAGCATGGCTGACAAGTAACAGTACAGTTGCAGTTCAGAGACTTGACACTTTTAATATGCATGATTTGGACAGTGTTGGTTTCATCAAGTTTCGTTTGGAAACTTACATACATTGATAGATTTGATTTAACTTGATCGATATTGGAATCTAACGACCAGCATGAGAACTCCTAATTGATCAAACTTGAAAAGAAATCTATTAAACGTGATTATAAGTTTGTTATCAATCAAATTATAATTAATTCTTTGATTTCCGTAACCTTTCTGATCAATCACGTAATTCATCTTTTTTCATATCAAATGGCTGAAGTCTTAATCAACGTGGAAGCAAGAAAAACACAAGAAATTTGATTATTATTGTCCACTTAATAATTCAAAACAGCTTAAACTAATATCTTAAAACATAGACAAACTTGACAATCTAACAACCCCCAATCTGCCAAACTCTTAGACTAGTAAATTCACAATTACCATAAGAAGAAAAGCAATCATTCCTAAAACAGTCATGCTTCCTTCTTCTTCTGCAGATTGGTCAGGCTCTTCTTTGGCATGATCATTTGAGTTCATACGATCAAAGCCATTATTGGCAGGTCACAGTCCCTGAAAGTTTTTGGTTCAGCAAGTTTTGGTGAAAGAGCTTTTTCCTATGTTGGTTGGTTAACTAAACCCTTTCAAGCACTTGACCATCTTGCTTCTGCAACTCAAACTCCTCATGGCCTTCCAGGCTGATAGGTTTGTACCAATTTGCACAAAACAAGTATATCACGAAATCAAATCCTGTCAGGATTGCAATTAGGAAGTAAAACCTGTCCATATGGCCCGTGTTCAAGTCCTCAGGAATCCATCCAGGATTGTTACCTCTTGCTGTGATCCCCATAACCATGTTAACCAGCAAGCTGCTGACATAGTTTCCTAGAGATATGGAAGCCATGCAAAGAGAGCTTCCAAAGCTCTTGATCCCATCAGGAGCTTGCCCATTAAAGAACTCCAGCTGACCAACGTACATGAGAACTTCTGATGCTCCAACAAGAACATACTGCGGAATCTGCCAGAATATGCTCAAAGTGCTGATCTTTTGGCCTGGAATGACATGTTTGAGCCTTTCAATCTCTGTGGCTCCAGCTGCAAGCATTGCAAGCATCCCAATAACGAGTCCTATCCCCATTCTTTGAAGCTCAGTCAAACCTTTTGGATTACCACTTAGTTTCCCAGCTAAAGGGACAAGGATCTGGCGATAAATTCCTGTGAAGATTAGGACACTGCAAATGTCAAAAGCTGACATGCTAGCCGCTGGAAGATGGAACTTTCCAAACTTGGAATTCATGACAGCTCCTTGCTCCACAAAGAGAGAAGCCATTTGAGTGAAGACAACAGAGTAAATTATAGTGCACAGCCAAATTGGTAACATTTTTAGAACACATTTGGCTTCCTCCACTTGTGTTACAGTGCATAGCCTCCATGGATCTTCAGGCCCTGAAGGATCATCCTTTAGTATTGTAGCTGCCTTGTCCAAGAACCTATCAAAACATTAGAAAAAACAATTCAAACCATGAATTTACTGTGAAGGAATGCTTAAAAATTATCAGATAAACCTTTCTAAAACATTCTAACTAAAAAAATTCCAAATGATGCAAAATTGGAAGTAGGCTGCACTCAGAATTTATCATTATCAGGAAATGAGTTGTATCAGAATTACAAATACTCACTCAAATTCATTGCTGTGGAGAATCTTCCTACTTCCTTTGATTGCAGATTCGGTTCCTTCTACTTCATACAGTTCATCAGCAACAGCTGGGATCACATCCCATTTCCTTGCTGTAGCCACAAAAACCTGAGCAACTCGCGGTATGGGATTCCCACACGGTTTTATGTACCGGTATCCCGGCATCCCCAACAGAAAGGACAATAGAGCTATGACTGCAGATCCTAGTGACACCAGGAATCCTAATGTCCATTGACCTGAATCCTCATAATAGACCAATATGGTGTTTGAGACTAGAGATCCAGCATTGAGGGAGAAGTAAAAGTAGCAGAAAAAAGCCCCCTTTGCGCTTCTCTGTTTTGGTTTCGACTCATCAAATTGGTCTGCTCCAAATGTTGCTATAGTTGGTTGGTGCCCTCCATATCCAAAAGCTACCAAATATATTGCTAAGTAGAAGATAGCTACACCCATTGGTGATGCAACTTGGCAAGCATTTAGTCCATCCCCACAGCCTGCTGGTTTTATCAGCAAAAGTCCCGATGACAGTGACAAAAGCACCAAACCCTGATGAACATACAAAACGGTTAGCTAATATACATATAAAATTACCTGAGAAACAGTTAAAATCCAACTTGGATCTGCTATGATCGTTACCAGCACAAATATCAACTGAAAGACTGCACAGGTCAAGAACCGACCCCAATATGAATCACTAAGGAAAGCTCCAATTAGAGAGCACAGATAGACTGTACCAGTCCATTTGCTAACACTATTGGCAGCATTGGCATTGTCTTGTCCAAGCACCCTGGTTAAGAACAAAACCAGATTGACTCCAACTCCAAAGAAAGCTAGTGTTGCGAGGCCTTGGTTTGCTGCAGAAAATTGACAGATAAAGAAAGAATCAGGAATCAAGGTGCCTGTTTTAACAAGGAAGCTTAGGTAAGTTTGCAATGAGTTTCACGTTTCTTTACCTAAGCAGAGGCTTGCAGCTTTCCATCCGCCTGAGCTTTTCCAGGTGATGAGGGAACACTTATTTCCATGAAGTTCCTTTTCAGACTCAATATTTTCTTCACTCACCTGCTTTTATGAACAAAGCAACTATATTACTGAGCAATCATTTCCAAATTCCCATAGCAGGAAATGGCAAATTCCTGCTTAATTCAAGGGTCTACAGTTAGCTGCTGGATTATCTGATTCACCTTCAGGACTAAACCTTGGACACCTGATTCACAAGGTGGTAGCTTGGGTACTTGACATGGTATGGAGGATTTTTTGATCATTTTTTTGGGGACAGAACTCTTTGATAAAAAGATCAAAACAACAAAACTATGCTGCTACAAAAAAAAAAAAAGAAAGAAAAAAGATTGAACAGAAGACAGGCAAAGTTTCCACGTGCGCTGCGGGAAGCAGGCAAGTGGATATGCCAAGGAAAGAAATCAGATTCAGATTACATATGGCCCTCACCTCCAACAACTAGACATCTTGATTGGTGCCTTGGTAGCTCATTCATTTCGGGAGTTTTATATAATTTTTTTGGAGTAAAAGTTTTAGTTACAGAACTCGAACTTGAGTCATTTGAGATTGAAATTGAAAGGATACTCTTTAACATAATTGAAGATTTTTACCAACCTTCATGGCAACCTCAGTGGAAGTGTTGAGGGAATCCATAGCGGAGATTGAAGATTTCTTCTGCAAAATACTGAAGTTGGTCAGATTTTAAGTGATGAAAAACTTCGAATGGTGAAGAAAAGAAAACTATTGAAGATGCTCTTGCATGCATTATTACTATGAAAAAACATAAGTTAGCTAGAGCTTTAAATCACTCACAAGGAATTGAAACAAGATTATAAGAAGCAAAGAAGAGAAGAAGGTTATAGAAAGCCTTGCGAAATGTAGATGCAAGAAGAGTCCAATATATAGGAAAAAGTCTCCTGAGATAGATTGGAACTAGGAGAGGTAAAGGAAAGGTGTCAGAGTCATTGCCACTCAAGAAGAAAAATATTGGTGGATCTTCAAGGAGAGCCTGGTTAGAAGAGTTTGTGGCACAAACACTGTCATTTATTCCATGAAATGGTGGATGGCCAGTGGGATAAAAATTTCATGTGAAAATGATGGATGCCCCCATATTCCTTCATATGTTTTCCCTTTCTTCTTTTTATTTTTTTTATCAGTTGTTGTTCTGATAATCTCTCTTCAGTATCAACTTTTACTTTATGACCTCACAGTTAATATTAACCATAAGTTTCAAATTATGAAATCACCATGCACAAGTAGCAGTCATGAACAGTGATTGGTAGCAAATCCAAATGACAATTCTTGTCCTCTTGACGACGTCACAGATCTTAACTTTTGGCAGGAACAAATGTTCAATTCTTCAAGCTAACTCCAACAACAAATTTGTGTAACAGGTAAGTTTTTATGCTTGCTAGAGATCAAATCATAGTATCTAGTAATTTTTCATTACGGGATCGATTAGATGGCCGATAATCGGTGACTTTCAGTGATAATCACTATCAAATAAGGAAAAGGAACAGAGAAATGGACAAACAAACAATATATGCCTGTTAACTAAGAGTAAAGATTAGATCTTTACAGAGAAAATCATTACCATGTTCATAGTTTGACATAGATATAAAAAAGATGAGTACAAAAAAAATTCAGATTTTCTCAGCAGGTGAGAAAACTGATCATCAATTGTTTTTCCTGTAAAGATCTCATCTTTACTCTTAGCTGACAGGCATATATTGTTTCTTTCTCCATTTCTCTATAAAGATGAGTACGGAAAATTTCAGGGTTTTCTCAGCAGAGAAAACTGATCATCAATTGTTCTTATAAGTCAAGAGAAATATCAGCAACCTTCATGTTACTCAATGTAATAGAACACGTTTAAGAAATTTGCATATGGTATCTGCAGAAAGTCAACCATGAGAAATATTCCAGTCTTGTCAAGTAAATCTAATAGTCAAGAAAAAAAGCTTTTCCTGTTTTGATGCATAGAAAACTGAGAAAATCCAACTGACACCCAATTTCGGCCAGAAGATGTGTAGTGTACAAAATTCACCAAAAAGTCTTTAAAACTGTAAGCATTTCTACTTCAGGCCTACTGTTAACTGTTCTTTTCAATAAATTTACACAAGACACACTGAAAAAGGGAAAAACTATACTCAGTCTTCATGGTAATTGCAGCAAGCAAGCTAGTTGCAGCAGGAATCAGGAAGATGATTATGAAGTTTCACACCCAATTACCATCTGATCGTAGCCGAAGCAATCAAACGTGAAACCATAAGATATTCCCGAACTTTTTTATCCAGTTACCTTTATTACATGACACAATTCACATAGTTATCAGAGGAAGTAACATTGAATCATACCGTTAAACATATCTTACCTGAAAATGGAAATTAAGAACACTGCAAGTTTTGATGTTATTGGTGGAAGCATTATCAGATTTTACATTTTCTTCTGTGATCCTAAGTTTTCCAGACTTGGAAATGTACAGAAACAAAATGAGGTAGATCATTTTCAACTGCTTTCTACTTGCCCACCACCACAAAATTTTACACTGGAATTCTTACATGACATGAAATGGACATGACAACATTACATTAGTTGCAGTGATTAATTATGTCATTTCTGATCTTTGCATATGGATTTTGTCCTGAAACAACCGAAAGATGCCAAGTGCAAATTTCCACGGCAAACTTGGAAACTTCTACGTGCAGTAATCGAATTGTTCCTATCATAAATTCCCACCTCAAGCAGCCTTTGCATCCCATAAAAATCTAGTGAACCTATGACAAGTTCACTCCATGAAACCTATTGTAATCTTATATTTTTATTTTTTTTAAATTTCCATTCTTATTATTTAAAAATTACATATTTTGTATTAAAAATAATATAATATTAAAATTCTTAAATTTTGATTCAAAGAGTTATTAACGAACAAAAATATAATAAAATGTGAAAGAGAGACTACTAAATATTTATAAAAAATACCATTTATGGTAAATAATAATTTTTAAAATATAATGATTGAAATAAAAATTAAATCGAAATTACAAACTTGAAGTGATTGTAATCAACATAAGATGATTGTCACTAACCTCTTACTAGGGGATGTGGTTGCAAGCACAGTGAAGTCTTTTGAAGCAACAGACAGTATGAGTGACAAGAAAGCAGCTCCAAGGTCAACAGTTTCACTAAACTCCGGTGACGGAGAAGAGCGTGTGTCAATGACCTGAGCACGAAAACTGAGCCAGAAAAGTACGGTACCAGTCACCGGAAAACTCGAAACCCCGTTGAACCCTTTTGTCATTTATGTTAGAAGAATGGATCAAAGCTAACCAAAGTCCCTGTCCCTGTCCTAGGCCCGGTCTATGTCTCTGATAAGATTTATCAGCACAATATGTTCTGCAGTTTCATGTCACACTGCCAAAACTCTAGTGTAATATCCAATAAAAATTCCAACCCTTGAAGATGATGGAGCATTATTATAGTGAACATATATTTATGTGTGTGTGTGTGTATGCATCTGCAGATCAGTGGGGAGTGAGTCGGTACCGAGAATCGAAGTAGTCCACAAAGTCCTGAAGTTACAGTTAGGAGTGTAACAAATTTCCCACCTAAAGCTCCTGAAACTACTGCTTATTCATCTCAACTTGCAACAGTTTTACATTGATCGATTCTAGGGCTATATTTAGTTCTGAAACTCGTGTAAAATATGGTTGATAAGTAATTAAGTAATGTAAGATATTAATATGGATTTAAAAAAGGGTCAAATACGTATAAGATATTAAAAAAAAATTCTAATTTTAAAATTTTTTAATATATCTCTCTAAATTTCAGTTTTTTTTAGAAATACCCTTATCTTATTCTTCAGGATGGAGCAAACGGAGCATTAATATCATAAGTGAGCTAATTAAATTTCACTAATATATTAACTCTTAAACTTGATTTAGCTTATTAAACTAGCCTTAAATCTATAATTTAAGATAATTATAGAAAATATTAGTTTGAATTTGAATTTGGTTAGCTCAGTTTGTGTTCAAGAAATAAGTTGAATTCAGGGACGGATCTAGAAATTTTTTTGAGTTGAGACAAAATTTTAATAGAAATAAAATTTTATTTTTAATGAAGGCAAAATTTTAATGAAAATAAAATTTTATTTTTTTATAAGATCAAAATTTAAAATAATAATTTTTCTATGTGAAATTGGAAGCAGTGGGAGCAAGTACTCCCACTTGCCCCTGATGTAGCTCCATCCTTGGTTGAATCCTCATATAAGCAGCATTTCATGTTACAAATATTATATTTATGTCACGTGTATTTTGTTATTTTTTAAAATTAAAGTTGACTAGAATATTGAAAATTAAAATAAGTCTTTTTGATAATTTTAAATATTAAAGAATTTTTAAAATTTACTAATTAGACTATTAGAAAAATATGTATCTTATACTTTAAAGCTAATTTTAAAAAAAAGTGAACCATCCATTTAAAATTATGATTTTTCTGTAAAATTATGCTTAAAAATTATATCATAAATTAGAAAAAAGTTGTTATTACCAATTACAATTAATTAACATGTTGTTTTTCTTTGTTATTTCTTTTAAGTGTTGATGGTCATTTTAATTTTAAGTGAGAACTTTCCTTTTTCAGTAAACATGTGAAACCCTAGCTAAATTACTCCGGCATGCAACAAACTCAGGTTATTAGATTGCCTGTCAGGATTATATTATACATAGTAGTTGGAAACCACCTGCATTTTCCATAATTAAAAAAAAAAACCTGAGGTAAATACTCTTTTTAAAATGGAAGCTGGTAGGAAACTTTCATCCTGACAGGAATGTTCAGAATTTGTTGCAATTCTCATATCAGAATAGCAAAAGCTAATTGTCTAAACATATATAGAACCATTTCAAGAATTTGTTCTAACTTGCTAACTTACTAGGTTTCAAGCTATTCCATTGCAGCTAATTGAAGCAGTGAATCAGTTTCTAACTGAATCAGTTCATCTGCAAAACTCTGGACCCTTGACAAATAAAATGCCCTCCAAGCATTTCCATGCAACAGGAACTTTCTGATCATCAGCAATAGTTTTACTGATATCATTTTAATTTGGATCTTTTGATCTTCTGGCTACTCTAGTTGTTTCTGAACTTAATTGTTTCGACCATCATGGAAGAAGTTTCTTCATCGAACATGATTTCCAACGTCAGTAAGGTGAACTTTGCAGCAGAAGTTTCTGATGAAAACGACAGCACCTATGGATTTCGTGCAAGCAAACGTCCTAGACTTGATAATGACAATGCCAATGTAGCGAAATTCAAAGGGGTTGTGCCTCAACAAAATGGAAATTGGGGAGCTCAGATATATGCAAACCATCATCGGGTTTGGTTGGGAACATTCAAGTCTGAGAAGGAAGCTGCAATGGCTTATGACAGTGCTTCAATCAAGCTTAGAGGAGGAGATTCGTATAGAAATTTGCCATGGACGGACCGAAACATTAGAGAACCTAACTTTCAAAACCATTACACTACAGAAGCAATTCTGAGCATGATCAGAGATGGATCATATCAATCAAAGTTTGCAGATTTTCTCAGGCTGCAATCAAAAAGAGAAGAAGATCACAATTGTGGGAGTTCCAGTCAGGAAAGGGTAATTGGTGATCATGGAAGATTTTCATGCGTACAGCTTTTTCAGAAAGAACTAACGCCAAGTGATGTTGGCAAACTTAACAGGCTTGTTATACCCAAGAAATTCGCCGTTAAGTACTTCCCTTTCATCTCCGAAGTTGTTGAAGACGATCGGATTAACGAAGCCATTGATGATCTAGAACTTGTATTCTATGACAGGCTAATGAAGGTTTGGAAGTTCAGATACTGTTATTGGAGAAGCAGTCAAAGTTTTGTGTTCACAAGGGGTTGGAACAGGTATGTGAAGGAGAAGAAATTGAAGGTAAAGGACATTGTCTCATTCTACACATGTGTGTTTCAGGATAGCACACATGAAAGTCAACATTTTTCCATGATTGACATAACACCAAGCACTGATCAAGCTCACAATCCTGGCGAGGTTGATCAAATGGAGAAAATGCAGAAGGAATTGGGGTTGAGTTTGGGACAATGCATGAGAACCAGATTACAGAAAGAAGAGACACCATTGAAGCAATACAATGTAGTTCAGGAATTGGAGTCAAAAACCAACATGGAAGAAACTGGATTAAAGCTGTTTGGTGTCAGAATCAAATGAATTGTTTGTTTCAATAAGGGTTTCAGTTACACGCATAAATTTCCACAAGTCTGAGCTCATAATTCATTGATTCGATGCATTTTTTTCGAAGACCTTTCATTAGACCTTTAGCTTTAGGCCTTCGATGTTAATGAGTAATAAATTGTATGTTCAAGGATAAATTATTTGGAATCTCATTAGTTTTTAACAAGTTATTAAATACAGCCCCTAATGCTGGACGAGTTGGTAGAGTGAAGGGGCATGGGGCCAAAAGATTTTGTGTTCAAATCTTCTATTTATGCTCTTTCGATCGAGCTTATCGTACAGGATTTGCCTAGTGTGGAATACCCGGTTGGCGTAACTTGCGGGCTATTACGTCAATTGGAAGGTCTACCAAGTGCACATTTCAAATAATAGTAGTTGCGAGTTTCTCCGTTTTAAAAAAAAATATTAAATATATCATAATTTTCTATAAATTATAAGTTATGAAAATATATATTTAATATTTCATTAGAAAGCTATCAATAATAAACCTTAACAGTGTTAATATAGATTTAACTATCATGTTTATAATATTCTTTAAGAAGGCCCACAAAATTTACTGATATTTGAACCTATTTTTATTTTTATTTTTTATAATTTCCAATTTTTACAATAGTATAAAAAGAACTAATTTAAAAAAATTCCAATTTTTACTAACAATACATTAAATTATTTTTAACACCTATACAATTTTTAGGTCAAAATTATAATTATTGAATTCATTAGAGAGATATAAGAACATAAAAGCCAAAATATTAAAGTTGTCATATCCATATTTAGTATTGCACCAAAATAATCTTGTAAGAAACTATAATTATATGATAAGGAAACAAATAGAGAAGATTAAATTTAAGCCTTTCGGCAATGTTTTCAAACTAAGACCATAAGTTAAACTAGTAAGACAAAAGATTTAAAGTTTAATTAAAAGATTCAATTGGTATTAGTTAGTCATAAAATCGGTTAAAGATTGAATAAATTTGAACAATTTAAAAATAAATAAAAATTATTCTCATAAAATTTTAAATTTTAATTAAAAAATATTGTTAAATAAAAATTAATTGATTTATTTTAATTTATAAAATTGATTAATTTACGAAACTATC
>JANITW010000003.1:843124-860072 GCA_027564335.1 Erythroxylum williamsii
GTAGGTGTTGATAGTCCAATCTTTAAAGATCTTGACATTCCAAAAGACAAGCACTAGATAATTTCAGGCGGGTCAACAGACTCAAATTTGGATCGTGCATCATCTCTTCTGCAAGTGACTAGTCCGGCGTAATTGTCTTTTATATTCATGAGGATTCATCTTGTAGGAACAGATACTTTATGGTAGATACATATCAAAAACATTTCTGCACATGAAAATTGACCTTTAATGGGTTTGCCATTGCATTACTTGGTCGAAACCTGACCACAAACTATAAAGGTTTAAACTTTCCATGTAGTTAGTCCTGAAGTTGGGAGTGCATTAAAATGGTAAAAGTTTTCTGTACGAACAACAAACATGCACATATATACAGAAGTTCGGGTGATCATTGAATTTACATTAGCATTGTAGTCTTGAATACTTGGACTATATCAACTGGCAGACTGCATTCAACTGCAGAATTAACTAGTGTAAGGTGCTTAAGTTAAATTTCACTAAGAACAAAAAGAGCTGAATACTATGCTCATTACAGGATTCAACTACTACAAATATACATAAAAAGGAACCTAGTAGTATAGATGTTGCATGCTTCCTCGAAAGTTATCAGCTTATCATGCAAGCTCTTGATCATGTGATCTTGCGCTTGCACTTGCGGAGACGAGGACCTTCATCAGAAGAATCATCAACTTCAGGAGAGTCTTGTACAACTGATTCTTCATTCACAACCAGGCCACGGTTTCGAGATAGCTTTCTGATTGGTGTAGTAGCTCGATTTTCTTGGTTTCCATTAGCTGCTGGTTCCTCCTGACTACCTGCATCTGAACTCTGCCTGTGGGGCATCAACTCCTCGCCATCACTAACCAAACCCTTCATTAACTGCAAATAAAGTGCGGACTAAATATCACCAAAGCAAGGAGGGAATGCCATTTTAAAATAAAAACTACTAAGTTGAACTCCTAAGGTAGCAATACGTGATAGAACATCGAAACACTTGAGAAGTCTATTTCCTTACCTCCCAATCCTTGTAATCAAATCTGAAAATGAAGTGTGTATATCTAGCTTCCCCTTTCTCAGGCGCATTCTTAGGTGCTGCATAATAAAAAATGTTAACTAGAGATAAACCTAGAAGAGCATATAACAAGCAAGTTGGTGATGAAAATTCCGGAAAATGACTATTAGAATATCTTACAAACAAGATGAGATCCGTTTTCATCTACTTTAATTTGAGCTCGCCCATCTCTGGCCAAAAAAGACAGCGCAAACAAATTTTCCACAGTCTGTGCAAAAGATTTCCTATTCAAGATCAAATGTTCAAGTTTGACACATCGCTTCTGGCTTAAGATCTGAAACATCTTCAGCATATTTTTAGTGGTGTCTTTGTCCACAGGCGGCCCTGTGTCATCAACCTGGTAGATGTGAACCCCAAAATAGTTAGTACTCAATGATGGAGAAACAAGGCGTAGTAAATCAAAATTAATCTTTTGCTATGTTTCAGAACTAATCACAATTTGTTAAACTTTGCATATACCACATGAACTCATTCTTTAATTTAACTAAGAAAAGCAGTAAAAGAAACCCAATTTTGCAGATACCTTTGATTTGACCAAGCTTTGAACCCTATCCTACTAATCTATAGGACCCCTAGTCCTTAGCTACTTTACAAATTCCCGCAATAGATGCAGCATACTATCACATGCATACTCATATAAGATTGGTTAAACCTACTATGAGAACTTGACAAAATGCAATTGTCTTGCTTAAAAAAGCAGTATGGATTATAAATTTTATCTGTGTTCCAAATAGTCCCTGTAAACTGGCCACCTAAGCAGCATATCTTGCCAACATTCCCAGCACCATAAGAAGTTCTTATAATAATGGACATCAAAGATCAGCCAAAATGGAACATCACCTTTTCAGGATGAGCAATATTAGTTGGCTTTTCCCGTTTACTACGGACTACAGCTTTCCTATGTTTCAATTCTGTACTCATTGGTCCAACCCTGAACAAACAACACAAAGGAAATATTAACCAACAAAGAGAAACAAACTAGGTAGCCAAAAATAGAGTCACAGCCATGGTTAAAAGTTTACACTTTAAAAAGCTCACATTGTGTTGAAGCCATTGCAACTCATAAAGATAGAAGAAACAGCAAGGCCAATATCTGCCCACTTGATTGAAACTTGGGGACCTTCTTCACCTTCTTGACCAAGAGGTGACTCCCCAAAACCAGTGAGCAAACTCCCAACAAAATCTGCCACTGATACACCTTCACCGGGCTGTGATCTTACTGATGATGCCAAAGCACTAGCTAAGTCCAGCAGCGTCTCTGCGTCTGCAACCTGTTCCCTCGGTTTCTGCACTGAAATCCCAACGTTGGGAAACGAGATAAGAGTTTCAAGGTGCTTGTATAATGCAAATGTAGTGTATGCTTACTCTAAAGCTAAATTTTAACAACCGTTCTCTACTTTCCCCAAATCATCCTTCACCATCCAGATTCCACATTTCGCTTATCATTAAGCAAATTTGTCAACTTTTCTTCTAGAATTTCAGTTTCTTAACAAAAGACAAAAACGAATTCTGCATAAATTGCAGTGAAGAAAACATAACTAACGAAAGAGCGCATATACCTTTCTCATGCAAATCCTCCACTTCCTTAATTATAGACTTGAACCTTTCAGAGTCAACATTCATCAAATCCTCTCTTTTCTCTGGAAGACAAACAAAACAAAACAAAAATTAGCCAAAAACAAAAAACAAAAAGAAAACACCCCGAATTCAAGAAAACGAAGAAACACCAAAACAGTACCATTGATCTTATTATGCAGCACAAGGTACTCGGACCTAATGAGCCTCCGATCCCGTTCCGTTTGATCTTGGCCCCTAGTAAACCTTCCTACCAGGGTTTCACCCTCCATTTCACCTGCGGTCACGCCATTCTTAATTGGTCTCTTTCTGGGAACTTTCCCCATAATCCCCAAAATCCCAGAACCAAAAGATGGGAAACTTGAGCAAAGGTGTAATCTTTATGGTTCAAGAAGCGAAGCAAGCGACACTGCGAGAAAGTGAAAATTGGGTTTTAGGGCTTTTATAGTACCCATTCGAGTCCAAATCAAATTGGCAATTGCCTTTCCCGCTCTACTCAAGTCAATTCTTCTTCTCTATTTAAAATTTGGTTCAGTTTGGTTAATACTTGTATTTAATAATTTTTATTATTTATAATTACTAATTTTCGAATTTCTGAGTGTATAAAAAAATTGGTAAATTGGGTGATAATGTAATTAATATTTATAAAATTTAATATATTAAAATCTTGATTAATATAAAATATTAACTAATAATTTTCTAATAATTAAGGATAAATTTTATCTTAAATTTAGTCAAAATTTGAGTTGCCCGACTATTCAAACCAATATTTTAAAGATCAAATTAGTTCAATTAGTTTAATAATGAAAGTTTTGAATTGATCAACTTTTTAATTAATTTTTTAACTTTTCGATTAGATTTAGTTTAATAATTTTTGTTGTTCAAAATCGATTAATTTATTAATTGATCGATCAGTTTTTATAAATTAACATATTTTTATAATTAAAAATAAATCGATTATTTTTAATTATAAAAAGCTAAATAATATTATATAATCTCTAAAATAAACGTGAAGATGAGTTTATAGGTACTGTAGAAATTATATGTAAAACATAAAGATAAAAGAAATTTAAAAATAGGTTAATTCATTAATCTGAAAAATTTATTGATAAAAAGCTTTTTTTGAAAAACTTCAAATTTAAATTTTTGATTCTATTAATAAAGAGGTTTTTTTAAGAAACTTCAAATTTAAAATTTTGACTGTAAGAAAAGTCATATTTATTAAAGAATTATTTTTTATTTTACAATTAAATGCTAATTTTTAAAAAAAAATTTGTGGTAAAAAAATGCTTATTGACTTTTTAAAAGTCAATCCAAAATTTCAAATTCAAATTTTGCAATTTTTAATAATTTTTAAAATTTAAAAATTAAAAATTAAAAATATATTTAATTAATTTAATTCAAAATTTAAACGATTTAAACCCGACGAAGCTCATAATCTCGAGTCCGATACAAAATTTGGGCCCAAATCCTCACAACTCGATGCTAAATGACAATACTACTCCTAATGATTTAGCCCATCTTATGAATGGAAAGTATGGGCAAATCTGTAATTTAATCGAAACTCGCACCAAAAGTTAATTATAAAAACGCAAGAACACGACCCAAAATTGGTGCTCCCTGCGATCAAATCAAACTCAAAAGACTAAAATCGAAAAGGAAACATCAAAATATTCCGTAAATTTTGGAACGTAAAATTTGAGCAAAAACCCTAATTTGAAAGTAACAAGAATTGGACATTCTGCAGGAACACATGAAGAATGTAATGATGATGAGCACGATGATGAAGAATATATGTTAAGAGAGGGAGTGAAGGTGTTTTCATGGCGAGAAGAGAACATACTATTGACGACGACGACAAGGCGGCGCAGGGAGTTTCCGGGGAGCGACAGTGGGGCGCCTTGGAGGAGCTGTTGCTTGCTTGCGCTGTGAACCGCCACGGGACCGAGAGTTGGGACTCCGTGGCGGTGGAGGTGAAGGACAGGACGCCGAGTCTCGGCGGTCTCACTTCGGTGAACTGTATGGACAAGTTCAAAGACCTCCAGCGACGGTACATCAACGTGGGTGATGGTGCTAACCGCTTGGTCGACGAGCTCCGGCGGATTCGCGTGGAGGAGCTCCGTCGGGAGGTTCAACAACGGGACGACTCGATCGTGTAGAAACTCGAAATCCGATTGGCTTCTCTGGTTTTCGTGAGATCTGAGAGAGTGAGGTTTTTGAAAGCTTTTATTAATGGTTTGTTTGTTTACAGGTCGCTGGAATTGAAAGTGAAGAGATTGAAAGAGGGAAGGGAGGGGAGCGCGAAGGGGGATATAGATCTGAAGGCGGAGAAAATTGACACTCCGACGACGATGATCGACGCCGGCGACGAGCGAGACGACCGGTCGTTTAATGAATCGAACTCGACGAGTCAACAACAAAAGATTGAAACGACAATAAATAATGAAGCAAACGACATCGTAACATCGGAGGTGGTTATAAAACCGGAACCCGAATCAGACCCTACGCGCCCCCAGTCCGAACCGGGGTGGTCGCATGATAACGGAGCAACGAGGGCCAGTCAGGCGGGTGGAGTTGGCGACTCGAACGAATTGGGCGAGTCTGTGGGAGAGTCAAAGCGGGAAGAGAAGGATAAAAACAGTGACGTGCAAAGCTCAGCTACCTTGTCGTTGAAGAAGAAGAAACGCGGTCGTAGACCTGGCGGCGGAGGCAGCAGCGCAGTGGTTGGGAGTAGTAGCGGTGATGAGGTCTCTCCCGCCACGAAGCGGGTTTCCGTCGTCAAATCTGAGCCGTTGATTAAGATCCTCGAGATCATCCGCTCTAATCGGCTCAGCTCAGCGTTTGAACGTCGGCTTTGGAGTCAGGTACTCCCTAATGTTTTTAATTAAATTTTATATTTAAAATTTATAACCAAAATTGAAACTTTAGTTCAATAGAAAATCTATTGAACTAAAATTCAATTTAAGGATTGAATTGAATGATTTTATCTTAATTTTAAAATTCGATGTGGCAGTCGAAATTCGATATTGACTCATTGACTTTAGACGAAATTGCCAAGCCTAAATTAGTTGCCATCTTGGGCAATGTGGGTTAAGAATGTAATTGGCATCGAGTCGGCCCAACGACAAGAGCCTTATGTCTTGACTTCACGTGCTTCTAGGTCTTGGATGGTCAATTCCTTAAAGTTGGGGACTCAAGAGACCAAGACCATAGTGCCGAACACATGAAATAAAAGCTTGCTTGAAATTACCAGCCATTAGGCCTAAGGTCTTGTCCTATGTGGCGAATTGACCTTGTTTACGAGTTTTGGTATGTTATGCGCATGATATGTGCCGATGATTTCGTTATTAAGAATAAAATATTTGATGGGTTGTAGGTTGGCAGATTCAGGTTGGATTTAGTTTGAATCCATTCGATTTGATGTTATTTTAGTTTATAATTTTAAGTTTAAACTTGATTGGATTAAATTCAGTTTATATTTTTAATTAAATCGAAAAAATTATTATTCTTAATTATTTATTTTTATGGTCTTTAAGTATAATAATAATAAATTAATTAATTAATAATTTGTAAGAATAATTAGATTGGTCTCGTAATTTTTTTATTTATTTGTTAGTGATCAATGACTAATGTTGTTCTTTTGAAGGAATCTGAAAGGTACAAAAACTTGGTCCGTCAGCACATTGATCTCCAAACTGTTCAACTAAGGCTTGACAAAGGAGCATACTCCAATGCCGTTGGAAAGTTCTTCAGAGATCTTCTCCTTCTGTTGAGCAATTCAATCGTTTTCTTTAGAAAGAACTCACCGGAGCATCTTGCTGCTGTTGAGCTCCGATCTCTGGTGTTGAAGCAAAAGGCAGAGATGTTCCCGAAACTTGAAACCAGCAAGGAGGTCGTGAAAGTGGAACCTGAGCTGAAAACAGCCCTAGTTTCGAAACCTGCAATGGTTGTATGTACAGCAAAAGGTAATGTTAGAGCACAACCTGAGAATGCAAGTAAAAAGGTGGATAAAAAGGAGGTGGTGGTTGAAGAAAGGTCAATGGTGAAGGAAGAGAAGATTGAAGCTGCCCCTGGAGAGATCAAGGAAAAGGGCATGAAGAAGAGGTCTAAAGAGAGGTCGGTATCGGTACCCGGTCGGAGAAGCTCGAGAACAGAGAGCAAGAGTAATGGGGAGATGCAGCATCAATATGGTGGTAATGAACTAAGTTCACATGACAATTTCGAAGTGAAGGTGGAGAAGAAAGTTGATAACCAAAGGAAGAGACAAGGAGCCGCAAGTTTCTTGAAAAGAATGAAAAAGAATTCGCCAAATAAACCAACACAAAATGATGATGATTCCTCATCAGAAGAAGAGAGCAAAGGCAGTAAAGGGAAGGGAGATAGGAAGACAAGAGGAAGGGACAGAGATAAGGTAAGAGAAACAGTGACAAGGAGTTCTAGGGGAAGAGGTGTAAGAGAAGTGGTCGGAAAGAAGAAGAGAATTGGCCGGCCACCAAAGAGGCAGTCGAAGACCGTACTGGAGTCGAGTGGTGAAAGGGGAAAGAGGGGAAGAGATGGTGTGGATGCTGAGGTGGGGGGTGGAGGGACTGGAAGAGGGAGGAAGAAGACAAGGAGGTGATGGTGGTGGCTGTATTATTATGTAAATTATCTATTTTTTGTGAGCTTCTGATTTTCATCTGCCTTGTTGGTGTCAAATGGCCAAGTATAATTAATAGAGAAGACAGGGAAAGATAAAGAAGGGGAGAGAATAGGAGTTGCATCTGTCAATGTAAAATGCTTTCGAGCTTTTAAGTTTTCCACCGGATAAACCGTATCTTAGAGAGTGAGACAGAGGAAAGGATAGAGAAATCAGAATCATTTGCCAAACATCATTAGCATAATTTACACATTCAATCTTCAACTTCCATTGAAATAGAACTACAAGAAACTAAGGCCACAACCACTGCTCAATATGAAATGAGCCATGGAGTGCGTCATAATCTCAGGCCAGTCATAAAATCATCATACATCAGTATCGGTAACAATCCTAGCTATCATGTGTTGTGGCCTCTTCATGTTAGTCATGACATCCATGTCTACCCTCTTTTGCTAAATTGTTGCCTTCCACTACTCTTACCTATACCAACCATCTCTGCATACAGCCGTTTTTCGTTTTTGTCACCGATCCAGGTCCCTCGATTGTCCGTGTGGAAAGGGCTGTTCTCCTTCATCTGCTTTTAATCCAAAAGACAAAAAAGAAAGCCAATTGCATTGTCTGTATCATCAATAAGGCCTTCTGGTGTTCTGTACTGGTTTTCTATTTCATCTCACAGATGCTTTCATGAAAAAAAGTTGCAGAGTTCATGAAACAAGATAGAACGGATAAAACCAAACTAAACTGTGCGGGGACTTCCCGATAAAGAACATGAGATACATTGGGAAACATTCTAGTACCTTAATGGACAAATTGTACACAGCAGGTTAAATTTGAACATCCCAAAACTACAATTAGATTATACAACATCCTTGCCGAAAGCAATACACAGTATAAACATGGTTATGTGCAGTTAGCTATTACCACTTTCACCATCAGATGCATCTTCGAGCCTCGCAATTGCATCGACAAGTGCTTGCTCGTGATCCTGCATTATAAAGAAGATATAATGCCTTACAAAGGAAAACAGTGTACAATTATAAATACAATATCCTTGGTCCTTACTTTCAGCACTTTCTTTGCTTTCTCAATTTCTCCAGGATCAGGTTGGCTTGCCCCAAAAACTTTTTCAACCTGTTCAAAGCTACAAAGGTCAGGGAGAAGCCACCTCATTTGCAATATGTCAAAATGTTCTAGGTTCCGATTTACCTCCTTGATTAAAGTCTCGGTGTGAAGGATCTCAATAGCCCCGACTGCCTTTTTCCCGACACCATTTTGTGTGAGAGGGAGTTCCTTCTTGGATTGACCCTTAATGGTTCCTCTGCCTCTCCCTGCTCCAGCGGCAGCTCCACCTCGTGTCATGGACTTCTTATTCCCACGGCCTAGACCTGGCCGGCCGCCTCTATGAACAAGGCCTGCCTCTTCAGCCTCCCACCTTATGTCATCCGGTGATATCTGCCATTAATCGATGTATACTTTCAGGAACAAATTTATATTACCACCTCTGTTCTCAAAGTAAAGGTCAAACTAATGAAGCCTGGATTAATATTAATGGAGAAATACTTGACCAAATAATGGCCTGGATCAAATAGATGCACTCAAAATTTTGAAAAAATAAAAAGAGAAAAACTCATCCCAATCATGGCAATTTACTAATATTGTCGCATAAGCATGACGAACAATTCAAAATACATAATAAATATTTCTGATTAACAAAAAAACAAAATTTAGAGTTGCAAGCAAAATACAAGAAGTCAACATAGCAGAAGCTCTTCAACCACAATTTCTTCAACCAGCAGTTATTTAACATGTTTAACAATTTTTAGAATTATAAAT
This sequence comes from Erythroxylum williamsii, assembly GCA_027564335.1. NCBI lineage: Eukaryota > Viridiplantae > Streptophyta > Magnoliopsida > Malpighiales > Erythroxylaceae > Erythroxylum > Erythroxylum williamsii. The sequence continues at coordinate 852,238 of JANITW010000003.1, forward strand.
CTGCATCCAAAAAACTAAATGTAGAATTAACAATACACTACATAACCAATACTACCTCTTTGAGATTCACCCATTCCCATGTTTCGTCAGCTGTATTCATATCATAAACCAAAGCATGTCTTCCCTGTCAAGACATGGAAAGGATCATAGTATTACAAGCCCTATAATCACAAATATTACAGAGACTGACAGTAAAATGTACCTCAACTGCATTGTAATCAGTAATAACAGCCTCATAGAAATGGTTATCTTCAGGCCAACGAGTCCAAACTTTTCTGCCAATTAATAGATCATAACTTGTAGCCTCAGCAGGCTCATTGGCTGCAAAGGGACCTGAAGAACCGCGGTTAGCAACTGGGGTCCTTACTGTCAAACCAGGCATGGACTGCATTGAAGAATCAATAAAAGGACAACAGTAATGACAACCAGAGAATTACATGTTAACTGCCAAAGAACTGCATGCATATTATTGACGATAAAAGATCATACAACTTACTGATTTCGGTTTCTTGTTCTTAGATGCCGAGGGAGGACCTCTTCTCGGTGCTGATGTGGATGGTTGCATTGATGGATGCAGTGCAGGAGGAGGGGCACCCATTGACAATGAAACGACTGACTGGGGGGTTTTCTGTTTCTTGCGTGATGCTGATACAGTAGGACTAGGTATAGGATCATGAGCTGGCCGAGCACTGCTTGGCATGCCACCTTGGACACCATTTGTCTTTCTCCATTCCCTAGAATCATAATTGATTACATTTTCCTCCTAAAAGTATCGACTGTAATCTATCAAAGTTTTGAGAAAACAATTCTGCACAGACCTTATTCTTCGGATAATATCATCTGCATTAACCCTGGATAAAAGCTCTCTATGCTCCTCATCTGATACTCTCAATTCTTTTCTTAACTCTGTAATCAGACTTTCTTTCTCCTGTAAAAGAAAAGTTGCGGCTTTCAGCCTCATATTATAGTAACTTATGCAAGGACAACATCCATAATAAGAAAAGTGAACAGATACCCAGGTGATGGCATCCGACTGAGCTTTAAAGGCCCGCAGAACTGAAGTGTATGCTTCTTGCTCAATGTTGTGGATTTGAGTCTCCATATCGCCATGCACCCTAGATAACGCAACAGAACCGACGAGCGCAGATCTCCCATTTCTAGCAGCTCGTCCCCCGCTTTGGAATCTATTCTGATGGGATGGTGGAAGATCATCATCAGTTCCTGCAGATTAAATGGTCAAGAAGACCTAACTAAATACCTTCTGCAAAGCAATTGAAGATGATCGAGATCATAATCTAAAATCAGATACATGAAATAGATGACGTAGCAAACACCAAAATTAATCTAATGCCTAAACTTACAGAAACGAAATAAACATCATCAATGCTAACTTAAATAAACCATCTTAAAGAGAGATTAAATTAACAAACCACTGCTATCAGAGAGCCCAAACTCCATCTCAACTTTCCTCAAAATCAAGCCCTTGAATTAAACTGATCCCCTTTTGAAAGAAGCAGTCAAACTGCAAATAAATCGATCAATTTTCTCCGAATGCGAGCTGCTAGTACCTGATGACAAATTTGAAGAAAATGAGAAACTCACAAACTTGTTTTCACCTCATATGATATGCTTAAAGGGGATAATATTAAAGTAGTTAAAGCCAAATTCATCAAAATCTAGTCTTAAATCATCAAATTGTTAGTCATAGCTAACTTACAAAAAATACAGACCAACAACTAGAAAAAAAACTAAACTAAAATTCCACTGATAGACCCCATTGCACAAAATTAAGCTACTAAAATCAATAATAATCGAAAAGGAAAGAGCCACTACACTGACTAGGAAATACCAAGTAATTCACAAGCTCGGAACTCTAATCTTACCATGGTGGAAAACGAAAAATAGCAGACAAAAAAAAACTAAAAATCACCGAATTCTACCAAATTCCCAAAATAACGACCAGAACCAACCTTGCAGCAGCAAACAAGAACCAAAATAAGTTAACCAACGACAAAATTTTCAACTTTCCAAGCTTATACAATTCCAAAACCTTAACACAAAAACGAAGTTAAAGAAAAAGAATAAACCTTCAAGAAACACTCCAACTTTAGAGCTTCTAATTGATTTTAAGAATAACCCACTTCAATTTCTTCGAAAAACAGATGAAATTCATCTTCAAACTCCAATCAAGCGAATTGTGATTGTGATAAACCTAAGATAAGCTTGATTCCTTTTCTCCCCCCTTACTATATCCCAATTATGAGTGATAGTTTAGAGCTTTTGGCGGATTGGGGAGTAGTTTCTTGTGATGAGGATTGAAAAACAAAGGATTTCAAGAGTGAGAATTTGGATTGAACAATTGAGGAGAACATTAACGAGCGAGAAACAGAAGAAGAGAGGGAACGCGGACTTGAATTTTTGTTTGTTTGTCGTTTTTTCTTTCAGTTAATAGTCGACTTTCAAGTCCGAACACCCTTTGTTTTTCTCTCTTTTTCTAAGTCAAAATAATAATAATTAATAATTAGAATAAATACTTATAAATAATTAAAAATGAAATTATTTGATGAACTAATTTTTTACTAAAATTTTAATAAAAACTCATTTTTAATAAATTATTTTTGATTTATTCTATAACAACCACAACATCACAACAGCTTATCAGTTGTTTTTAGCTTATTAACTAAGGGTTAACTTTTTGATCACTTAAAAAAACCAATGATATATTTGATGAATCACTTATTGGTTAGCTTATTTAACTCCCATAAGTTGTTTTTAAAAAATTTCATTTAAAAAATTTTTTGGATGATCAACCAAAAATTAACAGATAAAAAATCAATTATACTCTCTTTTCATATTTTTTGAATTATGATATATATCGTATCTGTGTCATATTATAAATATAAATATTTTTAATTTATTAAATAATAAAATTTATGTATATTATATAAAAAATATTAATATGATGTAGCTCGTTACATCATTCATATTAATAAAAAATTTAATATTGGATTATTATTATTATTATTATATTTTTATTAAAGTTATAAACTTAATTTTTGTAAAATTAAGTATCTAAATTCTTAAAAGAGTATTCAACAAAATATTAAAAAATATGATATTCATGTGCTTATAATTTTTTTAAATCATACCCTCATAAGTCATTTTACATACCAATCCACTATTTACTAAACATGCCCTAATTAATACAATCCGCTGTTTACCAAACATACCATAACTATAAATCTAGACGAGGTGCAAATTTTGAAAACGGCCAGTAGTTCGCAACTTTGTCCCTAACTAATAGGAAAGTTATTTTCAAATATTTATTCTATAAATATAATATAAAATAATAGATAATTACTAATTATCAATAAACTTATATTTAATTTCATGTTTTTTTACAAATCTATTAATAATTTTTTATGGATAAACATTTAAAAATAATAATTTCTATTTATAAACACAAATTTTATATCTTACATATTTAGCATTTCATCTTTTAAATTTACATTTTTATTATTTCAAATTTTCTAATATCTTTTTGCACCATTAATTAGACAATAATCAATTTTATTTAAATTAATTTAAACTAAAATTATTTTTGAAAAATATTATTTTACACAAAAAGAAATAAGAAAATCTTCAGTTTTGTTAGAAAAAGATAATATTATCTCAAAAAAGCCCTTTACAACTGTCTGAGCACTCTCTCATTATTCTTTCCAAAAACCTTCGCTCTCTGTCTCTCTCCTCTCTTTCGAATTCCCATTATACCCCTTGTTTTCTCCTAAATCTCCACTGTGCCACCGACGCCGCATGCGGCCTCCGCTCCAGTAACTCCCCCTCCTCCAGTGTCGACTTCTGTCTGAAATCCATGGAATCGCCTTCGCTGGAAGCATCCTTCGAGTCGGTGACGCGCGATTTGAGGAACCAGAACTTGGAATCCGCCGACGTTGACCGCGGTAAAGGAAAAAGTGATCTTAGGGTAAAGTTGAAGCTTGAAGATCTTAACTGGGACCATTCCTTTGTTCGAGAACTTCCTGGTGATTCTATAACCAGTAATCTTTCTCGTGAGGTCTTTTTCACTTCCATTTCTCTCTTCAATTTAATTATTTATTTCTTCTGATCCGACTGTATATGTTGATTGGTTTATGTTTGTTAGGCACTGAATTGGATGCATGAAGGCCATGAACTTACTTGGCAGTTTTGATGTGACTATCAGTTCTTTGTGTGAGTTTTAATGGTGCAAAAATGGTTAAAGTTCAGTGCTCATGTGTTTCCCAGGTGCTGCATGCTTGCTACACCAAAGTTTCGCCCTCTGCTGAGGTCGAGAATCCTCAACTTGTTGTGTGGTCGGAATTAGTTGCTGAGTTGCTTGATTTGGACCCTAAAGAGTGAGTCTTTCTCATGATATTTTGCTTCGTGGTGGCTAGATAGTGGCATTGAGCTCCGAATTTTGTGAATTGATGCATAATTGATTTGACTCATGGATTGATAACTGTGGCACGAACAGTAGGATGACTATCAAGGTAATTCAGATAATATTTGCTAGCTATTTTGCGACCATGGAATCGTTCATTTGTTCCGTTTGTACTTGGAGATATTCATTGAGTGTAGTCTTGAATATAAAGCTTTGAGGTTTGGAAAAGTTTTTCAAGTTTATCGAGCCAACTAGCAATATATTTTATCGGACTGCAGATTTGAAAGATCAGATTTTCCCCTACTCTTTTCTGGAGCTTCTCCGTTGGTTGGAGGGTAAGTCTTTTGACTCAACCCTACTATATTGTGGCTTGTCAGACTGATGACCTAATCCATTCCTTTCTATTTTTTTAGTTCTGTTCTTTTCATCTCTTATCGTCTTCTCTCTTGTAGGTTGTCTTATGCACAGTGTTATGGAGGACATCAATTTGGCAGGTGGGCTGGTCAACTGGGGGATGGTCGGGCAATAACACTGGGGGAGATTCTGAATTCAAAGTCGGAAAGGTGGGAACTGCAACTTAAAGGTGCTGGGATGACCCCATATAGCCGATTTGCTGATGGCCTTGCAGTACTACGTAGTAGCATCAGGGAGTTCCTTTGCAGTGAAGCAATGCACTCTCTAGGGATTCCAACAACTCGAGCACTATGTCTTGTTACAACAGGGAAATATGTCTCCCGAGACATGTTCTATGAGTAAGTTGCAATAACTGAAGTAGTGACGTACATGCTGCACGTGGAAAGCTTCACTGTTTATGCATTTCAGATTTTCCTAATTATCATTTTGGACCGTTATGCATTTCTTCATGTACTGAACTTTTGAAGATCTTTCTCTGCATTCATAGGGGATCCAAAGTTTCTTAAAAATCTTGAGAATAAATTCATTACCGCAAACAATTGGGAGATACTAGTTTTTATCTTTAGTTGCATTTTCAAACTTCCTATTTTTTCATTTTCCTGGGATTCTGTTATTTCATGGTTGATACTACCATTTTGGATTTTACAAGTATATTATGCTTCACTTGATCTGATAGAAGTTGAAGGGAACTCTATCATGAACTGCTAAGAAGTATGGTCAAAAAGTTCAGTTGTGGCAAATGAATTTAGGTGCTGCTTTTGAGATGCTCTCTGGTTTATGCTGACAATATTATCTTCTCATGCAGTGGCAACCCAAAAGAAGAACCTGTTGCAGTTGTATGCAGAGTTGCACAATCTTTTCTTCGGTTTGGTTCATACCAAATACATGCCTCTAGAGGAAAAGATGACTTTAAGATTGTTCGTGTTCTGGCAGACTATGCCATTAGACATCATTTTCCTCATATTGAGAATATGACTAAAAGTGAGAGTGTATCTTTTAGTACAGGTCTTGAAAATGATTCAATTGTGGATCTAACCTCAAACAAATATGCGGGTAAGTATCGAACTTTAAGAATGAGGATGATGCAACGGTTTCTTAAGTAACGAAACTGCAATAAGGCATACTGACTTATAAATATGATATGCAAAGAAAGTACAGAATAAAGCAAAGTAACTTTTGTGTCAATAGCTGCTGTGGTAAATACACTACCTGATTGCCTCGATTAACATATTTAAACTACCACTGCATGTCTGTCTGTCATGTTTTACACTTTTTATTGGTGTTCCAAAGACCGATTATTTTTCCCATCCCATCACTGTTTGCTTAATGTTTCAGCTTGGGCAGTGGAGGTTGCTGACTGCACCGCTTCCTTGGTTGCATGTTGGCAGGGTGTTGGTTTTACCCACGGTGTGCTGAACACTGACAACATGAGCATATTGGGTCTCACCATTGACTATGGCCCTTTTGGGTTTTTAGATGCTTTCGATCCAAGTTATACTCCAAATACTACAGATCTTCCTGGTAGAAGATACTGTTTTGCAAATCAGCCAGACATTTGCTTATGGAATATTGCGCAGTTCGTATCTACTCTATCAACAGTTCAGTTGATAAATGATAAAGAGGCAAATTATGCAATGGAAAGGTACTGTAACCCCAACATGTAAGAGAGAGTTTTGATGAGTTGCAGTTTTTTCTGAAGCTGATGTTTCTTGAATTTTACAGGTATGGAACCAAATTCATGGATGAGTATCAAGCTATAATGACCAGAAAGCTCGGGCTTCCCAAGTACAATAAAGAGTTGATAAGTAAACTCCTTAATAACATGGCCGTAGATAAAGTTGATTACACAAATTTCTTCCGATCACTTTCGAATATCAAGACAGATCCAAATATTTCACCAGAAGAGTTGCTGGTTACTCTGAAAGCTGTTTTGTTAGATATAGGTCAGGAGCGCAAAGACGCATGGCTCAGCTGGCTGCAATCATATGTTAAGGAGGTATTGAAATATTATTCTATAGAGTATACCAGTTTTATCTCTATTAGGCTTCATAGACAGATATTTCTATATTGTATTTCTGTTTCTGGATCTTTCCATTTCCGCTATCTGGAAAACTGAAAAGCCAGAAAGAGATAAAACTTGGTCATGAAATGGAACACACGAGTAAAGATGATACAATCTAGTTCTGCCTAGTTTTGTTGTCTGTTTCTGCAGCTGGGTGCTAGTGACGAGTCAGATGAACAGAGAAAAGCCCAAATGGATTCAGTAAACCCGAAATATGTGCTCCGGAACTACTTGTGCCAAACTGCCATTCATACAGCTGAAATGGGTGACTTTGGAGAAGTTAGACGGCTGCTTAAATTGATCAAGCGGCCTTTTGATGAGCAGTCAGGAATGGAAAAATATGCTCGTCTGCCGCCAGCCTGGGCTTATCGGCCAGGCGTTTGCATGCTTTCTTGTTCTTCCTAGAGTTAAGTTTCAGTTACAGATAACACCCCCGGAGCAAAGCTTGTTGTATATATCAGCTAAAATCATGTTCTTCAAATGTATAGACTGTACAATGCTGAACATGTATGCCTCTCTGTTCCCTTATCCTCTTTTATGGCTACAGTGGGAGCATTTTTTTTCATTGTTCTTTAGCATTTCAACGTCCTTTCAATTTATGAACTTCTTCGTTGAGAATATACAATTATAGAAGCTGATCTTTGTTGCTTGTTGGTAATTTTCTTACCTTTCATTGGTTATAGTACATTGTTGAATGAGAGAAACAAAGAATTGTATTGTTCTGGGGGGTGGTTCAATCGGTCTTTTGAGCTGGAGTTGATGGTTTATTAATGAAATGGAATGAAATGAAATTTAATGCCATTCTATCATTTGAGAGGAAGGTTTATAATGAAATAGAATAATATGAAACAGAAGAGGAGAGTTTGATATTACATGAAATGCAAAATGATAAGCAACTTTTTATTATATTACAATATAAATTCTTTTTTCAAAATAATATTT
>JANITW010000003.1:911212-927649 GCA_027564335.1 Erythroxylum williamsii
TGTTATAAAATTAAAATATAATGTAAAAATATTTATAAAAAAGTTGTCATATTTATTAGAAAATACGTACTTATGATTTTAGGTTACCTCGATTCGGGTTCAAATATTTGTTATAATTGATCAGTTTGAAAAATATCAAGCTTGAATTTGAGGAAATTTGATTATCCAAGAGATCAAGATCAAGTTTGATGAAACCAACTTCGACCCATTGACTATAGGTCAACTCCGGCTAATTTGTTAACTTAATTGACCTCAACAAAGTTCTTAAAAATATATGGAAGAGAGAATATAATCTAATCAAAGGAGTGATTAGCCGAGAATGAAAACATAAATTTATGATTAAATGCTTTAAAATATAATTAAATACTATAAAAGGAATATTATTAGCGTCCACATAGATAGAATTGCATGGTTGGCATATTATGTGCATGTGTTAATGAGGTAGTGAAGGGGATGTAATGAAAATTTAATGATTTGAGAGTATAAATTATGTTATTTATAAATTATTATTATTATTATTTCAAACCTTATATGAAACGAACAAATTACATATTTTACCTTTAAAATTAAATTTTATAACAAATCACACTTTTTGCCCAAATCTTTTTTTTTTTTTGTGCATATAAGGGAAAGGAAAACGAGAGAAAATTAGAGCAGATATCTGTGATACAAAACACCGTGAGAATCACTAGACATAGGAGCGAGGACAGGCGAAGGTGCCTCCTAAAGGAGATGGACTCCGGGACTATCATAAGTAGCAAGAACAGTAAGACTGTCCGCACTCTGATTATCCAAATCCTTTAATTCAGTTGTTAGCATCTCTAAAAAACGTTACTAGTCTACCGAACATGTCAATTAGATATTTTTTTCACGTGAAACAACTTTAAAACAATGTGAACAAAATATTACGGTCTCTGCATGTGTTGCTCGTCAATTTTGTCCTCTAACAACTAGAGCCCCCTGCTTATATATAAGTGATCCGAAGTCATACCAATGAACACAAATCTCCAGCTGTCAAAGCTATAGCTCAACTACATAGTACAAGATGTTGAAGCTAAAAGTTCATGGCCAACATCACCACCCTTCAAACTTACTATTGCCAAAACCATTCCTCCATGGAAAACACCGAGCTTCCCTCTTCTTCATCAAGTCAGGAACCTGTTCTTCTAGTAAAGGAAACAAACATGCTCAGCTTCGCCCTAAACCTATTACCACTAAAGCCATTGCAACTGCTACACAAAAGTCCACTAAAGTTAGAGCTGTTATAACTGAGAAACAGACCATTTTTAGCATGTTTACAAGCATAGGGATTGAGCGAGGACTTGATGATATCAAAGACTTGCTCGGCAAAACCTTGCACGTAGAGCTTGTTAGCGCGAATCTCGACAGCGGTGAGTAATATATATTCATGTTTTCTTTCATTCTTCTATTTTTGTTTTCCAAGAGAAAACAACATCTCAATGAATTATTATATTTATATACTTGTCTAACAAATCCGATTCGATACAAGAGAATTACAAATCCGAAGATAGTTAGTAAGAGTGTAAGACTTGATTAATATTATTTTTCAAAATATAATAAAGAAGTTCATCTTCTATTTCTTTTATGATATGAGTTTGTGATTCTTTATATTTTAGATGAAATTTATAAAAAATTTATGAAATTATTGTTTCAATTTACATTTAATTTAAGGGTCAGAAATTTTATGCAATGTAATTTCTTCCTTTTTATATATTTACGATTTATTGTACTATCACTGTAGAAATTAACGCATGGAATTTCAATTTGTACCATTTAAACAAGTAATGCTTAATGATTTTTCTTTTCAATGTAGAAATGGAACTTGCGAAGCCTACAATAAAAGGGTACGCAAAGTTGGTTGGCAGAAGAGAAGGGGAGGTCAAATACGAAGCAGATTTTGAGGTACCAACTGATTTTGGAGAGATTGGAGCCATTTTTGTTGAGAATGAGCGTCGCAAGGAAATGTTTGTGGAAGACATAGTCCTTCATGGACTCCCTTATGGTCCAGTTAATATTACCTGTCACTCATGGGTTCACTCCAAATATGACAACCACCGCAAGAGAGTGTTCTTCACCAACAAGGTAAGTTAATTAGTAGTGATTAAAGATGTTCGATTTGCAGATAACATAACTTGTCTCTGAAAGATAAAATTTCCATGTTCATTTGGTGTATTATCCATTAAAAGTAAGGTGGTTCATGTCCTAAACAAGTATATGCGCCTGCGGATGAAATAGATAAGAACAACAGTATTTAACCTAATCTTGTCAAGGCGTGGTACATACTGGTTGGCCATGAATCAATATTTCCCTTTCAGTTCATATATATCACACCAAAAATATATTTTAAGAAATTCAAGCCTAGAATTTACGAGTTCTAAATTTTATTATCCACCCATAAATATAAAATGTGAAACGTCGAACGTAGTCTTTGTCGAATTGTAGTCGACGGTTTAAATTGTGACCACACCTACTTACTAGGTATTTGTCGTTTTGAGTGCCATCTTTAAGGCCACAGATGTCCTCATCATTATTAAAGCCTTCGAAGGAAATTAAAAAAAGTCAATCATGGGATCGAAAGGAGATCAAGGATGGATTATTTTCTAACTAAATTCAACACTTATACAATTAAATCAAATAAGATATTATTATTATGCGGTGCATGCAGGCATACTTGCCATCACAAACACCGGATGGCTTGAGGAGGCTAAGAGAAGAAGAACTTGCACTTCTGAGAGGGAATGGCAATGGAGAACGAAGAGTAGGAGATAGAATATACGAGTATGATGTTTATAATGACTTAGGAGACCCCGATTCATCTCCGGACCTCGCTAGACCCGTCTTGGGTGGCAAACACCTTCCTTATCCTCGACGGTGTCGAACCGGTCGCGCTCGGTGTAAACGAGGCACGTTTTGTTACAATATTATTATTTTTTTCTTTCCTTAATTCAAAAAAATCCTCTGAATAGTCTCAAATTTTCTTTTCTTTTTTGTGTGAATAGATCCATGTTGTGAGAAGAAAGTGAGAGGTTTCTATGTTCCAAGAGATGAAGCGTTCTCGGAAGTGAAGCAGCTAACAATCTCAGCGAAGACCGTGTACTCGGTGTTTAGCGCAGTGATGCTAACATTAGCAGATGTGATATCAGAAGCTGAGAGTCGTTTCCAACACCCATGGTTCAGTGAAAGGATTGATATGCCTCCACTTTCCGAGAAAGGTTTTTGGAAGAGAATACTGCCTTGGCTTTCCAAGGCTATCATCAATGGACGTGATGTCTTGCGATTTGAGACCCCTTCAACAATGGAGAGTAAGATCGATATCCATTCTCTGCTTTAGTAATATTGGTACCACTAAGTTGTTCAACCTAACTAAGTTAGTGGTCTAATGATATGGGAGCCTTTCTTAAAATTTAGGAACACGACAAGGATGATAAATTAGCTTGGATTCGAATTAAAGTTCATGGATCATGTACAATTTGATCGATTTGGATATTCAAATCCAATTGAGTTCGAGTTTTACAAATTTTTTAAACCTATTATTTATGTCAAATTAGTTTGGACTCGTTTAGGCTCCACGATTAAGTTCAATCTTAACTCATTTTGTTTGAATTCAAGCTAGGAATTTAGGTTTCTCAGGCAATACAGCCCATTGGCAACCTTTATCCCTTTCACATGAACTTCTGAATTTTTTGCAGGAAACAAATTCTTTTGGATCAGCGACGAGGAATTTACCAGGCAGACTCTTGCTGGTCTTAATCCATGCAGCATCAAGCTGGTCACGGTATGATCTACAGTTCCTACACAAAAATTTCAGATGTCAGGTTCCAAAATCTACTTCGTTTAACATGTGTTGAGATCATACAGGAATGGCCATTGACAAGCAAACTTGACCCGTCAATCTACGGTCCGGCAGAATCTGCCATTACCAAGGAGCTGATCGAAGCAGAGATTGGAGGGATCATCAGAGTTGAAGAGGTGAAAGAAAGAACCATCCATTTCCAAGAATGGAAAGTTAATGGAGCAACTCTTTTCTTATCATCACCATTAACATCTGCAACTCATGATGTTTCAGGCCATAAGGAGAAGGAAACTGTTTATCCTGGATTACCATGATCTGCTCTTACCATACGTTAGCAGAGTAAGGGCAATCAAAGGCACAACACTGTACGGGTCTCGTACATTGTTCTTCCTGACACCGGAGGGCACTCTGAGACCCTTAGCGATCGAGTTGACTCGACCACCGATGAATGGAAAGCCTCAGTGGAAGCAAGTGTACACTCCACGTTGGCATTCCACAAGTCGGTGGCTATGGAAGGTAGCCAAAGCACACGTGCTTGCCCATGACTCATGTTACCACCAACTTGTTAGCCACTGGTATGGATCAATATCGAGTTCTCGTCACAGGGAGAGTTGGATAACAGTCAATGACACTTTGTTGTGTTGGATCATCATCGACGTTTATTTTTTTGCAGGTTAAGAACACATTGTGTGATTGAACCATTCATTATTGCAACCAAGAGGCAACTCAGTGTGATGCATCCGATTTACAGACTCTTAAATCCTCATTTCCGATACACATTGGAGACCAATGCGGTAACTCGAGAGGCTCTGATCAATGCAGGTGGTATGATAGAGTCGTCATATGCACTTGGCAAGTATGCGATGGAGTTTTGTTCTTCTGTATACGATCAACAATGGCGATTCGATCATCAGGCACTTCCTAGTGATCTTATTAGCAGGTAAAATGACAATATTTTCTACCTTTTCCTGAATATGATCCTAATATCAGAAGCCTTTCTTTAATTTCACTGATCTTTGGTTTCTGACAGAGGAATGGCCATTGAAGACTTAACTGAACCCCATGGCTTAAAGCTTACTATTGAAGACTACCCTTTTGCAAGCGATGGACTACTTTTGTGGGACATCATCAAACAATGGATTACAGACTATGTACACCATTTCTATCCTGATCCAAGCTTAGTCCTGTCTGATCAAGAGCTCCAAGCATGGTGGACTGAGATTCGAACAGTTGGGCATCGCGATAAAAAGGACGAGCCATGGTGGCCACAACTCAAAACCCCTGGAGATCTAATTGACATCATGACCACCATTGTATGGATAGCTTCAGGTCACCATGCAGCAGTGAACTCTGGACAGTACATACATGGAGGATACTTCCCTAACAGGCCAACCATCGCAAGAACAAAAATGCCAACAGAAGATACTACAGAAGAAGAGTTGGAACACTTCTTGGAAAAACCTGAAGCTGTACTATTGGCAACATTCCCTTCAAAGCCTCAGGCAACTAGAGTAATGGCGGCCATGAATTTAATGTCAATCCATTCTCCTGATGAGGAATATATAGGTCAGAACTTAGAGCCTTCATGGGCTGATGATCCTGTGATAAAGGCAGCTTTTGAGAAATTCAGATACAGGTTGAGAGAGCTGGAAGGGATCATCAGTGAAAGAAATTCTGATGAGAAATTAAAGAACAGATGTGGAGCTGGTGTTGAGCCATACCGATCCTTGAAGCCTTTTTCAGATCCAGGAGTTACAGGACAGGGTATTCCTTGCAGTATCTCATTATAGAATCTATCTGCAGAACTTGGTACAAATCAAAAGTTTAGATAGTTTATGGTAAGTTACCGTTTCACCACAATAGTTTAAGCTATTGAGTGAGGCCAATTTAATTGATTTTACATATTCACTAACATATCTCTCAAGTGAAAGCCTTTTAGGCTTGAAACTTATATAGGCTTACTTTACCTTATGCTAAATAATAGGTAGATAGTAGAATTTGAACTCACGACCACTTGGTCATAAAAACTCTGATACCATGTTAAGTGACTGTTTCACCATAATAGCTTAAACTATTGTGTGAGATCAACTTAATTGATTTTATATATTCACTAACAGTTTCAAAGCCAAGGACAATAAATACAACACATGGAGTATTTAAGATAGTTAAATTGTTTTTTGCTTGGATCAAAATTGAAATTTTAGTTCATGTAAGTTTTCACCTTATATCTTTTGTTATATATTCTTTTTGTATTGATGGAATGTAGGATTGTTTATGTTTATGTAACATATTCTAATTTCCTACTCTGTACAAAAGAAAGGATCAAGGGCAAATTCGAGTTCTCAAGACTTCAGAATTATCATATCGAGCCTTTTCTTTATATTTTACAAACAGACTATTTCCATGATTCAAATTTATAATTTTCTGTTTACAAAAGAATGTACTAATAATTTAAAGTTAAATAATAAATTTAAACAAACTAGGATGAGGATGTACTATAACTATATTTAAATGTCTCAATTCATATTTTCTTTTTCTGCAACTATTTTGAATTTAGTTTTTGTTTTTTTGGTAAATTTAATATATTCAATTTTCTATATATGGATATATAAGGGTTGAAACATATTAATAATTTATATTAAAAACAAACAGATTTATGTGTATAATTTTTTAACAAAAAATATTTGCATGTAAATATTTAAAATTAAAAAAGTAAACCAATATTAGAATTAATTAATTTTTGTTTTACTTTTTAACTTTAGTGTGATGTCATTATTAGAAGACTAAAAGTAATATTTAAGACATTTAAGAATTATTTGATTTTACTTTTATTTTTGTTATAAATTTTTACTTTTATTACTTATTTTAAATTTTAATTTGTGAATAAAAATAAAAACATGTTTTCTTGTTAATGCTAGTATAGTTATATTTTTATAATTACTAGATATTTAATACAAATTAGAAATAAATTAATTTTATTAATTAATCTAGTAAATAATTCTATTTCAATCTCTTATATAATATTTATTAATAAATATAGAAAAAACTTTATTATATTCTAATAAAATAAATAAGTATATAAGTAAAACTTTATTTATAAAATAATATTTATTTATTAATATATTTCAATTATTAAAATTACTTGTCAAGTTACTAGTTTTTTATTATCAAAAATAATTAAACACAAAATAAAGTAATTTAACCCACAAGATTTTTTTTTAAAAACAAAGAAACTCACAGTCACTACCCGTTAGATGTGCACGGATAAACCTCTGAATTAACGCAATAAATCACGTCAACTAGGTATTCTATATTAGATAAGCCTTGTACGACAAACTTGATTAAAAAAGAATAGGTAAGGAGAATCAAACACGTAACCTTTTGACCTCATGTCTCCCATTCTACCAACTCAACTATCCAATGGGCTTAACCCACAAGAACCAATAACAAAAAAGCTACACCTCTCCTATAATTTGATTATATTTTTCAAAAAAAATCTATAATTAATTCAATATTTTCTAAGGTGTCTTTTGTTATAATTTTTTAAAGTATGAATTTAAAAATATGTCAAATTGTGATTCTTTAAATTAAATAATATGAGAGATGTGTGTCATTTTAAAACTTAATGATCTTATATTTAATTATTTATATATTATAAGTAAAATTAAAAAAAAAAAGACAAGATAAGACAAAAAGATGAGAAAAGACGTAAATGTGTGGGTGATAGTTAACGAAATACTATTTCATGTGTGAGTTTAGAGCTAGGAGAAGGTACATGTGGAATTGTGGATCTTGTCCAACTCCTCTTTCCGTTTCACTGCAACTGCTGTGTGTACTTGTTGAAAATCGCATATTTTTACCATTATAAAACACCAATCTTTCCTTATATATATATTATTAAATTGCAAACAAACTGAGCCCAGAGGAGTTAAGAAGGTTCTTCCTGTTTCTGACCGAAAATACACAAATATCCATTACAAAAAGGTTGTCCCTTTAATGATGTTTGTGCTTATATAGTATCTGTACTTATAGGTTAGATACTGTCTGTGTCTTTTGCTTAGATTCTGAGTGGCAGTTCCACTTCCCACAAGATCTTCCCTTCTGATTCATGGCGGCAACCCAGTCACAAGTAACAGATCGTATCATTGGTACCTCAACCACCCAACTTTAACTTTGCCTTCTTTTTGATAAAAACTATGTGATATATCTTCAGGGTGTCTTGCAAGTTTTGATCTTGATTTAGATTTGAAGAGTATGTCTGGGTTTTTTGAATTCTGGGTTTATGTTAGATTTCTTTATCTATGGCGGTGGAAACCGATGAGTCGGTGGGTGTCGTGGAGTGTTGATGTTTTTTGTTCTTTTGGTACCCTTTGAATAAAAATTCAATCATTTTCATATCGTTCTATATGGTTTTCTATCTTGTTGGTGATTCTTGAGGGTTATTTTGCCCTTTAAGGTTGTTAAGTTGTTGCTTTAGTGCTTGATAGAATGTGCAAATGGAGATAGACTTTGATCAGGACTTCGGAGGATTGATAAGTGTCGTTCTGTCGAGATCTGAGGCCCCTAAGTTATTCGGTTCCCTGAATTTTGTTAATTCTGGGTTCCCTCTATTGTGAATGGTTTGGTCTGTCATCTTCCGATCTTGATTTGATAATTTGACATAATCTTGATATTATCCAAATCGAGTGGACTACTCTTTTTTCATCTTAAAAGTAATGTTTCCTTTTTTACCCCCCTCTCTTTTATCATCTTTGCTTAGGAGTGAGTATGCTTCAAGTTTTCTATCGTCAATTTTAGCTTTGGTCGGTCAAATATTTTTGCAATCCCTGTCTTCGAAAGTCGCTGATCATATTGTTGATGGATGCAGAGGAGAAAGCTGCTGAACCAGATAGCATGAAGGAGCTGGTAGTTATGCTTAACTCTAAAACTTTTAGTGATTTCTTTCTGTGGATCAGTTACGAAAAATGCTTTAGCAGTGACATTTTTGGTTTCCTATCAGCCTGTAACAGCAAAAAATGAGACGTCAGTTTCCCCTAATTCAACGCAGGATGTTGCTACAATAGGTCATCCGAGGGACAATGCAGGTCAACCAGGATCATTTGGTTCACCTGGAGATCGTTCCATCTATCCACCTAACATCTATGCCCCTCAGGCGCAGCCCTTCTACTATAGAGGTTAGTCATAGAAACTTCAAGCTAGCTGTATCAAAATGCATACTTGTAGTTTTATGATCTTTTAAATACTTAATTAATGGGATCATTTCTAATACATCTATCAACCAGGTTATGGGAATGCCGCCAATGATTGGGAAGAATATCCTTCATATGTCAATGCTGAAGGATTGGATATTGGATCACCTGTTAGTTTATTTTTCCTTCGTCTCTTTGGCATGCGGATTTGCAGTTTGACTTGCTTAGTCTTCCCTAACATCTGAATTTATACAGGGAATCTACAACGAAAATCCTTCTGTTGTATTCCATCCAGGATACGGATATAGTCCGCACATGCCATATGGGCCATATTCTCCAGTGACAACACCTCTGCCTTCAGTAGGTGGAGATGCCCAGTTATTCTCCCCTCAACAATTTCCATTTTCGGGCCTGCCTTACTATCAACAGCTAGGTCCACCTAGTATGCCATATATAAATTCGCCAACTCCAGTTTCACAACCAGAGATCAATACTTTAGGAAGTATCGACCAACAAGGTGATAGTATACTCTTCGGACCAAGGCCTAGTTACCCTCCTTCAATGGGATCTTTTGGTGGAGGAAGTTTTCCCGGAAATCTTGGTACTCTGGGTGTTCATGAATCACGACAAGGGTTTGATGGATTAACGTCTGGAGGCATTTGGTCAGATTGGTCAAAGCCCTCTGAGAGACACAGGCCCTTGACTCCAATATCACCAGCAGTTTCTCCTCAGCCGATTGGCTCATTTGGTTCATTTGGACAGAATGTTGGAATGGTTGGTTCTCTTTTTAGTGTAATTGCATCTCTGGATGTTTCCATCTAAAGTGTTTTACCTCTTTATTATTCTGGTCTGATCATGAAAAGCTTAACTTTTTAGCTTTTTACTTCATATATTTTAGCAGAAAGTTGAAAAGGTTTATGCTTTCCAGCTTTTATCTACGTAGAAACAAAGTTACCTCTGTTTTTTTTGGCATTGATTGATCCTAATAACGCGTCTGCCCTTTGATTAAAGCCTGAGACTTCTAGAGCAATAATTCTGGTTGCAACCATTGGCTGCTAGTTTATTGTGCACCAAGTGTATCCCAGTTTTCAAATTTCAAGTGTACATTGGGGGACCATCTTGGTATTCCATGTTATATATAGGCTTTATGCTGGCTTTTATTTTGTTGTGTCAGTGTGATTTTTAGGCACCTTGCAGGGGATTGATGGTTACTCTGTTATAGTGGGCACTTTGGGTTGATTTTATTTTGCTTATAATGTCATATATTTTCTTGCCTGGCGTTTATTGTCAGCTGACAGCAGTGACTAGTGAGTAATAAGCACTGGTATTATTAGCTACCACTGGTATTATTAGCTACCATCATGAAGTTGGCATTGGATTTAATATAATTGCTGATTTTGTGGTTTTTGACAGGCATCTCAACATCAAAGAACATTTCATAGTCATGGATCTGGTCCAAACTCATACGGTAGAGGCTACTTACATGGATCTTTTAATCAGGGACCCAACTTTGGAGGTGCGCCTTTTTCTAGCTTAGGAACAAACAGTCGGGGCTGGCTTTCTCCTGAAAATAGTAAATGGCGGGGAAGGGGAAGTGTTGCCCTTTGTGGCTGCAATGGTAATCTTGATATCCTTAGTGAGCAAAACCGTGGACCAAGGGCATCAAAGCCCAAGAATCAAAATACAGCTGAACTTGGTTCTTCTGACGAACATAACAAAAATAGCAAAACCACTGCCAAGGTTCATGATGAATTGTATAACCGACCAGATTTTGATACTGAATACCATGATGCCAAGTTCTTCATCATTAAATCATACAGTGAGGATAATGTTCACAAGAGCATCAAATATGGTGTCTGGGCCAGCACGCCAAATGGGAACCGAAAACTTGATGCTGCCTATCATGAAGCTAAAGAGAAAATGGAACCGAGCCCAGTTTTTCTCTTATTCTCAGTAAGTATCTCTTTTGTAAATTGGTAGACGCAATCAACTTAGTGCAGTGATGACTTTTGCTAGCTGCAGTCTTGGATGACCAAGTTGACTGCTGTTAGTTGTTGCAAACTACAGCTTATTTGCTTACTTTTTAGCGAAATCTGTTCTTAGAACTTCTACAAAAGTCTGTAGGCTTCTTGAGTTTGTAAGTTCAATATTGATGCCTTCCCAATAATGGAAGAAACTAGTTGACTTCTCTCTATATTTTTGTTCTTGTACTTAAGTTGTTCTTATATTGCATTTTCTCGAGCCTGCTTGAAGATTTTATTCACTCTCTCATGCAGGTGAATGCCAGTGCTCAGTTCTGTGGGGTAGCTGAAATGATTGGACCTGTTGACTTTGATAAGAGTGCAGATTTCTGGCAGCAAGATAAGTGGAGTGGACAGTTTCCTGTTAAGTGGCATATTATCAAAGATGTCCCCAATAGTCAGTTCCGCCACATTGTGCTTGAAAATAATGACAACAAACCTGTCACTAACAGTCGAGACACACAGGAGGTAGGAATTCTGTTGGTTATTTCTTGGAGTTTTTTTTCCTGATCTGGAGTCCCCTGGTTTGAGAATGAGCTTAAGACTTTTGTTCGATATTTCCCTAAACATGTAGTTCCTGCTACAATTTTGAGCTGTTCTGAACTTAAAATGTTTGTAACTAACAAGAACTTTCTTTTGGTAGGTTCGACTTTTTCTAATTTTTTTTGTATAGTAAAGGTAGAGCCTATAGCAGCTCTATCTTTTGATTCTCACAACACATGGTCTCCCTGGTGAACTTCAATCATTTGCTCATTCCCTTTGTCTATTTTTATTCTGATGTACATCTGTTTGCTCATCATTTTTTTTATCATTGTTTATCCATTTGCAATCACCTTTCTGAATTATTCTATAATTCAATGTGGCTAGCTACTACCCCCATGAGTCAAATTTATAGTTATGAACTTGTCATTCCTGCTGTTGTAGAAGTTATGGATGATGCATGGTTGCTCATTCTTTTAAGGGAAAGTTGGTCCCTGTGAACGAATTTGATACTCATTAGGTGCTTATTATTTACCATGATGTTGCAGGTGAAATTGGAGCAGGGTATTGAGATGTTGAACATATTCAAGAAACATGAAACTGATACGTCCATTCTTGACGATTTTGACTTTTATGAGAACCGCCAGAAAGTCATGCAAGAGCGCAAGGCCAGGCAACAGGCCAGTCTGGTGGCAGTAAGTGTAGCCAATGAAAATGAGCACTTAAATGCTGTCACCAAAACCAGTGATTTCATGAAGCAGATGTCCAAGAGTTTCGCTCAGGTTGTCCGCCTAGATGAGCCTGGAAAAGAGGGAAATGCTACTGAGAGAGCTGGTTCTGTCTCTGACGGCTCCATGGGTGCTAGAATTAAGCTGGAAGATTCTGTCCCTATTGTCTCCTCAACTCAGACCAGTTAGTGAAGCAGCATTTGCACTAGATAAATGGGCTAACTGTGCTGTATGTGACACAAACTTTGATTTACTCCGATAGTTTTCTGTTATCTTCTGAGAGGTAGATTCTGATGTCTCTTGATAGATTGTAGTGCGTCAGTATCTGGTATAAGGTCCTTGCGAATTTTTACAGGGCCGATGTGCTTCATGTGTAATATAGCCATTTTGAGTATGACCTTTTACTTGCAACCTTTAGATTCATTCGTGTCTTCTTTTCGTTTATTTACTCTTTTGAGTGAGAGAAATCATTGAGATACTGGCTGACGTCTTCCGTTTGTAAAAGTACCTTGACTTTGCAGGCAGTTTAATAAAAAGGTACGGGAAAATATGTTGATAAGAAACTAACTTCTGCCGTATTCTTAGCTTCTCTTCTTTACTATGCATGTATGGATTACTTTCGGTATGACATGGTGATCCCATTGTTTCTCTAACATCTCTCTCTTTAATGAGAATAATCTTGCAGTGCATCTCAGGACTTTGTTCTGTTCAGTAACAGTATGACAGGTTCAAGTAGTCGAAATGTGATCTTTTAAAATTATGCAGTTACAGGGATGACATTCTCCAGTATCAATTTAGTCCCGTTCTTCTTGCATTCATCACTTATTTCTTGCCGACATTTACCATCTCTGCAATTACTTATACTTCTGCTCTTCATGTGATTATTTTTCCTCTGAGAAATCTACTTGAACTGCCATAGGCATTGCATCTCATTCCATCATTTTCAGCCGTCAGATATGCTGAGCAGGTGGTTTATAATGTTCAATCGGCTTTTGATACGCTTCTGGCTCGGAAGTAGCAGTTCCGGTTAGCCTATTTCATTTTCATTCATTCCTTTACCTGTAAAGTATGGTGATAAGAGCTAAGGAACTGAGTTTTGTGTTGTTACCTATGGAATGAACTTTGGTGAGAACGAATTAATAAGCTGCTTTATTTCATCCTGAAACTCATGGAATGGTCGATGTGTTCCCTTCCAGTTTTCAGACCAGAACCATTTCGGTGTCTTGAACTTGTATTCTGAATGCTTATTCTGTCCAAGTTTTATTGAAAGTTCATTGTTTCAAACAGTTAGCCTGGCCAACAAGACAAAAGACAATAACAGGAACGTTGTTGTGTGGTCTGCCCTACTTGCTGGTCCATGGCTGGAATGTGTTTTCCATTAGTTGGATAAACTAAAAAATTGATGCAAAGCCTCAGCTTATTGGATCACATTGGTGGTTTAGATTGGTTTATTCAATGTACGCTCGAAAGATAGTAATTATGAATATAGATTCGGCATGTCTACACTTGAAAGATATCGCTATCGAAACGGCTTTGAGCTAACTATGAAAAGTCAAAAACTGCTCCATTAGATTATAGGAAGCCAAGAAGAAGAATAGTCCATAAGGTGACTCAATCCATGTCCTCTTGTAAGGTTTCTCTTTGAGTAAGGTTTCTCCTTCGTTGTTCACTTATCTCATCTATTCAATAAAGATCGAAGAAGCTAGCTGATCCACTTTTTGCATTATTCTCTTTTTTTCACAATGGTAATGAAAATGGGATTATATCTTATATAATTTCAGTCTTTAATTTATGTCTGATTTGTCAGAGAAATATTAGCTACAGGTTATATCTTTCTCAAAGTTTTGATCTTTCTTTATTTGTTATTTCATGAGTGCATGGGTGATTTCGTAGGCCTTTTGGCTTGAGTTCAGTTCGTATTCATTTGGCAGAACATAGAGTTTGAGTTACTTGTGCATTTTTATGATTTCACTTCGTGTTAAGCTGTCCTTGTCAGCTTGTTGAGACTTTTCAGCCATTATTGTTTTGGTAGTTAGTATGAAGTCAAGGTGTGATAATTGCATCCTAACCTTTTGATAAAATGCGGAACGACAGAGAATTAACAACCTGGGATTTGAGTTACTTGTGCATTTTTACGATTTTGGTTAATGTTAACTTGTTCTTGTCAGCTTGTTGAGACTTACTGCAGCAGGTGGGATTTAGAGGGCACGTAAGTGTAATTTCCAAGAGTGAAAAACAGATGGCAATGAGGCGTTTCTTTGGATTCTCTGATGGTGAGTTGATGAGGTCCGAAGCTAACTGTTTGGCAGATATATACAGTGTCAGCCTCTATTCACTATGAAGCTCAGGATTTTTTATCCACTTTCATCTGATGCAATAAAATACGCCGCTACCGCTGATTTAGAGATGCAGTGCTATAAATGACTTGGGTGATAAGATTAGATTATCTGACATAAATCCCCTTAGATCCTGTGTCCTATTTTTAAGTACCAATTCTGTTATATTTCATCTCAACCATTTCTTTGTGTGAGTCTCACAAAAATAAATGGTTGAGATGAAATGGGACAAGATTGGTACATAAAAATTAAGACAGAGGATCATGTCCCGACGTAAATATTAAAGAGTAATCAAGAAAAGCAGAAAGCTTGGAACATATCTGGCCTTCTTTCTTTTCCTCCCTTTTTTTTAACATTAGGTATCCTGACTTATCCGAACTAATTATAATCCTCTAAGACTTCACCCCAAGAGTCCTAGAAGGGGTAAACCTAGAACTCCAAGATCCCTCAGGTTCCAACGGAATCTGTACACGTCTGTGCACAAGGAGTCTTCATATAATTGATTGTTCAGCTGATGATTAATCGCTGGCCTTCTCTTGCTCAGCATCAGGTTTCCATCAGCCCCTAGGTTTTTTTAGTAACTCTAACTCTCACACTGCCGCTGGAAGCGAGACGTCGGTAATTGATCCGATCAAGGAGCTTTGTCCAGAGGGCTAGAGGATCATCAATAGGAATAGTTCCTATTTTTCCTCTTTTGAAGTGACTAGAACTCAAGACCTTTTGAAAGGGAGAGCCTTAAGTAAGGAACTTTGACTACTCAAACCACTACTACTTGTCTTCTTTCCCTTGATATTGCTTCTAGTTTCTCTGAATGGGCAAGTAAGAAACACAACATCAACTCAAAGAAACACAACTTCAACTCCAAGATTATCCATTAGAATATTGATTTATTTGAAGCCGGTTACATCTCAAAGAAGTAGATTCTGGTTAATGGGCAAGCAACATCAACTCCAAAATAACCCAAATGGACCGAGAAAAATGAAGTTGTCCTAGACGTTAAGAGTAATTGAGTGGGAAGCTACAAAATTCCAAACTTAATAAATACTGGTTGTTTACATATTGACTGAAAGGTGAAATTTATCAGCCCAAAATCTGCACTTGCATAACAACACAGAAGATCTGAGACACAAATATTGAGAATAAATAAGTGAGAAGATGCAATTCTTATCAATTGACACAAATGTTGAGAATAATTGAGTGAGAAGATGCAGTATTATAAATGACGATTCAGTATAGTCTCATTAAAAACCACACTGAAAAGTTAATTAAACGGACAGGTCTTAATTTTATTAATTATTAAATATAATTAATTAATTATTTTAAGGGGGTGCATATATGTTTTCTTTTTTTTTCATTTTTAATCTCTCCTGCTTTCTTCAATATTTAATCAATTGTTTATTTTTTATTATTACTTATTAATTATTACTAATTTTTTACATAGTGTTCTTTCAATAACTCTTTTCGTGCTCCTTAATTGGTTTAAAATTGTTCTTTGTTATGTCTTTGTAGGTATGGCTTTACGAAGAGAATGACGAGTTTGGTTTTGTTTAGAAGCTCTTTAGTATGATGCATGCCTTTTTTGTTTATGAGTTAGACGATACTGCTTTTGTTGAATCAGTATAGTCTTCTAAGGTATGCTCATGTTTCATACGAGGAGATCTCCATCGCAAAAAAAGAGATAATTTCATAATTGTATCTTATACTAATTATTCGTTTATGTAAATGGTTAGGGTAAAAGGAAATCAGAACTATCACTTCTCTTGAGAGAGTCACTGAAATAAACCTTTTCGTACGATTGTCGCCTTGGGGTTACTTCAAAAATTTAACCAAGGATTGCGTATAGCGCAACCTCGGGTCGTTCTCTTGAGG
>JANITW010000003.1:927749-941627 GCA_027564335.1 Erythroxylum williamsii
TAGATTCGGCATGTCTACACTTGAAAGATATCGATAACGAAACGGCTTTGAGCTAACTATTAAAAGTCAAAAACTTCTCCATTAGATTATAGGAAGCCAAGAAGAAAAGGAAAAAGAATAGTCCATAAGGTGACTCAATCCATGTCCTCTTGTAAGGTTTATCTTTGAGTAAGGTTTCTCCTTCGTTGTTCACTTATCTCATCTATTCCATAAAGATCGAAGAAGCTAGCTGATCCACTTTTTGCATTATCCTCTTTTTTCACAATGGTAATAAAAATGGGATTATATCCTTTAAATCTAAAGTAGTTGTGCTTCCAATTTCAAGAGTCTTCAACTTGTTGACTCAGACTCAACCTTCTGTTTGTTTCCTCTTGGTTAAATCTAAAGTAGTTGACATTTAACAAGTTTATTACCATGTTTATATGATAATTAAGGAGTATTTCATACCCTAACCAAGAGAATATGTTTTGTTTTAGATCCACAAATCACCTCTACTTTATTTCGTACTTTAATTTTGCTGGGAATGCATCCTCTAATACATATACAAGAGGCAAATATACACGAGGAAATAGAAATAAAGGAGATGAACGAAATAAAGACAACGTGCTAAATGTCTTCGATTCCAATCTCGTGTTTAATATAGGAATAAATCGAATCCTGCAATTTCATCGTCTGAATAAGAATCCAGGTGAATTCTTTACGACAAAAAATTTGTTAGAAAAAAAAACAGATAGAATAAAGCTAAGATAACTCAATTCTTATTCTTTAAATTGACTAATACTTGGTATCAATGTTTTAATTTATTTGAACATGCCAGTAGATACCATGCTTATAAAGATCATCCCATTCGCTCTTACGATACAATACTTAATTAATAATTAATAATAACATACCCGATTATAATTTAACACACACAATAATGAATAATTTTTTGGATTATTAATTTTGGTTTTCTATTTTTGTTAAGCCAATTTAAATATTCAACTTTTTTTTCCCTTGCTAACAAAATTGTATCCATAATTATAAACTTCTAATTTTTCACTTAAGATTTTAACTTTAACAATAATCATTCTTGACAAAATCTATATACATGTTCTTTAATTTCAAAAATAAATGGGCATTAAAAGTCTCTAAATATATATATATATATATATATTTTCTTCATGCTATATTTTGCACAGTAAATTTCGTTAAATTAATTTAAGATTAACATCAAATAAATAAACATATGAAAATCGAAATATATTTATATATTTTACATGACTATATAAGTATATACGTATTTGTTTAGTCGACGTCGATGTAGAAGCTTCTGTATTTAACATCCAAAAACCCTCTCAAGCTTTAGGCGACATCCCAGGAACCAGGTACGTTTCATCGTTTCGTCAACCGCAATATTCCTCCGATGCAAGTATATATCTGTTCTGATCTTATTTCATTGAACATCTTAGCTCTCTGGATTTCTCCCTGAAAGCTCTTTGATTTATATCTTCCCAAATCCCTGAGACCAGGTAAGACAACGTAACTTTGGATATTCATTCCTCGTCTTTTCTGCTCTGCTTGGCGTGGTGTGTTGTGTTGTGCGTGAGGACTGACTGACTGAGGAAGGGACGACGGTGGTGTGCGTGTGCTGTGCGTGCGTGAGCCGTGACCGTGACCGTGACCGTGAGACAATGGGGTAGTGTCGAGTGCGTGGTGGAGAGTCGCCGCAGAGGAGAGTCACCGGAGAGGAGAGACCGAGAGAGAGAGAGAGAGTGAGAGAGATGAAAAATGCGAGACGTTTCTCTTATGCCTGAAAGTTTTGCTTTTTTTTTTTTTGTATATCTATCTGCTTATGATTTCCCCCTTCTTTTCTGGGTTTTTCTACTTCATCTAATGCGCTGAAACTTGAATCCACAGCAGTGGATAATTCAGAATCTGGAGCTAAGAAGCTAGGGTTTGGTGGTCCTAGCAGGTTGGTGCTGATAAACCATTTGATGATTTCCAATAATTCAATTGACTTTCATACTTAATTCACATCAGGGCTGCACTTATCCTTGGTGAGGGAGATAACTACATACTGAATTTTGTATAGCGTTTTGAAATGTAGAATTCTCTTGGGTACGCTATGACTTTTAATTCATAAAAGTTTCTTAAGTGGCGTGCAGGTAATTTGCATTTTTGCGTGGCTAGTTTTAGGATTTAAATGGATTTACTAGGTTAGTGCAGTGCGTTCTCTGGTTGAAGCTATGTGAAAGATAAGAATATGAGAAAGCAAGGTTTAAGAAATCGTAAAGGAAAGAGTGAATCTGCGTTTTCTGGTAGTCCAGATCAATGATGACTATACCTCCGAGAAACATTATTGATTTTATACTGATATCATTAGATTTAAGGAACATATAATTCTCTCTTATTTCTATTGTGACTTATCATGCTATGAATTTGAAGCTGTGCTCAATCTAAGCTTGACAAAGGAGGTTGAGTTCTACCAATTTTCCTCCATTGTGAACTTGCATATGATACACTGTAATGACCTAATGGTGTTATGGCCTTTTAATAGCATAAGACATTTTGTTTACTTTTTCAGGTTATCTTTGTTTGTATGACAAGATTTCTCTATCATCGTCATCAAAATTTAAGGAATGTAACGTGTATGCCCATGGGAAAGGGAAACAGATTAAGCTCTGGCGGTAGAAACCAAAGACTACTCAGATATCGCATCCAGTCGGTTCCCAAGGAGTGCTCCCACCCCGATGACATAGTTCATTATCTGCGGGAACGCCACCATGACTACCGCCGCATGGAGCACCGCAATTTTACTAGACAAGTCCATCTTATTCTACAATCCAAATCAAAAATGGAAGATGGTGACGATGATGAAGAACAATTAGATGTTCAACACAGAACCAGGAAAAAGCAAAAGCGTCTTAATGAAGGTGAGGAGAGATTGCTCCGGATTGAGGATGACTATTCCAGAAGGATTGCTTGTAACCGGGCTTCCACCTCCTCTGACTCGAATTCTGATTCCGAGTCACCGCCTTCTTCATCAGCGATCTCGACCTCGGAAGATGGAATTTTTGGTCAGAAGGTGGAGCCGAAGTTTGATCTAATGCGGTCGTTGCTACGAGAGAGTTATGCATCTCCTACCGCCAAATCATCCAAAGAAGAGAAAAATATAGAATTGGATGTTGCTACTAAATCGAAAACTGAAAATAAGGTGAGCATGCTAAATGTTAGGCCTAAAAGTGAAGAAGTGAGGAGATTGGGTGATGAAGTGACAAAAGTGAAATCTCAGGTTTCTAATGCTACAATGGAGGTTAAGGGAAAGGAAGGGCCAAGGTTCAGGGATTTTGGAGGAATGGAAGTTGTGTTGGAGGATTTGGTAGTGGAAGTGCTTGTTCCTCTCTATCACCCGCATGTTCCACAGAGGCTCGGAGTCGATCCCATAAGTGGTATCTTGCTTCATGGACCGCCTGGTTGTGGGAAGACAAAGTTGGCTCATGCCATTGCAAACGAAGCGGGGATTCCATTTTATAAGTTGTCGGCTACTGAAATTGTGTCTGGAGTATCTGGTATGTACTGCATGTTTAGTGATTCACTTTGTTTTATCACTACATGTAATTCAATTTGATTTGATTGTGATGTTTATTATTGTTTCTCATGACTTATTGGATGCTATTTGAGTCATATGAGCATGTATGTTATGTTGTTCTATTGATTAAGGATATGCTTGGTATGTTGGTTGTATAGTTGCTTCTATTAGAATTTGATTATTGATTAGCTTATTTCTTCATGGTAAATAAGTAATGAAGTTGTTAGGATCATTATCGTGATTTCTTTTTTTCCATGGTTGGTCGAATAACATAATTTAGTGCCTTTTGTTAGAGCTGTTGTTCTCAAAGTGATATAGTAAGTTTTTTTTTTGGCCATGGTTTTTTGAATAACATACTGAAGGATTCATCTTGATAAAATTTAGGTGCATCAGAAGAAAACATCAGGGATCTTTTCTCTAAAGCATACAGGTCTGCACCATCAATCGTATTCATTGATGAGATAGATGCAATTGCTTCAAAGAGAGAAAATCTACAGAGGGAGATGGAACGGAGGATTGTAACTCAATTGATGACTTGCATGGATGAGTATCATAGGCTTTCACAACCAGTTGTTGCAAATTCACATCAAGGACTTGTGGATAAAAAACCTGGACATGTTCTTGTTATTGGAGCTACTAATAGACCTGATGCAATCGATCCTGCATTAAGAAGACCTGGAAGATTTGATCGTGAGATTCAATTAAGTGCTCCAGATGAGAATGCTAGGAAAGCGATACTTTCTGTGCTTACCCAAAATTGTACTCTTGAGGGTTCTATTGATCTTTTGCAAATAGCGAGGTCTACTCCAGGTTTTGTTGGAGCAGACTTGGCTGCGCTGGTTAACAAGGCTGGTAATATAGCCATGAGGAGAATGATTGCACTGAGAAAGCTTGAGCTATGTACAGAATCCAAAAGCACTGAGTTTAGTGAGGAATGGTACAAGGTACCTTGGTTACCGGAGGAAATTGAGAAGCTTGCAATCAATATGGCTGATTTTGAGGTAATATGAAGTTGCATTGGTTTTGTCATCCTCTTCTGATTAAAAAAGACCTTTGAATGCTCTCTCTTCATTCTGATGCTCTTGGAGCAAAGTTTTATTTTTTTGATATTGTTGAGAGGTGATCTTTGCATTATAGATTATCTCTGTAAATTTGTACTAGCATGATCTTTTGAAAATAAAAGTGACCATGAGAAACATGTTGAGGAGTTTGGTACTGGTGTGCCTCAAATTTACTTACTTTAAAGTTTCCTTCTCATGGAAATTGTGTCTTAATGCTTTAATATTCAGTTATTTGTTGGCTTGTCAAACTTCATATTTTTATTTCCCCTCCTGAAGGAAGCAGCTAAGCTGGTGCAACCCTCATCCAAAAGAGAAGGTTTCTCTACTATTCCTGATGTGAAATGGGAAGATGTCGGTGGGCTTGATTATATAAGGAAAGAATTGGACCTTCATATAGTTGGGCGCATAAAGTATGCAGAAGATTATGAGGTATGAATTTCCCTTGATTTACGTCTCTTAGTTTTCATCCCGACCTTTTTTTATGTCTTGAAATGCAACTTATCGGATCTGGCAGTTTACTAAATGCTTTGACATTGAGCATTCTGCTTGCACCAAAAATTTGTACTTCTAATGTTGCTTCTCTTTGGATTGAGAATTTAGTGTTTTTTTTAAATCT
Source organism: Erythroxylum williamsii (assembly GCA_027564335.1). Classification (NCBI taxonomy): domain Eukaryota; kingdom Viridiplantae; phylum Streptophyta; class Magnoliopsida; order Malpighiales; family Erythroxylaceae; genus Erythroxylum; species Erythroxylum williamsii. The sequence goes on from JANITW010000003.1 coordinate 932,998, forward strand.
ATAAGCCAAGTCGGTTTGTTTGATCAATTTTGATACTTTTGATGTCCTTGTACTGCACAATTCTCCTGACTTTGTTGTGACCTCTGTTTTATTGAATTTGTTCTTTCCAAGCTACTCCATGCAACTTAGCTGCTGAATTACTCTGTGAAATTCTGGTTAAATTTCTAATTGTTGAGAATTGTATGTACGTTCAGAAATTTGGCTTGAAATCGGAGACAGGAATCTTGCTCTATGGTCCCCCAGGCTGTGGCAAAACACTGATTGCCAAGGCTGTTGCTAATGAGGCAGGAGCCAATTTCATTTACATCAAAGTCAGTCTTTAAATTCTCTCTCACTCCATACTTTTACATGTAAATTACTACTGTTTATTATGAGGGTATATGTTTATTAGTTACATGACCTATTAGGGTCCTGAACTTTTGGATAAATATGTTGGAGAAAGTGAACTGGCAGTTCGGACATTGTTCAGTCGTGCAAGGACTTGTTCACCGTGCATACTTTTCTTTGATGAGGTTTGTTATTTCCCCTCTTGATTGTCAGTGGTATATTAAGCAACGTGTTGAGAGGGAACTTCTGCTACATTATGAATTTAGAAGATATTTGTTGGATTATTGATAAAAATTTGGTCTTGAATTTATTTTGAATGTGTCTTTTCTTTCACATACATCCTCTAGTCTGCATTCCTGTGAGGGGGAAATGATGTTACTACAGCTTTAAATTCGATCCGTTGGGGATATCTATGTGAATCCTTTTTTTGCTCAACTCAGTTTTGCAATATCATGCTGTTCTTGTGAAAAGATCCTTAGAAAGCTAATAAAAATTATGTAGAAAACATGAAACAACTTCGCACTAGTGCTGCAATTTGTCTCTCTTGACCCAGTATCTGTTTGATCTTTATTTTGCATACTCAAGAGGTTATTTATTTACTGTTGAAGTGCGATTCAATTTTTTGTTGGATTAGGTTGATGCTTTGACAACAAAGCGCGGGAGGGAAGGAGGATGGGTGGTTGAACGGCTCTTAAACCAGGTAATTAAATTTTAATCGAAAGAACATGCTTCTCATTCTTAATCTAATTGTCTATATTATGCATAGATGGACTTATACCATCCTTTGCATTTACAGTTGCTTATAGAGTTAGATGGAGCAGATAAGCGAATGGGTGTTATTGTAGTTGGTGCTACCAACAGGTAAAAGCAATCTCTCTTTCCTTCCCAATTTCTCTTCCTGTGCCAGTTATTGTTAACATTAATTTTGGTGATAATAGACCTGAGGTCATGGACCCAGCTGTCTTGCGACCAGGAAGATTTGGGAAACTCCTTTACGTACCCCTCCCTAGTTCACATGATCGTGGGTTGATCTTAAAAGCTCTTGCCAAGAAAAAGCCCATAGACCTGGGTGTAGATTTGACTGCCATAGGGCAGATGGAGGCTTGTCAAAATTTTAGTGGTGCTGATCTCATGAAACTGGTGTGTCTATTTTCTCTCATGTACTTTCTATCGGATAGAAAATCTTCCTTAAATTTTGAAGGGTGAATTTAAAGTTGAAGAATTCAGCATAGCTTTTATTTGCATGGATATTTGAAGGATGTGTTTGCTAACATTCTAATTGGGATGGTATGCCAGATGGAGGAAGCAGCAACTACTGCACTTGAAGAGTTTAAAAGCAAGACCTGTTCTGATGGAACCTCTCAAACGATTAGGACAACTCATTTTGAGCGAGCGCTGAGTAAAGTCTCTCCATCCGTGTCGGATAAGGTAAGTTTCTACAGGATTGCTTTGATTTCTTAAACTGGAATGTTTCCCGAACCCAAGTATCTTCTTGCTTTTTGTGGAAGCAGCAAATACAGTATTACAAGACATGGTCAGAGAGCTACAGACTGTCATGAGAGCTGGCGATCAGTTGCAAATGTCCAACTGGACAATGGAGGAACTTGAGGGATTGCATTTTTGGCTGTACCACATTATCCATTATGGATGTATATTTTGCATTATCATTCGTCGTCTTTCAAAGCTGTGCACTGTCAAATTTTTGGATTTTGAGACACTGGAAAATACACTTGAGGTTAGAATATGATGGCGATAAGTGAAGGATATGATCATGTTAAAAATCAAATCTTGGTAATGGATCATTGTGGTGACTGGATAGCAGTGAAAACAAACACGGCTATGAATAGGAGAGATCTTGGTTAATAGACACAAGGGCTTCAACTCACATGTGTAGTGATATAAAGACTGTTGCCATTCTAGCAAATAGAAAGACAAAGGGAAGATTGTACATTCTTGATGACACTTCATTTCAACATATGTTCTCTCAACAGGACACTATAAGTTCTCATTACAGCCAACATCTCCAAACTAAATCTCTTTAATTAGTCAATAAAGTGCCAACCATAGATAGTGTTACATGTGCAACATGTTAGGCCGCCCATCCCCTATCGTAATCTATCATTTATAATCAATATCCTATTTAATGGAGGATCCTATTTGTTTCTCAACAAAAGAACAAAAACCTTGCCAGTGACATTCTCACTTGTTTCTTAGCAAAAGAACAAAGAAAATAAACACTAAATACACTAAAAATTTGGCTAAGGGTGTCATTTGCACGTGACATTTTACAAAAAGTCTAACCAAGTTTTTGTTGGTATCTTCTACGTCACTTTACACCATAACATTATTAAAATAATACGAGCTTGATGATAAGGTTACTAAAATAGTACTTATTATATCTTAAAATTGGTAACAAAGATTAAAATAGAGATTTAATTAACCTTTTGTAAAATGAAAAAGTAAAGATTACGTCTTTAAAAAATGTTCAAAGAAATTATTTTTGAGATCACTTTAATATTTAATAAGTCCAAATTACCGAATTGTGATATGATCTAAGCTAAATTTATAACTTATTTGAAATTGTAGGAATTTAAGACAGACTTTTTAAGAAAATATTATTTGTGAAACAGAATTAAAATAAACCACAAACTCCACATGCCACCCTCGCCACGCGATCCAAAGTGCGAGCCTTTACTAAATCGGACATCCCGAATCGTTATCGTACGTCCGCAGTTTTCTAGGTATATGTATATAGAAAGAGAGAGCGAGGGAGGGAGAGAGGAAAAGATGGAGTTAGTGGGTTTGGTGTAGTGTGCCAGAGAAGATGATGGGTGTGTCAAAGATTGAATCTTGGAGACAATTTTGGGTTGGAGCTGAGATTTATCTTGAGAATGGAAGTGGGTTTTTGTTGGGTTATGGATGGATTACTTTTTTTGCTCTTTTCTTCATTCTCTTTTTTCACTGTGTCAAGCATAGGTTCTTCTTTCTCTCCAAACGACGTCGGGTTTCATCTGCTTCCTCGGCAGCAAGGCCTCTGGCCTCTGGTTCTTCTGTTGATGCAGCCTCTAGTAGTCGTGATTTCAGGTATTTGATTGTCAGGGATAGTGTTAGGTTGGTTTTTGTTTAAGTTAATCTGAATTCAGTTTCTCGTTAAAGATTGGTAGTTTTTTAATCCTTTCTGTTTAGGTTTTCCAAAGTCTCTGCTCTTGTTGGAGGGTATTGCACAGCATTGAATTCGCATATGTTCAATGATTGTTTCAATTTTTTTTTTCGTTTGTTCCCTTGATTGAGGCATTTTTGCTACTCTCCATTTAATGTCTAGGCTCACTTAAATTTCTTTTTCTAATTGTCTTGAGTTTGAAGTTTACGTTCTTCACTGGAAGAAATTCCCGCTGTTCGGATGTAACTGTGAAAATTTTGCGTCCTTACTCCTGAAGTTTTGTAAGGTTAAAATGTTTGTATCTACTTGTGCGTTGATATTTTCATGCAACAAGCCTTTACTTCTGTACTTACTTTATCGGAATTGAGTGACAGTCACATGACTGGTGGTTCGTATTGGATCAGTGGCAATGAATATATAGCTCTGTGGGGAAGAATTATGGTAGAGGAATTGTAGAGCTGATCCCTCTTTAGTTGGTGATAAGCAGAGGATATTTAGTTGAGTTGCATATGGTGATTTTGTGAACGTGCCAACCTACTTGACGTGTATGTTGTAATAACACTTGCATAATGTTAGATGATATTGTGCATTTTCTGAGATTGCAGAGAGGGTACACTTTGAGTTGTTTAGCAACTTCTAACTTGACTTGTGAGCAGTATTTGGAGTGCTTACTGGCTGATTTGATTACTTTGTGTTACTGAAGACGTAAATGACTTTAAAATTTTGTTTTGGATTCTTTTAATTTGATGCTTTGTCTGATTTACTAAATTTCATGGATTGTATATTTTTCTGCATTCTTTGCAGAATAGTTATTGAATCCGGTTATTGATGCGATTGTTCACTAATGGTTGAGTTATGTTTTACCTGCAGGATCTCAGAGATAGTGTCAGAAGCAGATTTGAAGTTTCTAATTCAAAATTTGGATGACAACCTGGTTAAGAATGAGAAATGGGAGAATGTTATATGCAAGAGAAACAATCATATATCCTACACTGCAAAGTGCTGCAGGCCCAAGGTCGGCTTTCTTATTCCTAATATATGAAAAGTCCAAAAGTAATGTATGAAGATAAGCATACTCAATCTTTAGACAGTCTGAATAACAAGGTATTTTCTGTTCTTATTTGCAGGATGCTCCACTAAAATACTTAAGTGTGACAGTATTTGAAAATTGCTCCCTAGAGGTTCTTAGGGACTTCTACATGGATAATGATTACAGAAAACATTGGGACAAGACTGTCGTGGAGCATGAGCAGTTGCAGGTGGATATGACTAGTGGTGTAGAAATTGGGCGTACAATTAAAAAGTTTCCTTTCTTGACACCTCGGGAGTATATATTGGCATGGAGGTTGTGGCAAGGAGAAGATGGAGCATTCTATTGCTTTACCAAAGTAATTATCAGTTGCATTAAAGTTGATTGCATAACTGTTTACATTTTTTTTAATTAATTACTCGTGGTTTCTTGTTATCCCTAATTCTTCTTGTTTTCCTTTCTCTTTTTTCTCAACTTCGATGATTAGGAATGTCTGCATCCTTCAGCACCAAGGCAGAAGAAGTATGTACGAGTTCAGTTCTTTAGATCTGGTTGGAGAATAAGGAAAGGCAAGTTCTTGGTTTGTATATCTATTTAAGTTGTATTATGTCTTGTATTTACATCCTCATATCTATTTTGAGATTGCTTTGGACTTTTGAGAATGACGTGTGCTGTCCAGAGACCGGAAATTTTTCTAGGCAATAATCGGGAATTTAATTATTTTTCACGTATTAAAAACTCATTAAGCACATATAGATGTATAGTATTTTCAAGTTACTGATGTTCTATCTCTGGCACAGTTAACCTTTTGTTTTTCTCTGTGTGCTGAAATAAATATCCAGTGATCCATATCTGATAGCTGCAAGGATGAATTTTTTGGCTTCCCATTTGGGTTCTTTTTGAATGGAACATGTTCTTATTTATCCTATTTTGTTACAGTACTCAACAGAGATGCATGTGAGATAAAATTGTTTCACCAAGAGGATGCTGGTTTAAATGAGGAAATGGCAAAGTTGGCTTTTGCCAAGGGTATATGGAGTTATGTGTGTAAGATGGATAGTGCATTGCGCAAGTACTCTCTGATCAAGCAACCTCAAAGAGGACAGTCTGTTACTGCAGTCTCTCTTATTCAGAAGGTAAGACTTAATACATGCCAATTTGTTTTCTATACATGATGTGTACTACAAAGATATCTCTTCTGCAAATAAGCATATCAATTTCGTATTAATGAAGTTAAGAGTTCCAATTGGCACTTTTTCATCTTTGTTGTTTGGTTATTGGATTATGAATGCAATGGAAGTGTTGAATGACGTTCATTTTCTGTAAATGAGACCTTAATTAACCACTTATGATTCATAAACCTTGAAATTGAAATGCCCACTGCTTAGCTATGTGACAAAGGATTGCATTCTTATAGGTTCCAGCTGGCTTGGAGATAGCAAGTGTTGATGCAGATACTGTATCAACTAATGCAACATCTACAAGGCATGGATTGCATTCTGGTGAAGGACAACAAACGAAGCTTTTAAGAAGGCCCTCAGGAAAAGTGCTGGCAAATGGTTTGCTTCTCCTTGGTGGTGTCATTTGCCTCTCCCGTGGACACTGTAGCCTGGGCGCAAAGGTTGCCATGGCATACATCTTGACAAAGTTAAGAAAGCATGATGCTTCCTCAAGCCAAAGTCAGACAGCATCATCATGATCTAATCTCTCCACCTGCATGCAGTTATTAAGCTTGGGATTTAACGTAAATGGCTTTTTCATGGATTTCTGGATAAAGAAGAACGATTAGAAGCTGAACTATGGGTTATTGTATATAGTTGTTTGTGTTGAATAAGCGAAGTATACAGATAATTATACAGATAATGTAAAGTTTTCATGCTCTGATGTATTTGCAAGTATGCAATTGATATTATAGATCAGAGTTTTCTGTTAACAGATTCTAGGAAACACGAGTCCAGTGAAGTATAGAAGTGACACAAGTGCTCGATTGATGAGGCTTGATGTGAGATACTTTATCCATGACGTGAAGAACTTGCAATAGGCCAAACTTGTACAGTTTCAGTTTATTATCATTAGGAAGAACATGTTCTCCACAATTTTGCAGGTTGAGTTCCAGTTTACTGTTTCTTCTTGGTGCTAAAGTCATGATCCAATTCAGTTGGTGGACAAAAAGATGGCTGAACACGAAATCATAAAGATTCAGTTTTGCCCATTTGATGCTTAAGAACAACTATTTGTAAAATTATGAATGAACTTTTAACAGTTATTTTAAGTTGCAGCCTTCCAAGGTTTATATATTTATGTATACATTCGATCTTGGCCAAAATTCCATCTTTCGTTGAATTCCATTGTGGCTGGAAAATTGGTCTGGTCCAGTGTGAGTTGATCAGGTTTTGGTTAGACTCGAGTTTGTGAGACTGTTCTAAACGATCTCAAAACGATATTATTTTAGTATAATTAAACATATATAGATTAAAATAGTATCGTTTTAGTTTCAGTTTAAATCTGGTCGATCTTTTGATTGCATATTTAAGCATGGTCAAATCTGGCTCCAGGCGGGCAGGGGCATTTTATCCCTACCGATGCCTGCGACAATCTCATACAAATGATCAACCTGATATGGTAACATGGATAAAATTTCACAAGCAAACATACTCATGTAGTCATGTCTGTTTAAAAGAATGAAAAAGAAAAAGAAAGACAAAACTGTTGGGTGTTGTTTAGTTAAATTCGACATTCTGTTATTCTTCCTTTATTTTATTGGTTATTAAATGTAACAGCCTAGACTATTCGTTTACAGATATTATCCGCTTTAGGTTGTCTATCAGTCCAAAGTCTTCACAGTTTTGTTCTTTCCCCACCCAAAAAAAGGCGTCGATGAAAAAGAGGCATCTGTATCCTTATAAGGCGTATTTCATTTTTCTCTTCAACCAATGTGAGATCTCACAATCTACTTTCTCAGGGTCTAGCGTCCTCGCTAGCACAACAAGTCGAGAATCAATTCTGATATCATTTATAACAGCTCAAACCACTCGCCCATAGATATTGTTCACTTTGGGTTGTCCATCAGGTCAAGGCCCTCACAGTTTCGCTCTTTTTGCACCCAAAAAAATGCGTTTATGGAAAAAAAGTATCCGTACCCTTATAAGACGTACTTCGTTTTTCTTTCCAATTGATATGAGGTCTCACAATCCACTCCCCTTAGGTCCAACATCTTCGCAGACACAATAGGTCAGGAACCGGCTTTGATATCAATTTTGTCAAGACCCGAAACGGGCGCATGACCGGTACATGGGGCCGAGGTTCCGAAACCCTATATCACATGTGAGCCTATTACTAGTGACAAAATAAATTCAAACTTAAAAAACACAACAAGTTCATATAATAAAATAATAATAGTGTTATATACTAATCTCTTCCTCTTGACGAGCCCGTCACAATCATACCCAGTTCAGCCACCATCGTCACCAGAATCGTTGCAAAAATAGAGGAGAAAAATTGACGAAAAATGTCAATCATCGATCCATCGCTTTCGGTAGTTATTGTCGGTCACCACCATCACTGTTCGACTCGTCTCTGTCTCACTCCCTTATCATAGGGTATACAATGGAACGCCCGTAGGTCATTCCGATATACATCCTACGATAAGGATGAGCTACGATCAATCACTACTATACTTCACATGGCATTATCATAATTAAACATCATAACTTACAATTCCTACATCCAAAATTCGCATATTATATCTCATTACAAAGCTAAAACATTCCTCTACACATTTCCATAAGACCACTTAAGCTACTTTAAACCATAATAGTCCAAAATTGGCGTCAGAACACAGAAATCACAAATCCTATACACTTACGCTGCGTTTGGTTGCAGTCTCCAATAGCTGCAGACAGAATAGAACATGACAGAACGGAACAAAAACTGGAGACAGGGTGGTGTTTGGTTGTGGTTGACAGAACAGAGAAAACTGTCTCTGTCTTATGGGCAGAATGTGTTTGGTTGTAGGGGACAGTAAACAAATATAATACAAATGACGAATATGCCCCTGGTCCTTAATATGATTACAAATATGTAATTCATTGATACTTTTACTATGAATGGTTT
>JANITW010000003.1:941990-953042 GCA_027564335.1 Erythroxylum williamsii
CATGAGTGGGACCCCAATCGGAATATTTGGATTGACGAGTCTGGTTACCAGGTAAGTTCATACCAACTTACTGTTATCATAATTGTACTAACAAATGAATATTGTTCAATGTTGGTATAGATGACAAATATATATATATATATCGATTGATGCTTATATATTTATATAGCAAACGTGTATATACAACAATGTGTATATGCTTTAGTATAAGTGTTTATATTGAATTAACTGAGTGGATGCATTGGGTTGGGTATTGCATACATGCAGGGACGGATTCAAAAATTTTTTTAAGTGGGGGCAAAATTTTAATGGGGCAAATTTTGATAGGAGCAAAATTTTATTTTTTATGAGATCAAAACTTAAAATAATAAATTTTTATATGAAATTTTTGAAAGCAATGGGAGGCAAGTGCCCCCACTTGCCCCCATTGTGGGTCCGTCCATGCATACATGCATTAGTCATTGCATAACTAAATGTTTACTTGATAAATTGCATGCTTAATAATTTGATGTATATTGCTATGTTCGATTATGGGGAAGAAAATATCTGTAGGATGTGCCACCTGATGGGTATATATCAGGACTAGATGCGCATTGATTATGATTATGAGAATTGTTTTGTTTATGATATTGAGATATGTTATGATCCGATCTTGGTTGTTACTTGGCTCCTGATCGGAACCTTGTTCGTGATGCTTATGATTTTCGACATTGTGAGCAAGGGCTGACCTGTTGGTGATGCTTGGCTTCCCGTAGCTCCTTTAGATTAAGAGAGCCTTACGATTACATGAGTATAGGAGCATGGTTGGGCCGTTGGTGATGCATAGCTCCCCGCAACTATTTGAGGTTTAGAATTGTGAGAGCTTACCTTTGGAGATTAGGGTCCTATAGATATTCTCTCCCACAATTTATTTATGTTGTTGATATGATTGAATGTATAGTATGATGTGTATATATTTTGATACTAATGTATGACTGTATGCATAGCATTGGGTATCGTAGGACGGTGTGAGTTTACTCAGCGAGGTCTGGCTCCTCTCAACTTTAACTTTTCAGGTCAGTTACCACCAGTTTTGCAGCCGTGACTCCTGTTACGTGGTCTAGATTGTTACAAATGGTATCAGAATTGGTCTCAGATCCATTGTGCTAATGAGGATGTTGGTTCCTAAGAGGGGGTGGATTGTGAGATTCCATATCAGTTAGAGAGGAGAACGAAGTACGTCTTATAAGGGTACGGATACCTCTTCCCCATAAATACATTTTTCTAGTTGTAAGAAAAGTAAAACTATGAGAGTTTTGACCTGATGGGCAACCCAAAGTTGATAATATCTGTAGGCAAGTGTTCTATGCTGTTACATTAAAGGACAAGAAGAAATCAAGACATGAGGAAATCTGTCATTGGGTTAACAGCTGTTAGGTGCTGATTCAGTTGTTAAGATTTAAAGGATTAAGATATTAAGGACAAGGAACTAAGAGAAATAATATGTTCAGATCGTGCAGTTTGTGGAGCAACGAACTAACTAACCAACTAACCAACATGCAAGTGTTAAAAACCAAACTTAACACTTGAAAACTTGTTCGTGAAAAGAAACAAATATAGTAACAGATCATGAACATTGTCATAGTCTCATTTTATCTGAATCATGATTTACTATTTTTGTCTGTGTCCAAATGGGCAATATTCCATTTCTGTCTGATCTTTAGGTGGTTTCAATCAACCATCAAATATAGTAAGTAGCGTTTTCAATGGAAACCAACACCTCCTAACAACCTCAGAAGAAGGAAAATGAATGCAAGGAAAAGAAAAATTCATAGAGAGCGATTGATTCTTTCCCTACACCTACGTGTTTCTTGGCTGAATTCTGATACACTTTCTGCTGAAACCCTCTTTCAGAGCTGTCTGCAAGTTCTTTTTCCTTTTTGAATTCTCTAATAGATTGTGTTTTGGCATTGGAAATGCACCATAGTCTTGTTGGGATCTTGGTATCCTGTCTTGTGCTTCTGACCAGCCTGGTCCATTCAAAGACAGATTCCGATGATGGTACGTGAAACATCGCACTTTTCAAGTTTGTAGATTGCAGTTTCATGTTCCTGCATGCAATTTTAATGGAGGATGAATATAAGATTATGTAGGTCTAGATCTGATTGCGTGTCTTGTAACCTTAAAGGACTCGGATTGGAGATTCGATGAAGAGGGAGACGTGTTTCATCTTCTTGTTAATCTAATAACCATGAAAAAAGGACATTGCATCTGTAGATTCTGACTTTTTGTGCTTTGTGTTGCAGTTTCTGCTCTTAACGTGATGTTTAACAGCTTAAATTCTCCTTCACAACTTGATGGTTGGAAATCAAGTGGTGGAGATCCCTGTGATGACTCCTGGAAAGGGATTACATGCTCAGGATCTTCGGTGACACAAGTGTAATTGCATTCTTCATGTTAAAAACATTTGTTTTCTGTTCAAGGACCATCTGATCTTTTGAACTCTCCATTAATGCATTAAAAACTTCTGCAGAAAACTGTCAGGCCTTGGAATCACTGGATCACTTGGCTACCAGCTTGCAAACTTGAAATCTGTCACTTCCTTGTAAGCTTATCTCAAATTGTAAAGTAAAAACATGCTCACAAGTTTTCAAATTGTTGTGACCTTATGTCTTCTGTATTCGTTTGTCATAGTACAGTGATGTGAGCAAGAACAACCTGAAGAATGATATCCCATATCAGCTTCCTCCAAATGTAGTTAACCTGTAAGTTTTCTCTACAGTCCTTGCCTATAACATCTAGGTAATCATCATCAAAGGTATGATCATGGAAGTAATTTAGGAAAATCTGTTAACTTTCATGAACTTGATATGCAGAGATCTTTCCAACAATCAGTTCACTGGCTCATTGCCCTATTCAATTTCGCAGATGACTGACCTTAAGTACCTGTAAGCATGAGCGTCCTTGTCCTTTGCATCAATCCTTTTGTTGTGGTGTCCCATATTTTTCATTGGTTTCTGGCTTTTCTTGCAGAGATATTGGTCACAATAGCCTCAATGGACAATTGGGTGATATGTTTCAGAAGCTTTCAAAACTTGAGAAGTTGTGAGTAGGACTAACTTTGGTATCTAAATGTTCTGGTTAGCGAAGGAAATATGTCAGCCCGGAGTTAGATAAAGACTAGGGTTTGGACCAATTCAGGTTGAGTTCAAGTAGGTTTAGGTCAGGTCGGATGGGTTCGGGCCGAGTATTCCTGAGACTCATTTTTTGTTTTCGAATACTAGGCTTGTGTAGGATTTCAATCAAATCGAATTTTATTAATAAACTTCAGACTGAATTCGTCTATATAATCTTACTTTTATTTTTTAAGAAATTTGTGAGGTTAGAACAACTAATTCAGATTTAGATTCAGCTAACTTGCTTTTGATTTGACATCTAATACTTCATCCAATTTTTTTCCCTGAAATTTCATAGGTTTCTTCTGTGCAAATTAAGGCTAGATAGATAACTAACTTTCCTAATTTTCTTGCAGGGATTTGTCCTTCAACACACTGAAAGGCAACCTTCCACAGAGTTTCTCATCACTTTCAAAACTTGAAACATTGTAATAACCTTCAAAACACAGTCATTTTGCCTAATTGGAGTTTCTTTTTGTTGATCTGAAAATGGTACGTTTCAGGTACCTGCAAAACAACCAATTTACTGGTTCAATAAATGCCCTTGCTCGTCTTCCTCTTAAAGATCTGTAAGTAAACCAGAAAACAAAAACATTCAAATACACGATCTGTAAACCCTCATGCTTGTGCTCTTTATCATGGAATTATCAGACTAAGAACTTGTCAGCAAGAAAAATCCTGACGACTACTATATAATGGCAGGAACGTTGAGAACAACCAGTTCAGAGGGTCGATTCCTGCTTCAATAAAGGGTATTGATAAACTGAAGTGAGTATGAAAACTAAAATCATTTCCTGATGATGCAGTTCTTAACAAGTTTGGATTCTGAGTTTGTGACTGTATCATTGAAGAACTGGAGGAAATTCTTGGGGACCTGGATCTGATAATTCTGGCAGTAATGGAAGCAATTCCAAAGATGGGAATGGAAAAGGTGGATTCAGTGGATTGACTATAGCTTTAATAATTGCGGCAATAGTGGTGGTGGCTGCACTTATTGGTATTCTGATGTTCAAGAAGAAATCTTCTGCAACTTCACATTTTCTTGATGAAGAAAAGACTAGCCATAAGGGATCCTTCAAAGTTCTTGCATCACAGGAACTGTCCAACGAACATGGCGCTCCCATAAGCAAAGGGTTCAATGGTAATAGTTTGCTTTCCCCATATTAGGGCAAAAGACACGAAATTCCTTATTAGCTAAGTATTTAACACTTTAACTTTGATTCTGGCAGATGACATCTCTCCCAGATCATCAGTTTCCATTGACATCAAAACTTTGAAGAAACCTCCTTCCTTTGGTTACAAGCCTCAACAGACTGATGTTGTTCAAGATTTCAGTGACAAAGAGTTCGAGAACCGTCTGAATGCAGGAAGAAACACATCCACTCCTGCTGTATCATATTCTTTAGCAGACTTGCAGAGTTCCACAGGTAATTTCTCAGCAGGTCGTCTTCTTGGAGAGGGATCTCTTGGTTGTGTTTATAAAGCTAAATATCCTGACGGGAAGGTAGGTTTTAGCTAACCAGAAATGCTTCAACTTGTCTCTCTCTTTTCTTTTCTTTTTTTCCTGACAGTATCTGATACTTGGTTTTGTTATGCTGATCTGTTCATCAGGTTCTAGCTGTCAAAAAGATTAACAAGTCACACTTTCAGAAGGATCACACAGAAGAATTCTCAAAGATTGTATCGAACATCTCAAAGATTCATCACAAGAACATTGCTCCACTTGTGGGTTATTGTTCAGAATCGGATCATCACATTTTAGTGTACGAGTTTTTCAGGAATGGATCACTCCATGACTTCCTACACATGTCAGATGACTTCAGTAACCCACTAACTTGGAATACCAGAGTTAAAATTGCTCTAGGAACTGCACGAGCTGTTGAGTGAGTAATATATATATAGGAATTAAAAATTTTCAGTATTTCCAAGTTAAATGAATCTTGTTTCTTCTTCGTGATCACTTGGAACCTGTAGAGATTTTCTAATTTTTCTTTAAATTTTCAGATACCTCCACGAAGTTTGTGCTCCATCTGTCATCCATAAGAACATCAAGTCCTCCAACATTTTGCTTGACCTTGAGTTCAACCCTCATCTCTCTGACTATGGTCTTGATAGCTTCCATGATGTGAGTACTTAGTGTTTCTTTTAATAACTCTGTGATGAGGCACAGAACATGCCTTGTATCTGCAAAAGCATCGTAATGATTGTTTCACATCAGGTTGTTGCTTGTTTAAGATTCTATAGTATCAAAATCTAAATTCAGTAATCAAGCTACAAAAAAACTTCCATGACGTGAGTACAAATACAACAAAAACCATCTGCGAAAAACACAAGTTTACCCCAAGTTTTTTTTGGTATAAACGTTCATGTGTTTCAACCTATCTAATCTTTTTCTGCAGCACACAAGCAAGAACCTTGGAATAGGATATAATGCTCCAGAGTGCACAAAACCTTCCTCATATTCCATAAAGAGTGACGTCTACAGTTTTGGAATTGTCATGCTAGAATTGCTGACAGGTCGAATGCCATACGATAGGTAGAGCTAGCTCTCATATCTCTGTCACGTCCATCTTTCTAGTGTCTGTGATCTCCATAACCAACTCAACTTTGCTGCAGCTCCAAGTCAAAATCCGAACAATGCCTTGTGAGGTGGGCGACCCCTCAACTTCATGACATTGATGCATTGGCTAACATGGTCGATCCAGCCTTGCGTGGACTATACCCTCCCAAAGCAATCTCTCGTTTCGCAGACATAATCGCCCTCTGTGTACAGGTATCAGATAAAACTCTCTTTTGCTTAAAAAAAGCTTCACTGTCTTGATGAAAAGATGGTGATACTTTGTTGTTCCGTTATGGTTGGTGAGCCTGCCTGATGTTATGATCTGTATGACTTGTATCAGGCGGAGCCTGAGTTCCGACCACCAATGTCGGAGGTGGTTCAGACATTGGTGCGGATGGTTCAGAGGTCGAGCATGAACATGAGGGATGATTTTGCAGCCAATTCTCGTGGGACAGATGACTCTGATTACTACTAAACTAGTCTGTTATGGAGTCCTCACAAGTGTTGTATAGAATTAATTTCTACTGCTTATTTTCTTTTTATAAATGATTTTTTACATTAGGTTTTTGTTACTTTCAGATAATTCTTTGATGGTGAAACAATTTATTTTAAGAAAAAAAAAGATGGTGCATAAAAGAAAGAAAGAAATAATAAATTTACCACACTTTTTTATTTATAAATTTATGATATAATAAATTCATAATATATTTTATGATATATTGTATTTATTGGTGGATTTATAGTATATTTTAATTTAAACCTATTTATCCCATATGCAAAAAAGTAAATGAAATGGATGGATTTTATTATAATCTCATTAAAGTAATTATATTTAATTGTAAAATAGTTTTTGTTAAAATAATTTGATAAACAAACATAACATAAATGGTAATCTTACATATCTTATAGTTTAAGAAAACTTAGAAAAATTATTTAATCTTTAAAATTTTTGAAAAAATCTTTTTTATTTTTACTTTTCCAAAATGATAATTGTCTTAGATTTTGTTTAAAAAATAATGACGAAGCACATCTACTGTAAACATCAATCGTAAACTAATTAAATATAACTATTATAGTAACTCAAATTAATTTTTAAACTAGATCTAAATTAATTAAATTTGATTTAAATTAATAAATTAAGACAAGTAAAATAACATTTGATTAATACAAACATGATATTCATGAAACGTATATTTCATTGTTATTTATAACTAAATTTTAATCCTGAAAATTGAAAATTAGAAAGAATTTTTCAAAAAATTTAAAGATTATGAATTTTATTTATTAAATTACATAGATGTATGTCTTTAAAACCCTAAAATGAATTATATTCAAAGGTAATATTTATAATTTATTATCTTAAAATTTTGTGTTAGAATATTATATCTCTAATCATATATAAAACTTTAAATTTATAAAATTGATTAAGTTATTGACAATTTATAAAATGACTAAATAAATTCGTGTGAATTACCTAAGGATAGTGTTAAACTTATGCCATGTGACCTTTTTGTCTAGATTCAAATTCAATTCAAAATTTAATTTAATCAAGTTTAAATAATCTAAAACTCGACGTCAAAAAGATAATTTTTAGTATAATTTATCAAAATAATGTTATTTATTTGATGGCATGGTAGAGTGGTAAGGCCTAGTTCAAATCTAAACAGTTGAATTAGACAAATTTTCTAAATTCAATCTTATCAAGTCAAATTTAATTTAGTAATTTTAGATTATGTCTGACTCTTATTGTTATCCATACTTTTACTAGAGAAATTAGAAAGGGACCCTTCAGCTACTTCGTGAAAATTTCAAATTTCATTTCTGTTCCTTGTCAGGATGCCATTTGTTTTGTTTCTGTTGTCACTTATTCTTATCATTCTCGTCTTCCCTCCATAGTTATTCAATATCGATCTACTCGTTATCACCTCTTTCCAATTACATTTTCCATTTGACTTGAAAATTTTTGTATCTAAGTTCAAATTTTAGCTTAAAGTTTCCAATCTTTCGAATCCTGCCGGCCAAGTCTATGAAAGTTTCTGACTTTACTGTCTTCTTTTTCTTTTTTCGTTGTTCATTCTTAAGACTTTTATACAGCTGACAGGTTTAAGTTACTATAAGCTGATACACAGTCCTCGTTATACAAAACCTGCTAAATAACTCCAAAAAGATTTTGGCTACGGTGGTAGAGCAGGAATCGTTAAACCTGAGTTTCAAGTGTAGAGCATAACGTACAGAGAATCATTGTCTCATGCCATGATCAGACCATTTGTGCCATACCCTTTTTGTTTCTTTCTGTTAATTCATCTCCTACCATATTCATCCTATGCTTATACAAACATATCTTTAGGCTCATATCTAATTGCTTCCGATGACAACTCTTCGTGGACGTCACCGTCCGGCGACTTTGCGTTTGGGTTCCGGCAACTAACAGGAGGTGGATATTTACTGGCAATTTGGTTCAACAAAGTACCTGAAAGAACCATCGTCTGGTCTGCTAACAGAAACAATCCAGTTCATGGCGGATCTCAAGTTGATCTCACCAGCGATGGTTACTTGATCCTCACTGACCAAAAACACACACCAATATGGGCTGCGAATTACCCTGGAACTGGAGCCTCTTATGCGGCAATGTTGGACACTGGTAATTTGGTGCTTGCAGGTAGAGATTCTGTCAATTTGTGGCAGAGTTTTGACCAACCGACAGATACCATTTTACCAACTCAAGCTCTGAATCTAGGTGGCGCACTCATTGCTCGATTATCAGATACAAATTACTCGACAGGGAGATTCAAGTTTGCTTTAGAAGGCGATGGGAGTCTCCAACTATCCACCACAAAGTACCCTTCTGATATTTCTAACGTCAGATACTGGCCTGCAGATGAATCTTCTCCTGGTAGTGGCTATAAGTTGATGTTTAAGGAATCTGGTTTTATATACCTCGCGGCTCGTAATGGAAGCATAATTAGAAACGTTTCATCAATCGGGGTATCGACAAGTTTCTATCAGAGAGCAGTGATTGATTATGATGGTATCTTTGTACATTATGTTTATCCAAAGACTGGTTCAGGTGGCAGAAACCAGTCTGTGTCCTGGACTCCCTTGTCTTTAGTACCAGAAAATATATGCTTGACCATTGGAGGATTTATGAGCTCAGGAGCCTGTGGGTACAATAGCTACTGCAGATTGGGAGATGATAACAGGCCGATTTGCCAGTGTGCTCCAGCTTACATTTTGTCTGATCCAAATGATGTAAGGAACGGATGTAACCGAAACTTTCCTTCTCAGAAATGCAATACAGGGTCGCAGGAAGAGGATTTGTTTGAGCTCATTGAAATGCCAAACACAGATTTTCCACAGGGTGATTATGAAGCTTACTCTTCAGTGGATGAACAGTGGTGTAGACTGACATGTTTGAACGATTGTTACTGTGCTGCTGCTGCTTTTTCAGATGGGAATTGCTATAAGAAAACAATCCCTCTCCTGAACGGGAGGACTCATCCAGAAATTGGAGGAAAATTCCTTATCAAAGTCAGTAAACAAAACTTCACCACTGCAACTCAAAACTCGGATTCGTTCCCTGAGGAGCAAGGTCGAGCAACTTTGATCCTCACCAGATCGGTCCTCTTAGGCTGCTCCGTCCTTGTCAATGCTCTCTTGGTAATAGCAAGTCTAATTTTCTTTCTCCGCGGGAATCGGAGACAGCAGCAACTTGTTCAGACAGATCAAGTCCTGAAAGCTTCCAGTCCGAGAAGTTTCGCTTACAGTGAACTAGAATTGGCAACAGGAGGGTTTCAGGAGAAATTAGGTAGTGGTGCTTTTGGAACTGTTTACAAGGGGACTCTACCTTGTGACTATGATGGAGAAAGACTTATTGCAGTTAAGCAGTTAGAGAAACTTGTAAAATCAGATGGTGACCAGGAATTCATAACAGAAGTGAGTGCCATTGCAGGAACAAATCACAGGAATTTAGTCAAGCTTCTAGGATTCTGCAACGAGGGACAACATCGACTTCTGGTGTATCAATACATGAGCAATGGCTCCTTGGCAAACTTCTTGTTTCTTGATTCAAACCCAAACTGGCACAAACGAATCCAAATTGCCTTTGGAATTGCAAGAGGGCTGCAGTATCTCCATGAAGAATGCACCACGCAGATCATGCATTGTGACATCAAGCCTCAGAATATCCTTTTAGATGAAAATCTGACAGCGAAGATTTCTGATTTTGGAGTATCCAAGCTTCTTAAGGCTGATCAGATTCGTACCACAACAGCAGTTCGAGGAACCAGAGGATATCTAGCTCCCGAATGGTTCAGAAGTGTTCCAGTCACGGTCAAGGTAGATGTATACAGCTATGGAATCTTGCTCTTGGAACTCATCTGTTGCAGAAGAAACTTTCTGCAGGACGCAAAAGAAGAGAGTCAGATGGTACTTGCAGAGTGGGCGTACGATTGCTACAGATCAGGAAACTTGCATGTGCTTGTGGAAGGTGACAGTGAGGCATTGGAAGACATGAAAGGTGTAGAGGATCTTGTGACATTAGCAATCTGGTGCATTCAATATGAACCATCTCAAAGACCTTCAATGAAGAAAGTGGTACAGATGTTGGAAGGAACTGCCAAATTCTCAGCTCCTCCAGACCCATCTCCACCTACAGATAATCATTTTGAACTTTTGGATTCTATGTCTTCTTGAAGGTGCACTCTTGAAGATTGAAGAATGTACCTTCTACCAGTTGCTAAAGGACAAGCCTTTCAGGACTCTTGAAGACTTTCTGCAAACTCCTTCAAACACTGTTCACGTCGGCTCCAAGAAGAAGGGAAATTTTCTAACTTCTGAACCTCGAATTGTATTCTAAATGTTTCTTCAAAATTGTAATAATAATTTCTCACAGACTTATGAATGTATTGTAACATCCCATCATCGAAAGGAAGGGTAAAATAGTAATTTGGAATGGAATATGAGTGTGAAAACGTATCTCGGCTTAGTCATGCCTAATATGGCCTCCATATATGCATAAATTGTAATTTTTGTTTATACACATATTTGTACATGCATTCCTGACATTTCCCGGCATATGTGTTTATTGTGGAAAAATATGAATTGGTGCTTGAACATAGAATTGAAGTGGATTTTTGTGTGTTTTACATTTTTGTGGAAATTTAGAAAATTTTATGGAAGTTTTTCGGGATACCTTTCCGGACCGGAAATTATACAAGTGACAGACTGATTTGATTTTCGGTACCAAAAATGACTGTCCAATGGCACTGAAAAATTAGATACATGATTTTAGGATTTATTACTTTGAGCCATTGGAATTTGGAGAGAAATTGGACTAGA
>JANITW010000003.1:953142-964245 GCA_027564335.1 Erythroxylum williamsii
TTTGGCCCAAATCCTTCATTTGTCAATTACTTTTCCGTCCGACGTCCGATTGACCTGATTCTCGAGGCATCGGATTCTTCTAATATTTAATTTCAGTTATTTGTGAAATTGGGAATTTTTAGAGCTGAAATTGACGTGAACTGATTAGGTCAAAGTGAGAGAACCGGAAAATAATTTTTCGGAGCTGTGTTTTATTAATAATTGGACTTATAGAGGTCCAAATTGGGTGACTTCAGTATCAATGGGTTTCTAATTTTTAGAGAAAAATTTAGTGATGGGAAATTGTGCAATAGTGTCGGGAATGTCACGAACATGCATTGTACACATTTAATTGCTACATGTGCATTATTAAATGTTTCTGTTTGCCAATTTGGTAATATTGGATATTTGGACTGTTTTAGAGACGCATTTGGGTCGTCAATTCACAGACGTTGTCTAGACTTTCAGGCTTTAGCTTCGAAAGCAAAGGTGAGTAACCTAGATGGTTTCTCAATTATTGATTGTTTATAATTTTGCACTTATAATACAGTGGAGAATAATAGTGGGCTTGCGTTTGTTTATGACTGATTCCGGGCCGAAGGTGCCCAATGTATTGGGAGATACTAACATAGGAGTGCCCTACTTGCTATATGTGATTTGAATGTGAATGTTTTAATTTGGGATAGACTATGATGTTGGTTTGCTTTATTTTTGACATATGCATTCCTTGCATAAACGTATGATCAGTAATTGACAGTTATGACCGGAGCAACCACCAAGAGCTTAAAGCTCAACGTATTAGGGCCTCAAGCTCACAGTGATTCAGAGCCTCTGGCTCAATGATTAATGTGCCCATATTGGGACAGTTCAGAGCTTCTGGTTCAACGATTAATGTGCCCTTATTGGGGCAGTTTCAGGGCTCAACGATTAATGTGCCCTTATTGGGACAGTTTAGGCGCTCGGTCACAACACCGAAATAAAATAGAAATGAGTCACATGCGCATGTCACATGTACCTGATTTTAGTCTCTTTGATTGAGCGAAAGGCTAACTTCCTTATGCTTCTGTGGTATTTCTGAATGTGAATGATGGATGTGTATGAATTCAATTGGTTATGTACGTCTAACCGTGTGAAAGGTATAAATGGTCTATGTTCAAGTGAAACTATGCAATGTAATTAAATATGCAATAATGTGACTATATGTTATATGGAACGATGTGTTGTATGAATTGAGTGAACCATCGATGATGGTTTCTCACTGAGTTCGCAAAACTCACCCAAAATTTGCAATTATTTTTCAGGACTCAGAAGAATACCCCGTTAGGCAACGGGTGTATGACATCTGCTGGTTAATGAAGTAGAGAAGTGGTCGGGATCAGTTCGCGTCTGCATTAATGTATTTTATTTTCTGAATTTTGTATTAATGATTAAGTCAATGTGTAAGAGCAACAGACTGAAATAAATTGTATTTATGAAAAGGGCCCCGAGGCCATTGAATTGTTTATATAAATTGTTTCCGTATAAATTATAATGTGTATGTGTATGTTTCAAAAAACATTTTATACTGAGTTTGGACTGAGCGATGTAGCATGCCGCCCTCACAGGGCACGGACTCGGATATCACCATCGATGTTAGGTTCGGGTCATGCAGGAGTGGGGTGTTACATGTATGGTTGTAGATTTGTTGTATTTGTGAAATTATTTGTCACTCTCTCTTAAAATTGAAAGCTAACTTCTGTTTTGTAAACTCCTAATTTTGAGAATACTACTTCAACTACTCACTCTTCGAAATTGATTTGCTTCTGGAACATAAAAACAAAAATGGAAAATGGACATTGAAATTTGAACCGATGAACTTAATTGAAACTTGCGTATTGATGATTTTGTATTTTTTCCTCTCTTGCAAACTTAAAGGAATGAAGATGAGCTTTATAGTAACTCTAAAACTTCTTGATACAACTTTTTGGAAAAAAACTAAAAGACAAGGACATGATCTGAAGAGTAAAGACTAGCCTAGTACAAGCCTTTCCCCATTTGGCAAAACACAAAAGCAACCATATTGTCTTTAGCATAATAGAAACTGATTTCTTCAACAACTAATCAATTCTTCAGGAGACAAAATCCTGACATTACAAATCTGTTGTCAGCTAAGGAAATGAAATGCAAGATGTACTAGCTACACATGTTTTGTTTAACTCTAATAAGTCTTGATTATGCTGATTAATCTTGCTTGCATCTTGTTTCAGAATTTTTCTTGCTTGTTGTTCTTCCTGCTCTGCATCTCTTCTTCTATTCTGTTCTTCTTCATTATGCACATTCTGAAATCTTCACAGCTACTTCTTTCTTCTTTTTATCTTCCTTTTTGCATTGAATTTCACCCATCAGTATTTGACCTTCATTCCTTCGATCCATGCAACCTTGAATTATGCCAAGTATCATCATTTTCAACTTCCATTTGCTCCTAAAGTCCCTCAACCTTCCTCTCATCCTTCTTTTCTTTCTAATCTTCACTGTCATTGCTAACTTTTCCACCATCTTCAATACTTTAGGCTGCACAAAACAATTTAAGTCAACAGCTCCTCCTTTGTTTTGTGGAGCCTGTATTCCTATCATCTTCTTCAAGGACTCAAATCTCCATCTTAGTAAGACTTTAGTGAACAAATCCGCAAGCTGAAAACTTGATTTGCAAAAGGCCATCTTAATCTCCTTTTCTTCAATCAATTCTCTCATATAATGATACTTTACTCTCATATGCTTAGTTCTCATATGATCTGATGGGTTTTCTACAATTGAAATTACTGCACTAGAGTCACAATAGATTGTCACACATTTTCCTCTCAATTCATCTACATCCATCAAAATTTTCTTCAACCATTGAGTTTGTTTAGCAACCATATTCACAACTACATACTCAGCTTCTATCGTGGATTGTGCTACCACTCTCTGCTTCTTTGAACTCCAAGTAAAGCTACTAGTCCCCAAACTACAACAATATCCACTCCTACTTTTACAATCATCATTTCTAACATAACTTGCATCACTAAATACATACAACTCCACATTTTTCCTTCTTCCATACCATATTCCATGATCAACAGTATGCTTCACATATCTCAACACTCTCCTAGTATACAATGCATGATGTCTTGAAGGATTATGATTGAAAGCAGCTAAAATGTTGACAGCACATGCAATGTCGGGCCTTGATGCACTTAAGTTCATTAATGATCCAATCATGCTTCTATAATAGGTTACATCAAATTGCTCACTTGGTTTTGTAGCTTCCAACTTCACCCAATGCTCCATAGGTGTTGTCATGCTACTGCTATCTTTCAAGCCAAATTTTTCAATCAACTCTTCAGCATACTTCCTTTGATGAATGAAAATCCCATCCTCTCTTTGCTGAATTTCTAGTCCCAAGAAGTACCTCATCTCCCCCAAATCAGTTATTTGGAATTCTGATTTCATTGAGTCCTTGAATTCCTCCACAAGCTTATCTTTAGTACCTATTAGCAACAAATCATCAACATACAATGAACATATTAATTTCCCTTTAGCATATGTTTTAACATATAGTGTAGCTTTACTCTTGCTTCTCTTAAATCCATTTTGCATCAAGTAGCTGTGAATTCTTGAATACCAAGCTCTTAGAGCTTGTTTCAAGCCATACAATGCCTTCACTAATTTATACACCTTTTGTTCTTACATAACCTTCAGGTTGCTTCAAATAACCTTCCTCATCCAAAATCCCATTAAGAAATGCACTCTTCACATCCATTTGATGCACTTTCCATTCATTATTTGCTCCTAAGGCCAATAACAACCTCATAGTGTCCAATCTTGCTACTTGAGCATAAGTTTTTGTATAATCTATCCCATATTCTTGCTTATAACCCCTCACAATAAGTCTTGCTTTGTATTTGTTAATTGTACCATTCGGATTCAACTTCTCCTTGTAAATCCACTTCGAGTCTACAACCTTGGTTTCTGGACTTAGTAAATCCACCAACAGCCATGTTCCATTCTCTTCAATTGCCTTTATTTCATCATCCATCAAGCTCTGCCACACTCCTTGCTTATATGACTTCGGTTCTGAACCTGCAAGTAAGGCACACTCAATAATTGTCAAGGCATCATCTGTTTCTTCTTCATCTGCAACATTGTACCTGAAATCAAATAAATGGTTAGTTTCATTATAAATGGAGGCCAAGTCTCTTATCTTGTGGGCATTATCTAAGCTTGAAGTTTCCACTTGCGAGTCTGAATTTGATTCACCATTTTCAAAACTTGGTGAAGACTCCTCCTGAATTCCATCACTTCCAGAATCATTGGAACTTTGTGGCTCTAACTGAATTGTCTCCTCCTGAGATCCATCACCACCTAAACTGTTGTAAGTATCATCATCCTCTCCCATTGTCTCATCAGCATTCACAGTATTCAGTGGAAATTCAATCTCCACTCTTCCAGAATTTCTACCAATTTGTTCTTCCCATTTCCATCCTTCATTTTCATCAAACCTCACATCTTTGGATACTAGAATTTTTCCTGTTTCTGGATTGTAAATTCTGTATCCCTTGGACTCTCCACTAGATCCCATCATGACTCCTTTGATTGCTTTCTCATCCAATTTGGTTCTTTTAGCTTCAGGAATATGCGTATATGCTATGCATCCAAATACTCTCAAATGTTGCACCTTCGGTTTCACTCCAAACCAGACTTCAAATGGAGTTTTTCCTTCCAATGTTCTGATCTTCAATCTATTTTGCAAATACACTGCTGTAAAACATGCTTCAGGCCAAATTTTCCTTGGCACTTTCATCCCAAACATCATCGATCTAGCCATCTCCACTATGCTCCTATTCTTCCTCTCCGAAACTCCATTTTGCTGTGGTGAGTAAACTATAGAAAATTGATGAAATATCCCTTCCTTTTCGAAGTATTTCTTCATCTCATTTGAAACATATTCTCCTCCCCTATCACTTCTCAGGCATCTCACCTTATTTCCACTTTGACTTTCAGCTTCAACCCTCTATACTTTGAATAGCCCAAACACTTGATCTTTGCTTTTCATAAAGTAAATCCATGAGTATCTTGATGCATCATCAATAAACTCTACATAATACCTACTCCCTCCAACTGATAGTGTATCCATTGGTCCACAAATATCAGTGTGCACTAATTGAAGCCTTTCTGTAGCTCTCTAATCACTTGATGGGAAGGGTAAGACATGACTCTTTCCTTTGGCACAAGGTTCACATACACTCTTCATCTTGATGCTCAATTGTGGTAATCCTACAACTAGCTCCTTTTTCTGCATTTCAACTATATAATCAAGGCTTGCAAGTCCATACCTCTTATGCGACAATTGTGTTAATTTACTCATAGGTATTGCAGCAAATGCTCCTTTAACTTCTGCCATCTTTAATTTGAAAACTCTATTCACCATAGGAACTTTATGTATCAGCTCACATTCTGCATTAAAGATTCTACACATTCCTTCTTGAAAATGCACCTTGTACTTCTTCTCCAAAAGATGGCCAACACATATCAAGTTTTGATCAAGCTCGGGTTTGTAATAGACTTCATCAAGGATAGAGTTTCCAGCATTCGTTCCCAACTTCACAACCCCTTTTCATGTAACAGGTAAGATCTCTCCATTGCCTATCTTAACAACAACATAGAGTCTATTATCCTTCTCTACAAATGCCTCCTTCTTCTTTGTCATGTGGCTGGAACAACCACTATCTATCAGCCACTCACATTTCTTTCTTATTTTTTTACTTCAGATTCACAAACACGGTCTGCAGATTCCATTTCTAACTCTTGACAAACTTTTGCCACAAATACACTCTCTTCGGTTATGGTTTTCTTTGAATGATTTTTGGTTTGTGAAGGTCCAAGTTGGGTGCTTGACATGTTTGGTAAGTTGTTTTGAGAGTTTGAGTGAGTTTATGATTGAGAATATGGCACAGAATTAATCATCAAGCTTGTTCCTTGAGATTGTTGGCTTGATTGGCTAGACATTGGTGTTTGTGTGGTTTGATGATGAGTCTGATATATCAAACCTAATTGAGATAAGTTTGGCTGTGTCATTTGAGGGTAATAAACATGGGGTTGAGGGATCTAAGAATGTTGAGTCGAGTGAGGTTGAAATATATGTGACTGAGTTACTGAAAATGGTGTTGTGTTAGATTGAGCTAGTTGTGATGTTTGATGGTTTTCAGGTTTTCCAGCAAAGTGTGCTTAGTACATTTGTGATTCAGAAGAATGTTGGTAAGGTTGTGATTGAGCTGGCATCAAATTTGGTAAGGTATTTGGTCTATGTAGAGGATGTATTAGACGTGGCTTGCCAAAGAGAGAGCTTTGAGGATTTTGCTATTCTTTCAACCATTTTTCATAACATACTCTTCTGGAGTGTCCCCTTTTCCTGCAAAAAAATACATTCTACATTATCATTCCAATAACAATCTTCAACTACATGATTATTCCTTCCACAGAACTTGCAATTTGCAAACATGCCCCATCCAATCATTCTTGATCCACCTTGCATTCGGGTGTCTTTGTTTCCAGGAAATTGACTGGTATTGTGGAAGTTTGGGTAAGACATTTGTGGAGAGAATTGTGTTGGAGGATACATATGGCTCGGATAGGGTTGGTTCTGAGGATAGGAAGTCATCTGATGAGAAATTTGATTATTGTGAAGCAGATTTGGTGGATTCTGATGGATTTTGATTTGTGCAGGTCTTGATTCAAGTGAGTTTTGATTATGTGTTGAGTTTTGGTTCTGTGTATAGCTTGGTGGATTTTCTAGTGTCTTGAAACGTTCTGCCCTTAATGCATACTCCTCCCCTCTTCTATTCCCATGTCTCTCCTCATGTATTTCCAGAACATTGAAAACTTGCTCCAAGGTGACTGATTCTGAATCATTGCTAAATTGCCACTCCACTGGTGCAACACTTGCTTCAATCCTCAATGGCAATCTACTTAGGAACTTATCTACCAACCTTTTTGTGCTTGTGTTCTCCCCAAATTCCTTCAGCTGCTGCACTAAACTCAAAAATCTGGCCTTTGCTATTGACACACTTTCTTCATCCTTCATCGAGAAATTTTCAAAGCTTCTTATGATTGTTTGTTTCCTTAGCCTCAATGATTGTGTTGATCCCACATGCTCTACTTTCAGTGTGTCCCACAATTCCTTGGCACTTCTAAAACTAGCATGCCTTAGCAAAATTGATTCACTTACCATAGATCTCAAGAATACAAGTGCCCTGAAATCCTTATCTCTATCTTGGCTTAATCTTGTCAGATCTGCTTGAGTTGTAGTTCCAAGATCTTCAGCTATTCCTTCAGTTACTACATTCCAGCAGCCACTAATCCTAAGGCAATCCTCCACTAGAAGAGCCCATGTTTGATAGTTTTCACCGATTAAAACTGGAATATTTGCTTGAATATTTTGCAAGTTCATCAAGGAAGGATTCATACTTGTCATAGCTTTGATTGGTCCAGACTATGTGAACCTTGAAGCTCTGATACCACTCTTAAAGGTGCACTCTTGAAGATTGAAGAATGTACCTTCTACCAGTTGCTAAAGGACAAGTCTTTCAGGACTCTTGAAGACTTTCTGCAAACTCCTTTAAACATTGTTCACGCAGGCTCCAACAAGATGGGAAATTTTCCAACTTCTGAACCTCGAATTGTATTCTGAATGTTTCTTCAAAGTTGTAATAATAATTTCTCACAGGCTTATGAATGTATGGTTGTAGATTTGTTGTATTTGTGAAATTGTTTGTCACTCTCTCTCAAAATCGAAAGCTAACTTCTGTTTTGTAAACTTCTAATTTTGAGAATACTACTTTAGCTACTCACTCTTCGAAATTGATTTGCTTCTGGAAGATTAAAAAAAATGGAAAATGGACATTGAAAATTGAACTGATGAACTTAATTGAAACTTGTGTATTGATGATTTTGTATTTTTTCCTATTGAATAGTTTCACGGTCTCTTTTTTCTTTATTTTTTCTAATGTCTTTTAGTTTCAAAATTTCTATGTGGAGTGTATTACAAACTAATTTGTGGGCACTTTCCATACTAGCTTAGTTTAAAGATTATTTTCTTGCATTGAAAAATTATTTAAACTAATTAAAAACTATTGGAGGAAGAGAGTTTGAGGATAAGGAAGTACAAATATATTATATGACAGGTCAATAATTTACAATAAAATGACATATTATTTGTAAGTATTAATATATTTTTATTTTCAATCAATTATATTTTTTAATATTTTACTTGAATTACAATCTCTTTATTAAGATTTAAATTTATAATTTCTGCAATTAAAAGGATCTTAAAAACATCTTTTTCATCTTTTAAGTTATGATTAAAAAATCTAACTAATTTTGCCTATTCAATGGTAATAACTTTGAATTGTTTATGTTTTTTTCTTTGGTTTTCAACTTTTTGATTATATTTATTTTAATAACTCTTGTAGTTAAAAATTAACCATTTTATTAATTAATTAGTTAATTTTTGTAAATTAATAACTTCTTATAAATTAAAATAAATCGATTAATTTTTATTTAACAATTTTTAATTAAATTTTAAATTTTTTTATACTTACAGACAATATCTTTTAATCATATCTCAAATTCTTTAATTTTATTTAACCTTTAGTTAGTTTTATGATGATTTAATATTAGTATAACTTTCGGTTAAGCACTTTGAGGCACTCCGCTTAATTTGTTGTTTGTACTTTTTGAACTTCCAATCAAATATTTTTAGATCAAGGCTTAATAATGATTTTGATGATGACCTTATAATATTTCAAAATTCAAATTGAATTTGTTTCCTTATAGTAATTCTAAAATGAAAATAAAATCAAGTGTTAAATGCTCCATTTCTTGCAGAAACCTTTTTTATGAACTTATTTTATTTATTCTATAAAATTCGGAAGGATCCTGCTAATCATATATTTAGTCAATCAGCTCCAGATTTCCCTTAATGGTTGATTATTGCAAGATTCTAGCAGAGATATTAATATTGAAGATTCAAAGTCAAATTCAGAACAAAAATGAATCAATAACTAGTTGAAGAAAATGTCTATTTTAAGCAAGAGTCACTATTAAACTTGTGAAACAATGAAGCATGGAAAGAAAGAAGAGAGAAAGCCAAATTATTGAGATACATCAATACTCTTAAAAGTCGCATCATTGTCAAATCTCTTGTGCTTTAAAAAGTGACAATTTTTTTAGAGAAATCATTGAAACTCATATGGAGCAAATTACTTCTTCGTTAGTTGTTAAGTTGTCATTTTGTACTCATTTTGTATATAAATCTCTTTCATGTGTTGAAATTATTATTCAAAATTGATTAATTTGTTTCTTAATTATTTTCAGATGATTTTCAACACTTAAGAGATGAAATTGAATAAAAAAATATGTAAAGAAAACAAAGATAATTCGAAAATTCCAGATTGACAACAAATTCAGTGACTAAGCGTAGGCACGTGTAAGGACAAAAACTATGTGCAAGATTTGTTTTTAAATGCAGATCCGATCCTCTTCAAATTTTTATGATTTTGAGAATTAGATTGCATCCTTATTGATGGGGATCGACCACCCGAATTTGAGAGATAGATCATCTGCTGAAGATCATGAAAAAGGAGAGAGAGGAGGGATCGAAAAGCATGAAGGAGAAGAACTTTTATTTTTCACTCAGCTTTTAGTTTTAAGATAGTTTTACATTTTTCTACAGCTTTTTCATTAGGAAAGTTTACGTTTTCTGCATTTTTCTTTTGGTTTTAGTCAGCCATAACTTTAGGAGTAGTGTTTACATATTTTTGCAAAACTTTTCTGTTGGTTTGTCGATGACCTTAGTAGCTTTTTATTCTCTAAAATATTTTCTTTAGGAAATTTTGGAGATTCTAAGAAAGATCAAGGATGAAAACTTTACATTTGGTTCTTTCTTTGTTGATTTTCACTTTTGTTATGAATAGCTAAATCCCTTTTCTTGATTGAGGGAAACCATGTTATCATCTATTATGTGTGAGATGTTTCAGTAAAGTTTGTTTTGTTGATGAATATTGTGTTAGACCCCGAATATTGTTCTTATGATGATTAAGCATACATTGTTGATAATTATGAGTTTATGGCTTAGTTTGAATTAATTGGGCTTAGTATTGATTAATTGGAGTATAATTGAGGTTAATTAAGGTCTAATTAAGAAATTAGAGGATTAAAAATGTGTAAGGGTATTTCGGGAAGTTCACTTAAGTGGGATTGGATTTAGGCTTAGAAGGAGGGGTAGGCTGGTCTTTGACCATCCCTAGGTTTTAAAAGACCTAGATATAAAAAGGAAAAGAAAAGAGAAAAGAAAAGAGAAAATAGAAAGGAAAAGAAGAGGAGAGTTGCCGTCGGTGAGGAGGAAAAGAAGAGGAAGAGGATTTGCGATTTCGCCAGTTTTGACGGATTTAGGGCTTCAATCGGTAAGTTTGCATTCCTCCTAACTTGTTTTCGTTTGGATTAAACATTGATATAGCCTGGATTAAGAGAAAACGATGATTAGGGTTTTAGGATGAAAAATTGGGGAAAATCTTTAGATTGATGACTTTGGGATGAATCTGAATCCTAGAATGGATTAGAATGATAGTAGAAGACTTGATCTATGGCTTGGGAGTATCACATTCGAGTTTGGAAAGGATTAGAGATGAAAATCTGGGATTTTCTGGGTTCGGGACCCTTTTTCCCGACCCGCACGTGTGAATTTTTATTGCACGCCGCGTGCACGTCAAGTGCACGTCGCGGCGTGCCAAGTGGGAGCGTGCGTCGCGGCGCACGTATGCGTGCGCGCCGCGACGTGCTCGGGCACTCGCCGCTAAGGCTTGGCCTTCGTCGCGGCGAGACGCCGTGGTGAACGGCTTTGCTCGCCGCGGCGAACTCCCATTTCCAGAAATATTTTTTTATTATTTTCCGAAAGCTTTTTGATTAAATTCTTTTGATTTTTATTTGACTTGAGACTTGGTCTAATATAGGAAACCAAGCAGATCAGTTCCCGTCGCAAGAGGACGGACATCAGTAGTCGGATTCTCGTGCGATACTAGGTGGGTGATATACTTATAGTTATTGCGTGAT
>JANITW010000003.1:1086247-1097869 GCA_027564335.1 Erythroxylum williamsii
CCTAGAATCCGCATGCAAATGTAGTTGAGGGCTGTGCAGAACATGATGCTGTGACCCTCAATATGAAGTCCCCAACCACCATCTTCATTCTTCATTAGAAAGCTTTCACCCGAAGTTAGCATACTAAACAAGCTTATGCAGACCATTGGTTTGCCAAGCCTTTGTTGATTCGAACAAATTTCAAAAATCAGTAGTACCTGGTGACAGTAGATGTATCGAAGGATTTCCCTACGATGCTCTGAAGGGAACACAGTGTCAAGGTGTCCTGTAACGTACATACATATCACCTAGATTTGAAGCAGAAAAGAAGAAAAAATGTGAAACTTAAAAGTGCTTAGTATCTGTGACGCTAACATTTCCAAAAAAAATGTGACTCACGAAGGGAGGACCAAAGAACAAGTCTCCACCATTTTCAGCAGGCCAATGGCCATCAGTAGCCTGCAGGGCTGAGAAGAAGTGGACAGCCCTCCTCAATGCACTTGTAGCCTTCTCATATGTGATCCCTTCACCATCCTGAATTCTAACTGGAGGTATTGTCTGCTTGAAATTTTTCTCCCTCAGGAACTGTAATCAAAGCAACATTGATATTAACAACTTCCTAAGAATATGTGTTGTGTATGGCTCGTATAATATATGGGCGTTCTCTTGAAGTTTTTGGTGTGTTTTTCTGTAAAACCCAGAAGTGAAGACACTGATAGCTCTAAGAACGTGATGAATGGCAAAGTAGTTTCTGAATAGAACATGACATATAAGCAATTGAGGACATGACTTTGAATTAGTACGAGTGTGTTTGCGCCCGTATTCTTTTTTGAAAAGAAATAGTGTAACACAAGCTGAAATATAGCTGTCTCAAATTGTATCTGAAACAGATATAATATATAAAAAAGACCCATTTTAGTGGAATTACTGCAATTTTTTTATGTTCTTATTCTTCCTGCATGCAGTCAGTGCCACTGCATTCATAATCAAACACCCTCATAAAAATTCCCGATGTCTTTCTTTTACCAACTTAGGTGACTGAGTTCATATATGTAAACAAAATATGTAGCAAACTTTAATTTAAACATTGCTTCCTCTGCAACTATGATAGCCAAGAAAGAAAGAAAATGAAGGGGAAGAGTATGACTTTGCATTTATATACCTGAAAACGCCAAAGAAGGTCACTACAGGGTTTGACCTCAAACCGATTCTTGTAAAAGTTCTGGCGAGCTTCTTCAACCTCAGCTCGTTCTTCAGGAGTGCCAGCTTCAGGATCGAACTCCCATATCTGCCTCCCCACGTAGTTGTTCGTACTATACAAGTAAGGGTCATTGCCACCCTCTGCAATTTTAAGCCTCCACATTTTTGTTGTTGTCCTCTTTCCAAAAGTTGATGAATTTAATGACGATTGCTGATGGTATGATCTTCCTTGTTAAAGCTGCAACGGGAAGTTAGTTTTGTTAACTTTATTATATACGCAGAGAACTATTTCAGAAACTGAGTGACAAAGAAAAGGAGATTCACTTGAAATACAGAACTTGTTCACGCGTTATTACATACCTGTTCTTGAAGTTGGATTTTAGTTAAGACCAACTGAAGTATGAGGAGAAGGTGAATAGGAGATTGCAAAGAAGAGCTATAGGAGAATGCAATGAAGTGATGGTGTAAACAGAAGAAGTCTTAAATATGCAAATGCAAGAAAGAAGGTGATGGCGTAAGCAAAATAATATATATATATTTGGTTGTTTACTACGGTGCCCATTTTTTGAGTTTAAGATCAATCTTTGTTTTCTTTTTTAAGTAATATTATAGGCTGTCTTTAGTACCTGTTGAGCTTGTCTTGTACAGATTATGTTGGACATTAGAGCAGGAGCGGTAGCTTTGTCTTTTAATAATAGAATAAAGTTCAGTCCTTTAAACGTTGGGTTTAGAAGAACAGAAGATGTTGACAGAATAATATTTTTAGAACATTGAAACCTTAAAGGGAAGTGTTTGAAATTAGGAGAATTTTAGACAAATGTAAGATTATATATATATATATATTATATACACTTATGGTGCTGCATGTCTAATGTAGCATTCCTATTTTTCTGTTTTATTTCATAAATGAAGACAATTGTTCCGTCTTTATGTTATGCAATGTTTGTTCCAAGAAAAAAGGAGAATAACATAGAATTCAGTAATGGCGGCCATTTGTAACCTTTCTGCCTTCTTCAGGTAAGATGCATTATAAAAAATAACCAATAGTATTATTTAATTCCTGAAATGACATATGTTGTGGAGACGTGCTCTTGAGTGGTAGTGTCTTTTGACCCGCTTCTCTTGGAATCGTTGAAGTTGGCATAAAATATGAAATATAAGATTATTGGAATTGATGAGGTAGAGTATTGGCTATAGAGTATAACATAGCTTCTAAGAAGCATTTAATAACATCACATGTACAATAATAAACAAGAAGGATATTCATTAAATTAAAACCGTGTTCAATTATTAAAAAAAAATAATGGTCTCTTTTACAAGATATGCAGTTCATACATGAAGAGGAAAGCTACCATTGCAGCTCGATTAAGAGAAGTGGGATCTCTAAACGCCTGTTAAAAGGAACCAAAATGGTTGAAAGATGAATAAATGTAATATATTTATGGTTGATTGATTACAGAAGTGTTGGGTCCTTTATATATGCGTACCAGTGATAAGAGAGAATAAGAATAGAAAGATTACAAATGATAAAACTATCTAAAGATTACTGATAAAGACTATCTATAGCTACATATATGATTAGAGAATAAGATAGTTAATTAAAATCACATCTTATTATAGCCCCCCTCAAACTCAAGAGTACTAGTAATCATAAGTTTATCTCGAAGATGTTGGAATTTTGTCGAAGAGAGAGCATTTGTTAGAACATCAACAATCTGATTAGTAGACAGAATATGTCGAATGAAGAGAGATTTGTTGGCAACTAGATCTCAAACAAAGTGAAACTTGATCTCAATGTGTTTTGTGCGAGCATCAGAGACTAGATCAGAAGCTAGAAAAGTAGCACCAAGGTTATCACACCAAAGAATAGGTGTGATATGAGAGAAACCAATTTTTCGAAGAAGTGAAGTGATCTAACAAAGTTTTGTAGTTGTAAGAGCAAGACTGCAATATTCTGCTTCAATACTGGATCAAGCAACAGTTGATTGTTTCTTAGCACTCTAAGATATAAGATTGGATCTGAAAAAGATGTCGTAATCAGATGTAGAATGACAATCATCAAGATAGCCAACTCAATCAATATCACAATTAACATGGAGATTGAGGGAAGATGATTTAGTGAAGTGAATGTCATGAGAAGATGTAGACCGAAGAATTTATTTGACTACAGTCTATTGGACATCAGTAAGACAATGGAAAAATTGAGAGACTTTGTTAACAGTAAGGTGAATTTCAAGACGAGTGATACAAAGCTACTGTAGGACACCAATAGTGCTATGATACTCAGTAGCATCAAATAGAAGGCAACCATGATTTTTAGACAAAGGAAGGGTAGGGGCAAAAGGTGAGGGTGTAGGTTTAGAATTACGGAAACCAGTGCAAAAAAGTAGATCTTTGATGTAGGTTTGCTAAGTAAGTAAAAGACCAGCAGGTGTAGGGAAAGCCTTAAGGCTAAAGAAGTGATGAAGTGGACCTAAGTCTTTAATTGAGAAGGCAATGTTGAGATCAGTAATAAGAGTTGTTATGAACGACGGTGAAGAACCTCTAACCAATATATCATCCACATAAACTGAGACAAAGGTTATATGACCAGAGGTGTTGTGAATAAACAAGGAAGTGTCAAATTTGGCTGAAACAAAACCAAGATAAAGAAGCTTTTGACTTACCCTATAAAACTAAGCTCGAAGAGCTTGGTTCAAGCCATATAGAGCTTTATGGAGATGACATACATGATGGGGGTAGTTAGGATCTATGAACCTAAGAGATTGAGACATAAAAACTTATTCTTAAAGATGACTATGAAAGAAAGCATTGTTGACATCAAATTGACGAATAGGTCAGGTATGATGTAAAGTAAGAGTAAAAACAATGCGAATGATTGTGGGTTTGACAACAAGACTAAAGGTATCAGTATAGTCAATTCCATAAGTTTGATGATAATCTTTAGCGATCGGTCAAGCTTTATGACGCTAAATGGAGCTATTAGGATTTTGCTTGGTACAAAATACCCATTTATAACTAACAATGTACATTTGGTGGAGGAGGAATGAGAGTCCAAGTATAATTGCAATGGAGAGCAGTGAACTCATCAATCATAGTTTAACATCTGTGTGAAATTTTATTTGTTTGGGTAAAGGAAGTAGGATCAAAAGTGGCAACAGTTGTTGAATAGGTGATATAATTAGCAAACGAGCATGGGTGTGATCACGTGTGTGAGTGACCATAGGATGAGAGGACGGTGGAGGATGAGTAGGGGCAGATGGAGAGGAGGTGGAGGATGAGTAGGGGTAAAAGGTAAAAGAACAGTGGGAGGAGAATGGGTAGAAGAATGATTAGATGCGAGTATGGAGTAGTGAAAATCATATTCAAGGAAATACACATGATGAGAGATATAAATTTTGGAAGTCTGAGGATCAAAACAATAATAGCCTTTATATTTGGAGCAATATCCTAAAAAGATATAGGGAGTTGATTTAGGTGTGAGTTTATCAACTCTGGGGAGCCTAAAAAGGGAAAGCATGTGCATCCAAAGACTTAAAGATGAGAGAGATTAGGTTTTCTGTGAAAGAGTATTTCATGAGGAGACTGATCAGTAAGAATAAGTATAGGTAGAAGATTGATGAGGTAAACAACAGTGGAGATGGCTTCATACTAAAAAATTTATGGTAGTGAAGTATGCTTAGTGATATGATGAATTTTACGTTCGATAATACCATTTTGTTATAGAGTATAAGGATAAGAGATACAAGCCATGGGTAGCAAGAAATTGGGCAAAGGCACCACTGATGAGTTTGAAGCTCCATCGTGTTGTAAAGATTTGATAGCGGTAAATAAAAGATGTTCATTTGTTGTTTTAAAAATTTGAAAATATAAAAGAGCATGTGATTTTTATACCATAGGAAAAATCCAAATAAAACGACTATAATTATCAATAAAGATAACAAAGTATCGATACCTGGAGAAAGAAAGAGATAGAAAGGTTCTCAAATTTCACTGTAAATGAGTAAGAGTTGTGTAGAAAGATGAGTGGATAATGGAAATGAAAGACTAACACATTTTCCTTTAAGACAATAAGCACAAGACTTAATAACATTTGAGTTGACTAGTATAAGAGAAGATAAACTAGATAATGTAAAATGACACGGATGACCAAGTGTTGACGCTGCAGATCCAAGGAGGTAGTAGTAGTATTGAGGGAGACATGATTTCAAAAACACAATCTAATCTTCAAGGGATATAAATTATTGTGGATGGAACCCGAAGAGACTTGTATCTTGGTTTAAAAGTCCTTCACAATATAACCAAATTGATTAAATTCAATAAGACAAGAATTATCAAAAGAAAATTTAGCAATAGATAACCAATTTTCGGTAAGAGTAGGAACAACCAAAATATCATGAAGATGGAGAAGATGAGAAGAATTTGATATAATTAATTTAACGTTAGAGGAAATGGAAAAAATTTGTCCATTATTGATGACTACTTGGTTGGACCCGTTATACATGGTAGCGGATTCCATATGGTGAGAATTAGGGGTCATGTTAGCAATAGCTCCAGTATCAGGTAACCATTCAGAGATTGTACTGGAGTGAAGATGTGAATTGTCTGTGTTAGGTTGAGCATTCATGGCAGTAAATATTGCATAAAGATTGTTATTAATATATCAAGAATCATAATAACAATTACGAGACTCAAAATAACGAAAACAACAATGGGTAGCAATGTGGCCCCATGTCCAAAAAATTTGGCATTGTGTGGGTGGTTTAGTGAAGAGGTCTTATATGAGGACAGGGGGCCCAAGAGATTATGGAGGCCCATTTGAGGTGGGAGGTAACCACTAGTGAGAGAGACGAAGAGAGCTGCGTCGGTTGGTGAAGAAGAGTGATACGATAGCAACCTCTATTTATGAATGAGAAGCTTGGTGTGAAGCTCGAAAAATCACAAGGGAGCTCGCAATGCTCAACGACGATGATAAAGGAGTCACAGACGACGGGGAGCCCATCAAGGTGAACAAAACTAGATCCTCATCGATAAGTCTGTCTCTAATAATTGCCAATTCATCTGTTGTGGCGGAGAGAAGAGAAAGAAAATCCCAGATGGTACTGGAGTCTTTCTTCAGAGTATGGAGGTGGTGACAGAGAAGAGACCGTTGGGAGGTTGATTGCTACAAGAAATGGTTTGCAAGTCTAAACCAGAGTGCACGTGAACAGTTTGGTAGTTAAGGGTCAGTAGTGCGGTTGATGGAGATTGTGGAGGCCCATTTGAGGTAGAGGCAAATTAATTAAGGAATTAAGACAAACCCAAGATGCAAAGGGAGAGGAGTCGAGCCTCCTTCTACGATGCCTCTTGCCACCTCCACTGCACCTATAGTGATAACCACTAGTGAGAGATACAAAGAGAGTCGTGTCAGTTGGTGAAGAAGAGTGATACGATAGCAACCTCTATTTGTGAATGAGAAGCTTGGCACGAAGCTTGAAGAATCACGAGGGAGCTCACGATGCTCAACGACGATGACAAAGGAGTCATAGTCAGCAGGGAGTCCATCAACGTGAACAAAACTAGATCCTCATCAGTGAGCCTATCTCTAATAGCTGCCAATTCATCTGCTATGGTGGAGAGAAGAGAAAGAAAATCCCAGATGGTACTGGAGTCTTTCTTTAGAGTGTGGAGGTGGCGACAGAGAAGAGACCGTTGGGAGGTTGATTGCACATGAAATGGTTTGCAAGTCCAAACCAGAGCACGTGAACAGTTTGGTAACTGAGAGTCAGTCGTGCGGTTGATGGGGAAAGTGAGCCGCGAGGAAGTAACCAATCGAATTTATGTCATTTTTGAAAGTCTGGAAATGAAGATTCTGAGCTAGAGGCTACGACTGGTGGGGAGATGGTGCCGTCTACATAACCAATAAGGTAAGATGTAATTAAAATATCCTCAATTTGATTTTTCCAAACCAAATAATTTGTGGAATCCAGTGGAGTCATAAGGAAATTGGAGTATTTGATTGAGCTGTAATGTGGTGTGTTGATGTCTGTCATTGATTGTGTGACGAAATTGTGTTGCAAATGCCTTTTGAGATAGTTCTATTGAAGTATGGATTGGCTTTTAGAGATGTTCATGTTGTAGCTCAAATTCTAGTTGACCTTTTGAACGTTGTTGGATTTATTTTCTAGAGATGTTGGTGTTGTGTGGGTGGATTTGTTTTCTGGAGATGTTGTGTGTGATTATATGTGTAAAGAAAAATGTGATCGACCGTGAGCCCTAATACTATGAAAGATTAATAAATGTATCGTATTTCTAATTGATTAATTACAAAGATTTTGGGTCCTTTATAATTTATATAGACCAATGTACATACATATGATAATAGAAAATATGAACAGAAGGATTACAGATGATAAAGACTATCTACAGTTACAAATATGATCAGAAAATAAGGTAGTTAAAATCACATCTTATCAATGGTTTTTGTGTAGGTTCAAAGAACTAAATTCATTACTAACACACACTCAATTAAGATTTTAATTAGCAATAAATTTCATAACACTAACTTGTCTTGAATGAATTAATCCTATCATCTTTCTTGCAGATTAAGCTAATTGGATCAACCTCCTTCAAGATATAATATACCTAAAACTGAAAGTGATGAATTACACTATTTAAGATCTCTAGCCGATACTTAAACATAAAAATTCTTCATATGACACAGGAATTTTTTGTTATAAGATAAATGAAAAATATTTGAAATTTAAAAGTACCATCCTTGAGTTAAGATTATAATGATTAATGAATGATAATCATGCCTTGTATCCCTTTACCCTACTAATCTTATTAATGAATAAGTTTTGCGAACTTCCTATCAATTTTTTAAAATTACAAAAGTGTAATTAATATGTTTTCATTTTAAACTATTAAATATGAAAACTTGAATTATGAGGGTCAACTGTTGATACAATTTAGGGCTAAAGGAAACATCACTTATTATATATATCCCTTATAAAATTATTGTTTAATTATGGGTTAAAATATAGTTATTTTATAACAGTCATTTCCTTTTTGAAGCTATGATGGGTAGTTAAAATTTTCTCCAGAGTACTTTAAATGCTAACTGTATTAATTATACAGAAGCATTTTAGAAAATAGTGCAAAAAAAGGGAGATAAACTTGAAAGACAAAAGTTGGTCATCTAGCTACGACCACCGAACCTTTTCCTTTTCAATAATATTTGGTCTTATGTAATAACCAACAAGTGAGGATTACTAATAAATTTGTAATGATGAAGAAAACTTGATAAGTGATAAGCATTAATATTCTATTCAAACAATAACTTGGCACATTCAATTAGTTGTAATGATGTAACTTTCTTAAATATTAATGCAGTTGTTTGGGATCTATTTTAAGAGGGGTTGTCTGGCATCTGGTGTGGAAAACGGTGGAATGTTTATTCTACTTTAAAAACAATCATTTACATCAGTTATATACATGCTTTCAGCTAGTAAAAAAACAAAGAGCAGCTTCTAGAAAAAAGTAAATACAGCTGTACAAATAACGGACTTGAAGCTAACTATATAATTAAGCTAAATGACCAATTTATTTTAGCTAACAGCCCCCCTCAAGCTGGTGAATGGATGGTTAGCATTCCCAGCTTGCGAAGATTTTCTCGAAAAGGTTGAGCAGCCAGAGACTTGGTGAAGAGATCTGCTAATTGAGCAGCAGAAGAACAAGGCAACAAATGCACGATTCCTTGTTGAACTTTTTCTCGAACAATATGACAGTCTATCTCAATGTGTTTGGTGCGTTCATGAAAAGTTGGATTGGAAGCAATCTGGATTGTGGAATTATTATCACAAAATAATGGTGTTGCACACTGAACAGGGGCATGAAGGTCTGTGAGCAGATAATGGAGCCATTGAATTTCACAAACAGTCGATGCCAAAGCTCTATATTCTGCTTCAGATGACGATCGAGAGACAGTAGGTTGCTTTTTTGCTTTCCAGCTAATGAGAGAGTTGCCGAGGAAGATGCAATAGCCAGTGATCGATCGTCTCGTGTCAGGACACCCTGCCCAATCAGAGTCACTAAAGGCCCGAAGATGAAGGGAAGAAGAGGCGGGATAGAATAAACCAAAGCCTGGACAGCCTTTCAAATATCGAAGAACGCGATGTGCTGCTTGCAGATGTTGTGTAGTGGGTGTATCCATGTATTGGCTTAACTGTTGGACAGCATAAGAAAGATCTGGCCTAGTTGATGTTAAGTAGATGAGTTTACCAACAAGTTGCCTGTAAGTAGTGACGTCAGGGAGCAGCGCACCATCAGTGGAAGTTAATTTATAGGTCGATTTAACCGCCATGGGTGTCTTGGCGGGTTTGCAGTTCAAGAAGCCTGAATCCTTCAAGATCTCCAAAGCATATTTCCTTTGAGAAAGATGAATACCAGTGGTACTTCGAGCAACTTCGAGACCAAGAAAATATTTAAGATTACCAAGATCTTTAATTTTGAATGCCTGATCAAGAAATGATTTAACATTGGAGAGTTCAGTGGATGAATTACCTGTTAAGATAATATCATCAACATAGACAAGTAACACAGTAAACTCATTAGCAACCTGCTTGACAAACATGGAGTAATCTGCAGTGGATTGAGTGTAGCCAAGAGAGAGCAAAGCAGTAGTAAGTTTGGAAAACCATTGCCGGCTTGCCTGTTTTAGTCCATAAAGAGATTTCTGAAGTTTGCAAACCTTGGAGGAATCAGGGTGTTGAAATCCTGGAGGAAACAGCATGTATACCTCTTCATGTAAGTCTCCATGAAGAAAAGCGTTATTAACATCAAGCTGTTGTAAATACCATTGATTTCTGGCAGCCAAAGCAAGAAGAAGTCGAACTGTTGTCATCTTTGCAACCGGAGAAAAGGTGTCAAAGTAATCAACCCCTTCAGTCTGTGTGTAACCCTTGGCAACTAATCGAGCCTTATATCGCTCAATTGATCCATCTGCTCGATGTTTCACACGAAAAACCCACTTACACCCAATTGGTGTCTTGCCAGATGGTAAATCACTTATGATCCAAGTGTTATTCTGCTCAAGAGCGTTAATCTCAGCCTGCATTGCCTCAGTCCAGTGTGGATATTTACTGGCTTGCTTGAAGGTTCGCGGTTCAATGGATGCAGTAATGGCCAAGGTATAGTGTAAGTGTGATGGTGATAAATGTTGATATGACATTACAGTAGCTAAAGAATGATGTGTACCTGGATGATTGGCAGCAGCTATGGTATTGTAGCACTGATAATCCTGTAAATAACTGGGTGGTCGACGGTGTCTTTGAGGGCGGGAGGAAGTGGTAGATGGTTGGTGATGTATTGGTGGTGGTGGTTGGTTTGGAGGTGGTGGTATAGGAGAATCATCATAGGTTGTGTTAGGTTCAAGTAACCGGACTGAGGAAGTGTGATTATAAGAAGTTTGGTGAAGAAAAGGAAAGATGGTTTCATGAAAAGTGACATTGCGAGAAACAAAGATGGCACGTGTTTCTGTATCGAGTAAGATGTATCCTTTAACATGAGGTTGAAAACCAAGAAAAACACATTGTCGTGCCCTGGAATCAAATTTGTGTCGATGTGCAGTTAAAGTAGATGCAAAACTGAGACAACCAAAGACCTTGAGCATGGAAAAATCAGGTTTGGTGTTATGAAATTTTTCATATGGGGTGAGATTAGTAAGTAAGGGAGTTGGGGTTCGATTGATAAGATAAATAGCATGGAGAACAGCATATCCCCAGAAAAGTTGAGGTAAATGGGAATGAAAAAGAAGCGCACGAGCAATGTTTAAAATATGTTGATGCTTACGCTCAACTAAGCCATTTTGCTGAGGGGTTTCTGTACAAGAAGTTTGATGAATAGTGCCATGAGAGGCATAAAAAGATGGCATATTAAATTCACTTCCATTATCAGATCGGATGATTTTGATTGAATGAGAATATTGTGTTTGAACCAAAGCAAAAAAATTTTGAAGATGAGTTCGAACTTCAGATTTGTTTTTGAGTAATATGATCCATGTAAACCGAGAAAAATCGTCCACAATTGTAAGAAAATATCGATGACCATGTAAAGAGACAACAGTGTTGGGTCCCCAAATATCAACATGAATAAGATCAAAAATAGCCTTGGATTGAGACTGGCTTACAGGAAAAGAAAGCTTCTTGTGTTTAGCAAAATGACAAGTCTTACAAGCAGAATTATCATGAAATGAAAGAGAAGGGATATAACCAGCAAGTAGCTTGAGTCTTGAATCTGAAATGTGGCCCAAACGATGATGCCAAATGTCAGAAGAAGCAGTGGGAACGGTTAAGGCATTGTGTGGTGGAAAGGCAAAGTGTTGAACAGGATTATCCATGGTGTAGAGCCCATGTTGTGCTTTAGCTGTACCAATCATCCTCCAAGATGGTAAGGCCTGTATAA
>JANITW010000003.1:1097969-1118250 GCA_027564335.1 Erythroxylum williamsii
AGGATTATCCATGGTGTAGAGCCCATGTTGTGCTTTAGCTGTACCAATCATCCTCCAAGATGGTAAGGCCTGTATAACACAGTGAGTTTTGTGAAAGGTAAAACAGCAAGGCAGATTGGAGGTGAGTTTGGTAACAGATAAAAGATTAA
Source organism: Erythroxylum williamsii (assembly GCA_027564335.1). Lineage (NCBI taxonomy): Eukaryota > Viridiplantae > Streptophyta > Magnoliopsida > Malpighiales > Erythroxylaceae > Erythroxylum > Erythroxylum williamsii. The sequence continues at coordinate 1,098,119 of JANITW010000003.1, forward strand.
AAGAGAATTGAGGTATATATAATACATCAGTCAAGCTTAAATGATCATTGAAAATGACAGTTCCAGAAAAATGTGCAGCAACTTTAGATCCATTCGGTAAAGTAACAAAAATTGGTTTAATTTGTTTATAAAAGGTAAAAGAGGATAAGGAGTGTGTGATGTGATCTGTTGCACCTGTGTCAACTATCCAGTATGAAAATTTAGCAATGGAAAGAGAGGGAAGTGGTTTACCATCAGAGGCAGCAAGGGTGTATGACGAAGCAGGATCTGTCATGATGTGATTGGTAACATGAGGCATGCATGATGTCGAAGCCTTATCAGGTAAGGTGGTGGAATGGAGCAAGGTAAGCAGTTGATCATATTGCTCTTGAGTGAGAGTAACACCAGAACCAGAAGATGGTTGACCAACAGGCATAGCAGCAACAGATTTAGCATCTTCCATAGAATCAGCAAGTTCATCAGAAATAACATTATGAGCACGAGAAGTGGGAGAACGATGCTTAAATCCAGAAGGATAGCCATTCTTCTTGTAACAAGTCTCAACAGTGTGCCTCGGTCGTTGACAAAAAGTACACCAACGTTTATCAATAGTTGATGAAGAAGAATAAGAAGATTGTGATTTCCTGAATGAATCATCAGTGGATCTAACAGTATTACTAACAAACACTTTAGAAGCACCAAGAGATAATTGCCTTTCCTGTTGAATAACTTTAGAGAATACTTTGTTGATAGAAGGAAGAGGTTCCATCAAAAGTATTTGAGATCTTACAGCAGAGTAGGAATCATTCAATCCTTTTAAGAAACGAATCACATAGTCCTGATTATGATAAGTCTTAGCAGTTGTAACAGCACCACAAGTACAAGGTGTATCACATGAACAAGAAGGTAATGGCCGAAATTGCAACAACTCATCCCAAAGGATTTTAAGTTCAGTAAAATAATTAGTGACAGTTTTATCATCTTGTTTAAAGGCATATATTTCTTCCTGGAGATCAGAAATGCGACAAAGATCACCTTGTGAAAAGCGTTCACGAAGGTCGATCCATATTTCAGAAGCTTTATCAAGCCATAAAACACTATTGAAAATGGAAGGCGTGATTGAATGATTAAGCCAGGAAATGACCATATTGTTAGATCTTTCCCAAGCATGAAACAGAGGATCTGTAATTGGAGGAGCAGGAATAGTTCCATCAACGAACTGGAGCTTATTTTTGGAGAGGAGAGCCATTCTCATAGCTCGAGACCAGTGATGGTAATTCAAACCGGAAAGTGGAGGAGTAACGAGAACCAGGGATGGGTTTTCATTAGGATGAAGATAGTAAGGGCTAGAAACATGACTGGGATCAATATTGTAAGCCATAGAATCGAAAAAAAATTTTCAAAGATCTGAGAAGGAAATCTCAAAGATTGAGAAAACAGAGAATGAGAGCGGAAGAAAAACGCTCTGATACCATGTGGAAAACGGTGGAATGTTTATTCTACTTTAAAAACAATCATTTACATCAGTTATATACATGCTTTCAGCTAGTAAAAAAACAAAGAGCAGCTTCTAGAAAAAAGTAAATACAGCTGTACAAATAACGGACTTGAAGCTAACTATATAATTAAGCTAAATGACCAATTTATTTTAGCTAACATCTGGTGACTTAAGCGATGATTAATGTGAAGACTTATAAATAAATACTAATTAGATCAAACTCATTCTTAATTATAAATTATTGATTTATCAAATAACTTAATCAAATTATGTAACTTGTACGTTACTAACACTTGCGAGTTCATCCAACACACATTTAAAGAACAATAACTTCGATTTACATCATAAAAAATAGTTGTAATGTAAGAAAAATGCTTTTAATAAAAAAAAAATAAAGAAGACAAAAGATTATATTCTTTTCTTTTCAGGATTTACTTTTTAAAATACTGCAATTATTTGAGATATCTTGTCGTTTTGTGGATCTCAAACGATGACAAGCTTTTGATTTGGTCATCTCTATTTAGAATTGCAATTCATCTGCTCATTCCTCTTGATTCTTTATTACAGAAATTATCCCTAAATACATCACTGTCATCATGCTTCTCTACACTTTATTTGATGGTTTTCTTTACACTTAGCTTCTGTAAATCACCTTTGCCGTCTCACATATTATTGTTATTTGAAATCGAGTTGTTAAAATTGCAAGTTGCAAGTTACATTATTATTATAGATTAATGGAACAATTATAGGTGATGCAGGTGTAGTTACGAGTAATACAAGTAAAATAAAAAATTAAGATAATGGTTTGGATGACAATTACGATAGTATATTATAGAGAAAAAATAGAATAGATAATTTCATATTAATATATGGTTAAATTATAAAATTGCATATCATGTGGAGATGTGCTCTTGAATGCTAGTATCGTTCCTCCCTATTCCAATATGACCCGATTGAGGAAGTTGGCATAAAAATATGAGATATATACGAGATTCACAATATCTAGAGAAAAATAAAATGTAAGAATTAGACAAATAACTAAGTTTGAACATGGAACACCTAGATTGTGTTTATTTAGTTAGTTGCTAGGTAAAAACATATCATGAAACATCGGGGTTTCAACTTTTTGTGGCTGTAGAAAATTTCCTATCATTTCGTTACTGTAATTTCTTTTTTTCTCTGCAGAGATAGTATATATTTTAATTCTTTCAATGGCATATAGTTACAAACGATTCTCTTAACTATTGGATGTACATGGAACATGCTTTCGATATGCTGCTAGAGCCCATAAGGGGAAGACATTTCTATACAGTCCATAGTGTAGCATGCAATTGTTACCGAAAACTCCCATGAGTTCCTGCAAAGAAAAACTTGTGATCATAAAACAAAAAATGAATTTGAGGTTTAATTAGGTTGTGTAATACAAAATTGATATTACGTTCCAAATCGTTAGTTGTAATTACGTTCTAAATCGTTACTGTGAGTTATTACAATTGCGTCAATGATAATTGTAATTACAAGTAATTATAGTACGTAATTTTTAGTGTATTTAAAACCTTTTAAAGGACAATTAGTCACTTGAAAAATGGTATGGAGTCGATAATACCTGTTGAGGAAAACCACCATCTTCCAATTGAGAATTGATGAGCAACTTTGCAGCTCGATGAAGAGGAGTGGGATCTCTAAACGCCTGTTAAAAGGAGCCAGATTGGTTTTTGTTCATGTTCAAACATAAGTAAATTCATTGCTAATTAATGCTCAATTAAGGTTTTTATTAGCCATAAAGTCTCTAATACTAACCTGTCCTGAATGAATTAATCCCATCATAGCCCATGCAGTTTGAGTTAATGTGGATCGATGTCCCTTAAGAGGGGTATACACCTGAAAATGATGATGAACGTTATTTAAGATCTATGCTGCAAGCAAATTATTCAAACATCTCATTTTTCATACCATATTAAACCTAACCATGTGCTTCAAACCCATGATTAGGTTATTATAATAGAGTAACTTAGAACTTAGGGTCTTAAGAGGTCATACTAATATTATTGCAATTGCAGTCGGAATTATACTTGTGACGTGCTATTTAAAACCATGAAGTTCAGATTATGCGGTGACCACAGTATTCTTAACCTGCAATGCTAATTACAATACCTTGTTTGAACAGGAAAGGTAGCTCTCACCCCAACCACCATCCTCACATTGCATTTTCAGTAGAAAATCAACAGCTCTTCGCACTGCTAAGCAATTTCCATAAGTCTTTCCAGCAGCTTTCAGCCCCACGAGTGCAAACCATGTCCCGTAAGTGAAACAAATTGCCCAATTTCCATACCTGAACCAAATGCCAAAGTTCATATTTACGTACATCCATGCTAAAAATTTGGTTTCATGACTTCATCTTAGTTTTAATTTATCGAACTGCAACTAAAATTATAGCTGCAATATTAACAATTCGTGGTTACGGTATAACTCGTAATTCGTAATTTGAAACTTTCGTTAGATCACTAGTTTTGATTTTGCAGAGTAGCAGGTACCATGAACCATCAGGCTTCTGACTCTTTTGGAGATATTGTACAGCATTTTCTATGAAATTGTTAATTTCTTTCCTCCTGTGTTCAGGGTACAGCTTCTTGAACTTGACCAGTGCCTGGATTGAAGATGATGTGCACTCAACGTACCTAATCCAGTAACCATGTCAACAGTCAAATGTCAGGCAATCCATGGACTAGATATACTATAGTATGTATTGAAGACCACAGGTATAGAGTCTTACTCGTGCTCTACAACAACATTCTCGATGAACTCTATGGGATTGAACATCTACACAAGCCACAAATGATCAATGAAAGAAAAAGAAATAACACAACAAAAGAGAGGAAATGATGAGAAGACAAAATGTGGATTGTGTTGAGAAAGGTTTTCCTAAGACTAACCTCCAACCATTTCGGACCTCGTACGTCCTCCCAAGCTGTTACACCACCATTTTCACTCTGAAATTTTGTTATACAAATTAGGAAGAGTATAGTGGAGTTCTATATACCAAGAACAGATTCAGAAACGTATACTGATAATGGAAATCACCAACTTACCTGCATGGAGAGTATTACATTGACAGCTTCATGTAACCTATGGAGCTCCATTTTCTCAACACCCAGTTGTGGATAAAATATAGTGGCAAATAGAACACACTGCAAAACATGACCGAATATTCATGGAGAGTGATTATTAAGGGCTATGCCTCAGTTGATCATCTTAATTAAGTTTAATCAACTTAATTACCTTCAACGCTTCTGCAGTGCAATCAGAAACTTGCCAACCATGATCTCTATCAGAAAAAGTCCATGAGCCTTTAGAAATGTGTCGATACATGCTTTTGAAGTCACCAGAAGGATTTTCCAAGACCTTTAACATTCATGGGAAACCTAAATGAGTAAATCATACAAAAAACTTATGCCTACATCCAAAAAAAAAAGAGTGAGTTTTGCAACCTGAGAATTCCTTATAAAATCATATGCTTTTCTTAGTGTTGGCTTCAGTTCATCACCGAGGTCACTTTCAAGCAAAGCTTGAAAGCCAAAAGTAGCATCCCAGAGTTGACTACCAATGCTCTGCATGTGAAATGTGAAATGTTGCATCGTAACCTTAACTACGACTTCTACAATAGTAAATGATATATATATATATATGTATGTATGTATGTATGTATGTATGTATATAGTCTAACCTGAACTTTCATTCCATCTTCTTCAAGCCATAAATAATCTGGAACTCTAGCAAGGTGTTTCTTGAAGGAATCACCATTAGGATCTTCAACCCAACAGGCAAGCATGCACAATGTCTGCAATTACATTGCCATATAAATAAATACTTATCAAGTTAGTAAATTGTGGATTGCTGGATATGCTATGGCTGCAAGCTATTGTGGCTGCTATTAAAGGCATTAAAAGCACAATTATCATAAATTCACAACTGGTATGACATCCTTCAATTTAAAACTTCCATACTTACTAATAAGAGTTATATTATCCAATTTTACATTTAAATATATACATATACATTATCAAAAAAAATTTACTAATCATATTCATCACCTTTTCAACACATCCAATGCAAATGTATCGACTGTTTTCATCTTCATAATGGATGTGCTTCATCGTTAATTCAAGAGCCTTCTCTCTAACCAATTTGTTAAGTGGCCAACGAGTGAGTAAAGGTTCTGAGAGTACATGCAGACCATCCCAGATGAAGTCTTGAAGGCTTGAATGGGGATAATAGACATCCTCCTGAAAAAAGAAAAACAAACACATACAATATTAATTATCTGATTATGAGTATGATGATAGCAGTATAATATGAATATATGGATAGCTTCTTTGCAGATGAATTTAGAGAAACTAGTTAAGAACCTTTGCACATAAATAGCGAGCTTCTTTCCAGTTAATGGTTTCATATGGTTGATTGAAGATTTCTTCCCTCAGTTGTAGAATGAGAGGTGTAATAGGGCCTACAAACCTCTTACCATATAAGTATGACATAGGCAAGTATATCAGTCGACTGTAACACCAAAGAATGCCTGCACGAACAAAAATAAGAATAAGATGTTATATATATTGCGGATACATGTTATTTTTATGATATGATCCAGTAGAACTACGAATAATATAGACATAATTATAGCAGATTAATATAACGAAATGGACTGTGTAATTTATAATTTGCCCTCCTACGATCCAAGCATGATTCAAAAGAAATTTCAAGCTTAAAATCAAGTCTAAGCTTTTGATAGACATGAATACTTGAGTTTGAACCTGAGCTGTTATAATACAGGAGTCTCGGGTTCTGAGTTCGAACCTTATCAAATTTGTCTTAAGTAATTAAATTTTGAGTGAGTCGATACGAGTTCTCGCAATTTTTCATAATTAATTAGGCTTAAAAATAATTATCAAATTCAAACTCAAGCCGAGGTCTATCACTATTATTACCTAAATCTGAATTTAACTCTAATCAAACCTGGTTTGATTCATTAACTTAGAATTAATTAAATTAAGTCTGATCAAATTTTTTGTTATTATTATTTACTCATAATTCCATTTGTTAAATCGCTAACCTGAATTCATAGGAAACTTAGGCAAAATCTGAGCCTCTGGTATCAGTGGAATGCATCCAGACCAATCAAAGAGACCCAGTATCTGAAAAACCAAAAGATAACCAAACAGGATGTGAAAATCTGTGATTATAAAACCTTGTTTATAGCTAATTTTAACACTATTTACCGCTAGCCAAATTTTTCCCCAAGATAGTATGTATGTTGCTCCTCCATGGTCAAGAATCCACTTCCTAGCTCTTGCACAGTCAGTGTCATCCACTCCTTCTCCAAACATACGCAAGCTAATGTAATTGAAGACTGTACAAAACATGTTGCTGGGACTCTCTAGGTGCAATCCCCATCCACCATCTTCATTCTGTAACATAACTCTATCTAATCAAGCGACTTCATTACACACCTTGTCCTTCTAATTAAGTTGGACCATCATTTTAGATTGACCCCGTATTTTTTTACATCCAAAGTTTTAGATTAAAGATTGCGGTGTACAGGAATTACAACAAATTCCAATCAGCAATTTGGAACTTTCTGTGATATAAATACCTACCTGATGATTGTAGGTGTAACGTAAGATTTCCTTACGGTGCTCGGCGGGGAAAAGAACGTTGAGATGTCCGGTTATGTGGGCAGTGAAGGCCTACAATTGAACACACGTTTTGTGTAATTAACTTAAGCCAAGGACTAGTATAATATATATAGAAAAACTCAGATTTAAAGAAAACTAAAGTTTCCTATAATAACCGGGTTAGAATATGCTTATCCTCGTCTAATGGATTTCGAACTTGAATTGGAATCTATCAATTTTCTTTTTTAACTGGAACTCAAAACTTTTAAAAGACTGTGTGAACGGTCCTATTTATTATCAATTATAATGTTGATATAATTTAAACTTAAGACCTCTTTATGATATAACACATTGATGTTGTATTAAGAAGTTGTGCAACCCAAAAACTAGAAATCATCTTATATATTATTTTTGAAATATATGACATTAAATTTTTATTCTCTGTTAGAATTGGCTTATGGTCAACATAAACACCTATGCTTTAAAAATTGAATTGAAAATTAAATTGGTAAAATAAGAAAATTTAAATTTATAAACATGTTTTAAATCTTTATTAAAATGGATATATAATAAATATCAAACAAAATTAAACAATTTAAAAAGTAACTAAACAAAGAAACTATTCTTAATTAAAAAAAGTTAAAGTTTAATTGAAGATAAAAATTATTAAAAAAATTAATTAGTTTATTTTATTTTAAATATACCTATTAATTATAAAAATTGATCTATTAATTTATAAAATGATCAATTTTTAATAAAAGTATTATTAAAAATAAATTATAATTTAATTGATCAATCGGTTTTTTAATCATTGATACAGACAACAACCACCGTGATGAATATCATTATCAAGTTTCGTGTTTACTTACCAAGAGGGGAAAGTAAAACATTACGCCTGAGTTTTCAGATGGCCAATGCCCATCGCCACCCTGCAAAGCTGACAGGAAACTTGCAGCTCTTCTTACTGCAGCCGTGACCTTCTCATACGTGACCTCCTCTCCATCGCCAATTTTCACTTGGGATATTGTTTGTTTGAAGTTTTTCTCCCTGAAAACCTGTACCTCGCAACAAATAGAGTATCTTAAGCTCAACTACACTACAAACCTCAAAAGCTGATTATGGACGAAACTATTAACCAGGAATGTGCATATGCAATATATATTACCTGGAATTGCCAAAGAAGAGCGGAGCTGCCCTTGACCTTAAACCTGTTTCCTTGGAAGTTTTTGCGAGCTTCTTCTACCTCAGCGCGCTCTTCAGGTGTGCCAGCATTTTGATCAAACTCCCATATTTGTCTACCAACATAGCTGTTTGTGGAGAATAAGTAAGGGTTATTGCCACCTTCACCAATCCTCAGCCTCCACATATCTATCTTTCGTCCTTACTTGACCGCTTGATTACACTAAAACTTTTAATTAGCTACACACAGGACAAGTTTGGAGTACGTAGTCCTTCCAAGTGAAAGGTGGAGTTCAGGAAACAAAGAAGTGTTTAGCTGTCTCAGCATTAAGTAGAGGTTGAACACTGAAAACTGCTTTAATGATTGGGAAGAAAGTGAATGCGTGTCTATGTCCTTATGCGTCAGATGTGAAGGTGGACAAGACGTGCATCCTATTTGTAATCATCTACGTAGTCGGCCAAGCCAGCCGGCCAGCAAGGTCATTGCCAGTAATAGCAGCTTATTAGGAATATGGATACTATCGTGCACGATCTCAACTTGGATTCCTCAAAGTTATCACATTATTTTTTAATCAGTTCTAGAATTTTAGGTCATTATTGTTGAACTTTTTGGGTGTGAAATGAGGAGTGCATGATGTAATCCTAATTTCACTGAGGCCAAATGTGCACCGGTTGATTTTCACATTTATTTTTTCTCTGTACCAATATTAAAATATTTCTATAAATAATTCCATACAAGAGCTTGTGATTCATGATCGCAAGAACAAATATACTTTCTCAAAGTAGAAACCTAAAGTACAAAGAGATCAGGTAGGTTAATTCTAAACAAACAACCAGTGATATGTGCATAGAACTTTAAGAAAATGTTAATCTCGCACGTATTCCTGAAATAAATTCTTTTCTATTACAACACGAGCCTGTAATCTCTTGAATGGTGGCTCCACCAATTAAATCATCTTAGGGCCAAGTTGCACTGTTAATAGCAAATCCGTATGAAACCTAGTTGCCTATCTCTTTAAGATTATGTTTCTGTTATGATCTTGTAGATCCCGTATCTCATATTTTTATGCCAACATGGTTGATTGATGCCCCGAGGGAAACGGGTCAAAAGACCGTGCTTGGTGCTAGTACTCAAGAGCACGTCTCCACGACATCTTACAACGGAAATCATTGTTAGAATTAAGAAAAGAAGCAGTGGTCACCATTACTGAATTCTACGAATTTCTCTTTCTCCTTGGAAACCGCCGATGGAAATGCATGCATTAATTCACTTGTGCAAAATCCAAGTTAATTAGGGCATTGCAGCTTTTTCTTTATTTTAAAAGAGTTCTTATCGATCTTGCAGAATTTATAAGATATTAAACTTATGAGAGTCCGAGTCGGTTTATGAGTCGACCAGAAATTTTGGGTGTCGTAACCTGAGTAGGATGTCCCTTGAAGAATTAGAGAAAAGTCACCGCCGATATGGTACATGGGCTGATGCCAGACTCATACGGGTTTAGAGGATTGAGAAGTCAAAGTGATAATAACAGCAATATCAATAGTGTATTGGACATTAAACTTGTGGTGCAAAATTTGTGAATGGAGCAAAAATATAATTTCACTTACATGTAATCTTACACTATAAACACTTTAATTAGAGTTTTATATTGGACTTAATAATGTACACTTGACTTTGTATTATTTTCTTACAATAATAAAAAATATACTTCTATACTTGTTGACGTAAGTCATATTGATCGAATTATGTAAATTATGTATTTTTATTTCATTGATTTTCTTATCATATCTCTAATTTGTGTGATACAAATCTATATAATTGAACTATTTTTAAAAACACTTGCATATTGGGTAGCTACTCTCTTAATTATTCGTTTTAAAGTTAGTATAAAGATGTAATTCATGATGAATTATAATTATTGGCTAGTTGATATATGATAATTAAAAGTAGACTTCAAATCAATATTATGAATATCATACTAATATTGGTACCAAATTTGATTATACTATAATACTGTACCGATTTTCATTAATATAGGGTATTATTTCGAGTAAGTTTTAAAATTATGAAATAGTTCTTCAGATTTTTTAAAATGTCAAAATAATCTCTCAATATATTGTACTATATGATTTATAATTTTACATTTACTTTGTTTTCAAAAATCATATATAACAACAAAATTTTGAAATAATAATAGTATATTTATTTTTATTAATATTACTTTTCACATATTTCACTTATAAACAATAACTATAATTAATATGAAAAAGATCATTTGATCGTCATAAAAATTAAGAATAATATAAATTACTTTAAATATTAAATTTTCATCATATAATACATAATAATTACATCAAAACATCAACTAAAAAATAATAAAGATCTATGATTCTCTAAGTATTACAATAAGAGTTTGTGTTGAGGAAACCATCAACTAAAAGTGAAACTTGAAACAAAAATATTTACAGTTATATTTATATTACCTATATAGAATTTAGCATATATATCAAATATAAGTGAAATTAAAGAGGGGAAGAAATGAAAACTTGAAATTTTATTTAATTAAATATTCGCTCAAATCGCATTGACCTCAATTCTTATCTAGTATAAAATCTTCATCATTGAATGAAGTCTCATCTCATCATCACCATCATTTAAATTCATTGCACAAAATGACATGTCAATGTTTTTCCATCCAAGAATAGCTTTCAAGTCACTCTCATATATTAAATTCAGTCCCTTAGAAATTCAAGTTGCTAAAGGATCGATATGATCAAGGCAAATTGGATCTATATAACTATTTATTTTATTAAGAGTCCTAATAAACAAATAAAATTAAATTATTAATAAATTATATTCAACTTAATGATAATAGTAGCATACTTTTTTTGAAATTTTAAGTTGTATCGAACAAAGATCAAATTGTTTAATTTTTGGTGTTCCAATCTATTCCTAGTCATTGACTGAATTAATTCAAATATGTTCTAATTTCTTTTACACTCTTTTACACTCACGCATTAAATCATAATTTGAAATACAAAAATTTGCAATTTTGAAACAACACTTTCAAATTAGTCCCATCGAGCAATTATAAGACGATAAAGTAATATTATAAAAAATAAAGTGATGATTAATTTCTAATTAGTAAAAAAAGTGAAAAAATATATACTTGGATTATGCTTAACAAATAGCAATGAGCATCTCGAAATCACTAGAGGCATCGTTATAATCCTTTATTTGAGAGCTTAGGAGATCTTGCATAATATTATGACGCAACAATTGTTGTAATAGTTAATAATATTGGGTTAATTACTTAAAAATGCTTAAACTTTCTTCAATTTGTCAATTATAGCTCAAACTTTAAAAAGTAGCAATAAAATATCCAAATTTTTAATTTTTTTAAATTTTGGCCCTATGTTAGTATCACCGTTATCTTTGTAGACATGGCACAACTACGTGTCGACACCCCTCCATAATTAGACACCTCATCTGGTTTAAGTGAAGATTGTATGATTAGTGAAACGATGTCTTTTAGCTTTCATAGTAAAACGATGTCGTTTAAACTAAAATCAGATGAAAAATCTTCTACCTCTCTTCTCTGTCGCGCAACACTAAAAACTCTATAACCTAAAATCCCCCAAATGCCCCAAAGTTGGTGCTTCTTCTATCGTGCATTAGTGCTTCTTCTATCGTGCGTTGGCACTTCTTCTATCTCTGTAATTTCATCATTGAGTAAAAACTGAAGAAGCAGTTGCTAGACTTCCTATGGCGCCGAATAGGGTATGATTGGTCCTCTCTCTCTTTGTTCTTCTTTTCACTCTGACTAGAGTAACTAAATGTATATTGGTCGGCTTGCATTTCATCTTAATGTTTAATGAAAAATATGATTTCTATTCGGCTTATTCTATGCTCTAATATTTAATATTTGGTTCAACTTGCATTCCATTTGGTAAATACAGAATGCATTCCATTTGGTAATTACTAAAAAAAGATTATTTTTATTTGGTAATTATTAAATGCATTCCATTTTGTTTGTCTCAAAATTTTGACTGTAGTTTCTTATTTGTTTGTTGTGGATACATTCTTTTTTTAAGTGGTACATCCACAAAATGACTTACTTATGATCGTTTCGATAGGTTAGGCTACTAAGTTGTGAAGTATTGTGATTAGTTTGTATTATCCTCGCATCTAAAAATTTGGGTGTATTACCTTGATGCAATCATACTAACCTATTTATGTGCACTGTTAATTGTTGCTTCTTTTTTTCTTCTTGTAATATTTATCATTTCGTATTTAGTCACAGTTTGCCTTTCCAGATGTTGATCAATTTTAAATTTCATTATGGTGGAGTGATGGAAAGGCAGGAAAATGAATATGTTGGGGGTAAGATCAAAAGAAAAAAGAATATGGGAATTGATGAACTAAGCATGTTAGTTCTAAAAGGAAATTTTGAAGATAAAGGACATCTATTCATCTCTACATTTTACAAATTTCCACATGAGTCCATTAGAAGCTTGATGGAGTTAGGCTTAAAGCTTGACAAGGACATGTTGAATATGTTGAAAAAATTGGAAGAATTGAATTGTCAAAATGTTCAAATATACTATGATCATAGTTATAAGAATCCCGCGATAGATGGTGGAGTCAAATTTTGATGATGAATTGTAGCAAGATGAGGGGTTGTTCCATGTTGAATTGGAGCAAGATGAGGACTTCACTGTTATGTAGGAAAATGATTTTGGTGATGATTTATTTGATGAGGAGTTCTTTGAAACCAATGATAAAGAATATGTTAATGCTAGAACAAATGAGAGGAGGTGTGCGAAGACTTCGCAAAGTGGGTTTGAATTCGACAATGTTATCGATGGTATCGGCAGGAAAACAATTTCAATGAAGTTAGTGATCATTCAAATGATAATGGAACAACAGAAAGAAGTTTGCATTATGCAAATAGTGATTATAATGAGAGTGATGATGAAATTCAATCAATAGTTCCTAGTGATGATGAAGCATCAACACCAAAGAAGAAATACATTATTTTTAATCCAAAAATTGAAATGACATATTTTAAGTTTGAAATTGGAATGAAGTTCAAGGACAAGAAGCAATTGAGGGAAGCTCTAAGGAAATATGCAATTATAAATGGGTATAATGTTTCAATGGTGAGATATGGTGTATGAATGGAAGCAGTTTGTGATGCATATTGTCCTTTTCGGTTGTATGCTGGCTGGATTGGAAATGAGAACACATTTGGTATTAAGAGAGTCGAAAACACTCATACCTGCAGTAAAGTGCAGAGGAATAAGCAAGCTAGTCAAAAATGGATTGCCAATGAATTCATACACAAGTTCAGTAGGAACCCTAATTGGCCTATTAGTGAAATGATAAATGATCTTCAATCAAAACATGCACTAAAGTTCATTAAAATTCAATGTTATAGGGCTAAGTGGGAAGCAATTACTATGCTTTAGGGATCAATGAAAGGTCATTATGTGAAGTTACAGTCTTATAGACATGAGTTAATGCGAGTTGACAAAGATGGAAAGTTTATTATTGAATGTGATTTTGATGAACAAGCTAGGAGACCAATCTTCAAAAGATTTTATTTGGGTTTCAGTATTTTGAAGTATGGTTTTCTTGGTGGATGCAAGAAGATTATTGGGTTAGATGGATTTTTTCTGAAGACTTTCCTTGGTGGTGCATTATTATCTGTTGTTGATTGTGACGGAAACAATAAGATGTTTCCTATATGTTGGGCTATAGTTAAGGGAGAAAACTATCAATCATGGAATTGGTTTTTGACCATTCTTGTTGAAGATCTCCACATAAGTGGAATCATAGACTTTCGTAAGTGATCAGCAGAAGGTAAACTTTAAATATCCATATATCTTATGTTCATTTGTTTATGTGATCAACACTTAATTAATTTATGTAACTATTTGTTTTACAGAGTTTAGTGTAAGCATTAAAGAACTTGTTTCTAGAAGCTAAACATAGGAAATATGCCTGTCATATGTATGCAAACTGGTCTAGTGTTCATAAAGGTTGGAAAGTGGTGAATTGCACAATGCAAGTTGATTCTGATAAGGTAATGGAGGAGTTGAAGAGCTTGTCAGTGAAGGCTTATGAGGATTTTAAAAGTAGGAATCCAGAGAAATTTATGAAGGCCTTTGGGAGCACAAGACCAAAGTTTGAAATAGTATATAACAATATTTCAAATACGTTTAATGGATTCATTTGTGAAGCTCTAGCAAAAGCTTGATTAGTATGTTAGCAAAAGTTCAAATATATGAAAAAAGGGATACGATGATTAAGTGCACAGATGAGATTTGTCCTTGAGTGAGGAAGAAAATAAAGGTATATGCTCAGGACAAATGGAAATTTGAAATTTGAAGCTAGTATCTTTGCGGACAAGAACATCGTTGACTTACAAGCATGAACTTGTCAATGTAGATTATGAGATTTAACTGGGAATATTCCATTTAAACATGTTGTGGCTATCAAAGGGAGGATATCGATGCTTATGTGAATCAATGTCATAAGCGTGATTCTTATTTGAAGACTTACCAATTTGCTATGAAACCCATTAGTGGTCCTAATTTTTGGCCAAAGACTGAAAATCTTCAGTGAATGTTACCTCCATTTATTAAAAAGATGCTTGAAAGACTAAAAAAGGCAAGAAAAAAAGGATCATATTGAAAAACCTCGCAATCCCAACAAATTGACCAAGGTTGGAGTAGTTATGAGATCTCATCTTTGCCATGAAATTGGCCACAATATAAAAAGATGCAAAAATAAGAATCAACCTCCAAGTCAGCCTAAAATTGTTAAGAAAGATATTTTAGTTGTGTAACAAATGTGTTGTTATTCATCAAGTATTTTAAATTTCTGTTTATCTTTAATGTGTATAATGTAGAAAAAAAGAGGAAGGCCACCAAAATTAGTATCTACTGAACCCTTTTATCCAGTATCCATAGCGGTCAAGTAGGTAGATCGACATAATCAATATTTATAGGATCAAATACTGCATCTTCTATATTACGAAGGAAGACAAGAATGGTTAGTTAACTTTAAGTATAAAATTTAAGTTGTTTTCTAACTTATATAACATTATAATTCTTTTTTTTATGGGCACGTTGAGGATATAGAGTAAAATTTGGGGAGGTTTCTAGGAATACCTAATTTACAGTAAGTCATTTAAATTCATGTTGATACTACTTATATATAATTATAACGGAGATAATAATATTTACATAATTAGTTACTTATACTTTATAGATGGGTGAGAGTCAATGTCAAGTGTTATAACCTCCCAATATTAACACAAGAGCAACACAAGCTTCCCCAAGTATGCTATGCTAATACAACTCAACCTAGGAGAAGGATCAAACTAATGGCTAAAAGATCTGCTATTAGGAAATCTTCATAGTTTGTGAGTATTGCTTCATTACCTAATTCAAACATATATATCTACTGATCTTGAATCATTAGACAAATACTGCATCTTGTTATAGAGCTTGCTTCAGGCATGGCTGGTTTAATGTATTTATTCATTTTTTTTTTTGCTCTCAATGGCTATGGAAATAAGTTGCTTAATGATTATGGTCTAGTTTTTGTATGTCACTTGGATGACAAGTTTTTCTTGCTCTTTTCATTTGTATGTTTTTGGTGAAATAGGTGATAGTTCCTTTGTGTATGTGTGTGTGTGATCTTGATGACATCTCTTTTAAGCTAAATCATACTTCTAAATTTCTACTAGTTACTAATTATGTAAGGATGGTGTGAGTGAACAAACACTGCAGAAGTCCCTAGAGCTGATTACACAACAATCTATTTGAGAAAGTTGGAAGACAGAGGCATGGTTTTGAATTTGGAGCTTTAGAAGTTTGTAAAATAATGCCAGTGTCTACAACCTATTTATTTGCTTGTTTGATCTTACTCTATAATTTACTCTTCAAAAATGATATTGCCTTAGCTTTTTAATTTGGATATTTACTATTAGAGATTATAGAGGAAAATTCTGTCTAAAAATTTGTTTGCTTTTGTAACCATAGCTATCGAAAGCTTTTTCACAATTTATTTTTGTTTATTTTGGACTTATTAAACTAATTATGCAACAAAATTAACATATAACCATCCTGTAATAGTTACTAAATATAAAATATTTATCTTATAAAAATAATATTTTATTGTTTATTGTGTTATATAAAGACATTAGTTGAAGTGTTACCAAGTGCAAGTATTTCTTTTATCTAAGTGGCAAGGATTTAATTTTTTTTCTTTCTGGAAATGGCATTTAATAAGCCTTAAAGTTATAAAGAGATGACATTCTCTCGATCTCTCTTAACACAATCATATAAATATTCATGTTGCTTGAATATACTCGTCCTCTTATTTCCTTGTTATTATAAAGAAGTTTGAAAAGTAGGGAATAATGTGTGAAGTCTTGTGGCAATACTCATATAGAGAGGTTCCATAGTGGGTTTGGAAGCCCTAAAAGAAGAAGAAAACCCCTATATCTTCCTTTATGCTACTAAAAAACAACTAAACCAGAGGATAAGTAATTATGAATGATACAAATGTAATTATAATTAATAGATGGAATTTTGTAATAATTGTAGTTACTTCTACAATGTAAAACCTTGTAATAATTTTAGTTTCCTTAATAATATGAAAAGCTTACAACTGAATATTAAAGTGGTAGGTGATTGAATAAAAGATAAAAAGAGTCACAATAAATATAATAGTTACATTTGCTCTTCTAACTATTACAATGTCCCCATTTTTTGTACTTACATCTGACGACCAAACTATTAAATCGCATGGAACCTACAAAATAACGATATAAACACAAATATTATTGCTTACGATAAATTTGCATTATGCATATAAATTTTTATACATACTTTTTGCAAACGACGATATATCTTCTGAACAAGACTCTTACACTAACGCTCAGAACTTGTTTGACATATTTTACCACAAAAACAAACTTTCATCTGTTTCACAAATAACAAGTACCTACAAGAGACCTTCAATTTGAATATTGATTAAAATTAATTTATACTATTGTCATTGCTACAAACAATAATTAAATTATTTACTTTTCTTATTAACGCATTCATAAAAATGTTAACCAATGTTAGGCTTAGCATTTGAAATCCTTAACTTCATCAAGGCATTACAACTGGGGCAATTAATATTCAACATCTACATTATATAAAGAAATATCCATATTAATTATATTTGAATCCAATTAAATTATCACATATAACAAATAAAATATATTACAGTTATTTTACCACTAAACATAATGCTTTCTCTTCATAAATTTGAGAATATATCCTTCCAGCTTCTGTTATACAATCAAAAGAACAATAAATAGCACCCTTGAATCCATTAACAACACCTTGACAATCTTCCCATGTGAAATATATACCAAGTGTATGCCCAACAAAAGCTACATATACTTTATTTCTGCCCATCAATGGTTATCCTGTTACAATATCATCATACAAATATTTAATTACTACCTTAAATGTAACACTATTATGATTTCTTTTCATAAAATCACCCAACAAAGAACTAAATTTCCAAAATGTTAGCATAATATCCCTAATACTAACATTTTAGCTAAACTATCGTTGCATTTACAAAATGAAAGAGAGGAAGCTTCTTCCCTGCAAATCAGGATAAAGTATCACATAATTTAATATTTAGGCTATGGACTATGTAATGCCATATTTTTCTGTAATTACCAAGATGTATATATTCTGCATACAACATAAAACAAAGTATGAATCAACCATCATACATTTAGTGTAGATGATTTTTTTTATTCGACTTACATTTCATACTAAAAACCAAGCGTATGAGTATTCATGGTTTTTTATCTTCAATTTGCTATGTACACATACAAGTCAATCCTCCTTTTCAATAATAAACAACTCGTATCCTACCATAATCCAATTTGAAACCCTAATACCCTAGCACAATACAAGTCAATTTTCTGGAAGCACAAATCCAATTTGAAACCCTATTACAACAAATTGGTTTATGCTTTCGGAACCCTAACACAATACAAATTCAATTTTCTAAATGCACAAGTCATTTGTGGATAGGATGAAATGCAAGTCAACCATTATACATTCAGTTACTCTACTCGGAGTGGAAAGAAGAATAGAGAGAGAGGGGACCAATCATACCCTAGTTGGCACCACAGGAGGTCTAGCGACTGCTTCTTCAGTTTTTACCCGACTAAGAAATCATAGAGATAGAAGAAGCACCAACGCACGATAGAAGAAACACCAACTTTAAGGGATTTTAGGTTATAGAGTTCTTAGCGTTGCGCGATAGAGAACAGAGGTAGAAAATTTGTCATATGATTTTAGTTGAAATGATGCCATTTTACTATCAAAGCTAAACGACAATGTTTCGCTAATCAGACAATCTTCACCTAAACCAACTAAAGTGTCTAATTAGGAAGGGGCGTTGTCAAGTAGCTGTGTCACTGATAACTTGCATTTTGTCATGTTAATTCTTTGTGTTTTACATTCTTTTGGTAGGCTTTTGTGATGTTTTGCTTGTGTTTCCTTAGAATTTTGTGTCTTTGTATGTTCTAGGTGACGAAATACAAAACGACGTAATTTGGAGCTAAATTGGCTAATCTGGAACTGAATATTTCAACGTGACTATGTTGAAGGTAACACAGTGTTGTGCTGGCAGATTACTACCTGGGAATTTTGACTTGACTCCTTGGGATTTGGGCCTTAATAACAGCCCTCTTTGTTGACAAAGTCAAGGCTGGAAGTTTTATTGTCAAATAGGCCCCACTTTGATCATTAAGACCATTAAAGGAGGAGGACCCACTTCATTTAATGGGAGAAGAAGAAAGCCTAGAGAGACTACGGCAACTTTGGGGAGCAAGGAAGATTATTATTAAAAGAGGTGAGCTAAAGGAATTAAAAAGATGAGTGGGCCCCATTTTATTCATTAAAGAGGAAACATTTTGAAGGAGGCCCACATCATTTAATGAAGGGAATAACAAAAACCTAGGAGAAAAGAAGAGGAAAGGCACGACAACTGGAAGAAAAAAAGGAGAACAGTGACGCAACTTTGAGTGGCTGACGGCAACTTGGAGGAGAGAAAAAAAAAGCTTTGAAACTTAGGGAGAAATAGTCAAAGATTGCGGCTCTGGTTTTGGAAGATGGAGATTAATACTCTTTATCATTAGTCAGTGGAAGGCGTTAGCAGTTGAGCTTCACCGCACACGACGTGGAGGAGCTGATTCGTCACATCAGCTACATTTATAGGGAATTAATCTTGGAACAGAGTCGCACTTGGACAGCACCTGGAGAACAGTGGATAACCGTGAACAGTAGCTTTAGGTGAGATTGATTGTCGATATTGGAGATCAAGAGTGAAGACCAGTTGCGGCAACTTTCAGGAAGGTTTGAGCTATATAGATATTTTCATACCATTAGAGGCACGACAGTGAGTAACGTTTTAGGCAGGACCGAAAGCTTGAGCTGCAGCTAGTGTGGATCTGAAGGTTTAATTCCATTTTTAATTTGTTAATTTCAGTTTTAATTGTTAGATACTAGAATTATGTGTAGCTAATTTTTAATCTAGACAAGGTACTTGATGTTTGATACATGTAGTTCGTGAGACTTTCGTGGTTTAATTGTTTTCGTGAATTTCTTATGTTTGTTTAATCTCTGTGCTTGAGCGATTAATTATTGTTGAGTTTGTTGATTAATGTGGCCAGTTAATTAATTGACTTAATAATAAATTGCCGAATAGATTA
>JANITW010000003.1:1192331-1204935 GCA_027564335.1 Erythroxylum williamsii
TCGACTGATGTAGTACGCCACTCTCGTGGGACACGGACTCGGATATCACCAACGATATCGGGTTCGGGTCTTACGGGAGTGGGGTGTTACATTAATGATATGAAATGAGAAAAATTTATGGTTTCAAAAATTAGTGATTTTCGGTATTGATGCTTTATGATTTGATGCCATGTGAGGTATAGTAGTGATTATTCGCAGTTCACCCTTATCGTGGGATCTGTATCGGAATGACCTACGGGCGTCCCGGTATATACCCTATGGTAAGGGGGCGCTACAATTCCTATATAGAAGGCTAGAAGAAACTATCTATATGAAGCAACCCATAGGCTTCATAGATAAGTAGAAACTAGATTATGGTTGCTTGCTAGAAAAATTACTATATGGTCTAAAGCAAGCTCTTAGTCAATGGAACAAGAAGTTCCATGAGGTGATGACAGAATTAAGGTTTAAAAGAAGTGCCTATGACTACTGCCTATACTACAAGGACTTCGAGAAAGAGGAAGTGGTCTATATGCTAGTGTATATGAATGATCTAATCATCACAGGAAAGCTAGTGAAGAATATTCAAGAAGTGAAGAATGCTCTAAGGAAGAATTTTGATATGAAAGATCTAGGGAAAACTCAAAAGCTACTGGTTATACAGATCATAAGGAATGAAGCACAAGAAAAGCTATGGTTGATCCAAAGGGACTACATCAGAAAAGTCTTATATAAGTTCAACATGGAAGATGCTAAACCTAGTCTTGCTCCAATTGCCATACACTTACAGCTGATAGTTGCTAAGAATTCAGCAACAGAAGCAAAACAGAAACACATGCAAAAATATCCTTATGATGTAGGTATAGGTTGTATAATGTATATCATGATTTGTACTAGACCTGACTTAGCACATACAATTAGCCAATTTAGCAGATTCATGGCTAATCTAGGTCTAGAACATTGGTTGCGTTTTAAAATAGTACTTAGATACTTAAAGGGAACCCTAAGTCATGGTCTATGTTTTTCTAAATCTAACCTAAAATTCCAAAAAAGTTTAAATGGCTATGTAGATGCAGACTATGCAGCAGATAAGGACACACGCAAATCACTATCAGCATATTATTTCACACTATTAGGCAATATAGTAAGCTGGAAAATTCAACAACAATTAGTGGTGTCACTATCTACAACAGAAGCAGAGTACTATGCTATCACAGAAGGCTTAAAGGAGCTAATATGGCTTAAAGGATTATTATCATAAATCAATGTTCAAATCTCAGAAGTAGCTATACACACAGATAGTCAGAGTGCACTTTACCTGAGCAAGGACCCGGTTCTGCACGAGAGGTCGAAGCACATAGATCTTTGACTCCACTTCATCAGAGACAATATCAACAATAGAGAAGTTGACTTGAAGAAAATAAAAGGTGATCAAAATCCATCAGATTTCGGGACAAAAGTAGTTCCAATAAAGAAACTCATTTTTTGTAGAGAGTTTTCACAGATAAATGAAGCACCATGAAGAAAAAAAATAAAAACTTACCCGTCGATCTCACAACATTAAAAAAAGCTAGGGTTTCAGATTTTCCGAGATCGTCACGAATTGAAGTATTGCGTGAGGATTCATGGAGATGGAGGGAATAATGTGAAGAAAAACACTAGATTCTTCATAAACCCTCACACAAACACATCAGACAAAGGATTACAAATGAAGAATCGAAGGAAAAAGGAAAAGGAATGTGTGAAGCTTACGAAGAGAAGAGAGTAAGACTCGATAATGTTCTAAAGTTGTCTGAAGAGTTGTGCTGAAGTTAAGCCATACACACGTGATACACACGTGTGTAACACACGTCAGAAGCCACATAAAATGCAGACATATTCTTTTTTGCATAAAATGCACAACAGAAGCTAAACTAGTGGTCATGTGAGGAAAGCATGCATGATACATTGACTTAGTCAAAAATATACCCGAAGGCAACAATCATCCTCAACCTTTATAAATAGACAAACCTCAAGCTTCAGAAGAACAACACATTACAAGTCTACTTAGTTTACATTTATGTGATTTAAGAGAGAAAAAACAGAGAGTGTTAGAGTACATACTGAGGGTATTAGGGAGTTTGAAAGAACTCTTGCAGGTGTTTGTGTACACCCAATCTCTTGTATTCTTCTTCTCTTGATATTAGTGAAAAATCGATGTGAGATTGATCCTTAGAGGTAGATAGCTCTGTGCTATCGATCCAAGTAATTCTTGTGTCTTCTTTACTATTCTGCAATTCACCATTCCTCCAAAAGCCAAGTTAATACGTTAACCATCATCAAATAAAAAAAATGTAGTAAAAAAATTACACAAAGTTTCTAACATGATCTAAATCTAATTTCTCAGATAACGGTTGTTACCAAACAAAAAGAAAAAGAAAATATTATCTTCTTGGTTCTTGTGTTTTCATAAATCTCTATTTTTATATATGAGTCCCCAACACGGCACATGGGTCTCCCCTCGTGTTCACGTGGACACATTAATTATAGTCAATACATTAAATTGTTCTTTCCCGATTTGCTAATTCACTTTCGCATATAAGCTGAAACAAATCTATATGTTAAAGTTGGAGCATAAATGATTTCATATATAAAGTTTAATTTGTACATACCTTGACATATAAAACTAAGCCTCGTAGGAGACTAGAAATTAATTATAGGGCATATGGGTCTCCCTTCGTGTTCACGTGGACACATTAATTATAGTCAATACATTAAATTGTTCTTTCCCCATTTGCTAATTCACTTTCGTATATAAGCTGAAACAAATCTATATATTAAAGTTGGAGCATAAATGATTTCATCGTATAAAGTTTAATTTGTACATACCTTGATATATAAAACTAAGCATCGTACAAGACTAGAAATTAATTATAAGTAAGCTTTATTTATTATTATATTAAAATTATAACTTTGATATATTTTTCAACATGTTTTACCTTATCGATTTTGAAGTAACTAGAAGGCTTATCCAAGACCTTTAACATGCATGTTCAAGTAAACAAGATCAAATTCTAAACATTAACAAGTACAGACTATAAAAACTTGTCAATAACGGCCCATTCTCTCGATGTTACTAGCGAAAGTTTGACCTAATACCGCCTATAACATCTTAAGTCTAAATTGAATAAAAAACAATCACAATTAAAACTTTAAAAGGTTGCATTTTTAGAAAAATAATTAAGTATTGATTAGTAAATTTTTGTTCAAGTTTATGAACTCTTCTATATTTTTGGACATAAAATTTAACACTTACCTTTTTCAAAATGATAAACAAGAGTTAAAACTCTCACGAATACCTCTTTTTAATTTATTAACTAATGGGGTTGCAACAATTACCAATTATTAAATAACCTTAAAAATTGAAATTCTCTTAAACTTTAAAGTAAGCCAAGAGTTACTGAACTCAAGTTGTGAAATTTGGAAACGTTAGTAAAATGCTAGCAATTGCAGTAATTATATAAGAACTCCGTGTTCAAATCAATGGTTAAAAAATTCAACCAGCTTAATTGTAAAAAATTTGAACAATTCAATTTTTCAATTTTAATTTATTTTAATAATTTTTGTTGTTAAAAATCGATCACTTAGTTAATTAATTAACTAATTTTTATAAATTAATACGTTATTATAAACTAAAATCAATTAATTTTATTTAATAAAAATTCAAATTCATCCATAAGTGGGAGTAATATTTTCAACTATATTTTAAATTCTTTAATTTTTAATTAGCATATTTTATGATAATATAATATCAATTGAAAATTTTAAATCTTAAACCTTTTATGTTACCGATTTAATTTCTAATATGGTTTTTAAAACATTGATTTAAACATAATTATTTGTCTAGCTCTTATATTGATATCCTGAATGTCATATCTCATATTTTTTATGCCAACTTCATTGATTGGCATTTATGCTACCACTTAAGAGTATGTCTCCAGTACATATGCCATTTTAATAATTGAGTATACTATTTGTTATTTTTTATAATGCATAGAAGGAAAAAATTAAAATGGAAAAAAATTTAATTTAAAAATCAACTGGTACATAGTTAGCTTCCTTGTAAATCACTTCCCATTTCAAGCGAAAAAAAGATTGACAATAATGACCTAAAATTCAATAACTGACTAAAAAAAAAACACGAAGAAGATTTTTGTCCGCAGTTGGTAGATTGCGGTTCTTGTATATTTTTTTAATCTTTTTTTTATAATTATATATATATCTTAAAATTCAAAAAAAAAAAAAAACACGAAGAAGAAAGTGAGCACTTCGAGGAACCCAATCTTTATTACTGAGCTATTACTATTACATGCATTCACTTTCTTCCAATCATTAAAGCTGTTTTCAGTGCTCAATCTCTCTTTCGAATGCTTAGGCAGCTAAGCGCTTCTCAATTTCTTGACTTCCACCTTTCAATTAGGACTGCTCCAAATTTCTCCTTTGTGTAGTTGAAAGTTTTAGTATACTCAAGCGTTCAAGCAAGGAAGAAAGATATGTGGAGGCTAAGGATTGGTGAAGGTGGCAATAACCCTTATTTATTCTCCACAAACAACTATGTTGGCAGACAGATATGGGAGTTTGATCCAAATGCTGGTACTCCTGAAGAGCGAGCTGAGGTAGAAGAAGCTCGCAAAATTTTTCATGAAAACAGGTTCAATGTCAAGCCCAGCTCCGCCCTTCCTTGGAAATTCCAGGTATATATATATATATAAACATAAGCACGTTCCTGTTTAATAGTTTCTTCCATAATCACCTTTTTAAGGTTTGTACAGGTTTTCAGGGAGAAAAACTTCAAACAAACAATACCCCAAGTGAAAATTGGCGATGGAGAAGGGAGAACGTACGAGAAGGTCACAGCTACAGTAAGAAGAGCTGCAAGTTTCCTGTCAGCTTTGCAGGGAGACGACGGGCATTGGCCATCTGAAAACTCAGGCATATTGTTTTATTTCCCGATCTTTGTAAGTAAACACAAAACAATGTTGTCAACGCATGATGATTTGTACAAATATGTTTATCTTAACAAGAAGCATTCGAATTCTGATGAAGAATGTTCTCAATCTCATAAAAGTTAAAATAATATATAATATTAGTTAAAACATTTAGGTTGAATAATTTCTTAGTGAGTATGTCATTGAAAGGTCTCAAGTTCAATTTTTGCCATCTTTATTTATCATGAATTTATTACATGTTGCATTTATTGTTGAATTTATTATATTATGCATTTGTCTAAATCTCATCCCCTCCTTTAAAGTGAGTTTATGATATTTTATAACTTTTTTTTTAATTAAAAGAGAAAGAAAAATACACTAGCGTTAAGCCACAATTCTAGGGAAAGAGATCCCAACAATATCCTCTAACAAGATACTAAGACAGCCCATAGGAGGCAAATGAAGAAAATGAACTCCGACCTCAAAAGACTTTACATAGTTTGCTAGGCAATTAGCCAGCCTATTTCCTTCCCGATAAACATGATGAGTCTTCACAATCCAGTCTCTAGCAATCAAGTTTTGAATTCCTAGCACTAAAGAACACTTCATATCCTGTATGTTTCGTGAAGATGAGAGGACATTAATGACAACTAATGAGTCCACCTCTAACTCAATTCGCCGGTAGCTAAGATCCCAAGCAAGCATCAACCTAGAGAAAACTCCACAGAGTTTAGTAGAAACAGATGTACAGAAGCCAATATTATGAGTGAAACCTCCTAACCAAACCCCAGCACTATCCCTATAACACCACTTGCTACAGCCCAGGAAGAAGAGGATTTGTAAACCCCATCAGTATTTAGCTTAACCCAGGAAGGAGAGGGGTCTAGACCAACCTATCAATTTTTCCATATGATGTCCTGTCCTATCCAAAACACGGCTGAACAGAACTCTAGCTTTATAAATCCAATATACATAATCAAGGACAATTAAATGAGGATTAGAAGGCCATACGAATTGTGCATCAAAGATGCATTTCTTGTGTCAAAACCAGATAAACCAGCACGTAATACCAAAGATCACTGACCATTTGAACCCATACACCTCATTCTTGTTTGTCAAGTTATATCTAAGCCAGTCATGCTTGCTCATACTAAAGAAATTATCATTGGCTATTAACCAGGGAAAAGACAACTATAAAGACCGAGCACAAGGACAATCCCTCACTACATGGATCTTCGACTCACTACCTACACAACTTGGACATGAATCATCCATAGATAAATGTCATATGCATCTTTGTTGGTTAGATAAAAGCCTTCCTCTTAAAAGGAGCCAGAGGAAAGCTTGGATTCTTTGATTTCCTAAACACTTCCAAATTAACTTCTAGTAGTTGTCCCTTTCTTGAATATTGTTCTTCTTTTTATCAAAGTTTATGCAGAAGCAATGGAAAAAAAATCCCATTCTCATAAACTCCCCAAACTATCCCATCTTTACCATGAGCGTTGTTGGGGGGAATGATGCCAGCAATAGTGACACAAACCGACGCCGACAACAGATCCTGGAATAGCTCCCATGTCCATCCACCATAGTCATCCACAAAATGTTTCATCGGTAGATTAATCATCTCCTCTAGAATCATTTCCATGGTAACACAATTAGGGGACCCAAATCATGAAGCCAAGTATCTAACCAAAATCTCGTAATAGCTCCATTACCAACTATCCATTTGATACCATTCAAAATATGCTGCCAAACTGAAGCAATGCTTCGTCAAATCAGTGATCCCCCAACTGAATTAAGGGTAAGAGGCAAGATATTTATATCAAGTTTGTACTTAGCACTTAAAACTTGGACCCATAGAGCATTAGGATTAGTAATCAAAGCCTAGCCAAGACTTGTTAGAAGTGCATCATTGTTTGCTCAAATTCTTCTAAGGTCGAGACCACCTGATTCCTTGGGCTTACAAATGTTATCCCAATTGACCAAGCTAGATTTTCTTTGATCAGACTTAGATCTCCATAGAAAGGTATGCATGATTTTTTCCAATCATCACAAAGCTACCACAGAATTCTAACAGTTTGCATTGTATAGATAGGCAAAGCTGAAATCACTGATTGAATTAAAGTTGCCTTGCCTGTAAGGGATAGATACTTGGATGTCCACCCTTGGAGTCGTTGTTGTACCTTGTCATGAATATATTGGTATGTTCTCTTAGTAGTGCGCTCCTAAATTAAATGCACCCAAGATATTTACCGAGGTTTTTTGTGAGTTGACCCCAAATTCTTACTTATAGAACTTGCCAAAGGATGAGACACATTATTTGAAACATAGCACTGAATCTTTTCCTTGCTTACCTTTTGTCCAAAAACTGTGCTAAAAGCATCTAAGATCTCCTGAATAAAGCTAATCCGATCATCCTTAATCTCAACA
Organism: Erythroxylum williamsii; assembly: GCA_027564335.1. Taxonomy (NCBI): domain Eukaryota; kingdom Viridiplantae; phylum Streptophyta; class Magnoliopsida; order Malpighiales; family Erythroxylaceae; genus Erythroxylum; species Erythroxylum williamsii. The sequence goes on from JANITW010000003.1 coordinate 1,199,708, forward strand.
AAGAGAATAAGATTATCAGGAAAGAATAAATGTAACAAGCTGGGGCCCCCTAACTTAACTTAATTGGTTTCCATCTCCTGTGATCCACTACATTATTAATTGAATGGCCAATCTCTCCATGCAAAGGAAGAAGATGTACGGTGAAATAGGATCCCCTTGCCTATTTCCACGAGTCGGAGAAAAGTTTTCGAGAGATAACCACCCCAACTCACTTGCATAGAGACTATGGAAATGCATTTCATAATAATACTAACACGCTCCATAAACAACCTAGCATCAATAAGAGTGTCTAAAATAAAATCTCAGTTCAACTGATCATAAGCCTTTTCTAAATCCACCTTAATAGCAATAAAACAGATTTTGCCTTTCTTCCTTCTCATTGTATGAAGAACTTCCTGAACAATAACAATGTTGTCTGTGATCCTACGTCCAGGGACAAAACTGCATTGAATAGTTTTGCAAAAAAACTGAGCTAGTTAGCCACTACCTTGGAAATCATCTTGTACACTACCGAACAAAGACTGATAGGGCGAAATTGTTGAATAGAGACTGAGGAAGGGATCTTAGGAATCAACACAAGAATAGTCCAATTAAACTCTGATTCCCAAGATTTAAGTCTAAAGACTCGCTGAATAAAATCCACCAGAGAAGATCCAACCATTTCCCACTATTTTTGGAAAAAGAGAGCATGGAAGCCATGAGAACTAGGGGCCTTGCTAGGATCCATATTAAAGACAACATTTTTCACTTCTTCAGCTTGAACCGGGCATCCCAGTTTGAGCATAGCCTCGCTAGGTAATGGTGGAAAGGTCCCTCTAATCTGAATATCCAATGTTCCTGATTCCTCTTTGCTATATAACTTCTCAAAGAAAACTTTAACCATATTCTTAAGGGCATTAGGATCTAAATCATATTCCCATCATCGTCTCTAAGGGAGTTAGCTTGATGCTATCTTCTCTTCACCATAGTAGTTGCATGGTAAAATCTAGTATTACGGTCACCATGCAAAATCTATTGACACCGAGCCTATTGATGCCAAAAAAACTCCTTTTTCACATAAAACTTGCTTTAGTTCTGATTGAAGAAAGGCTTTTAGTTCCCTTAGAATGATAGAATTTTTATTTTCAAGGGTTCTTTGGATGCCCTCTAGTCTTGCCAAAAGCTTGTTTTTGCGTTGGAAAATATTTTCAAATTCAGTTCTGTTCCATCCCTGCAGTTTTCTAGCAAAATCCATCAAAGATCCATAGTAATCATTATGATTAGGTCTCCAATTGGTTTTTGTAAAAGTTGCAAAAGTTTCGTGGGTTAACCATGCAGATTGAAATCGAAACTGAAGCTACACTAAAGTGGAAGAAGTCTGATTACCAAAGTTGACCAATAAAGGGAGATGATCAGAATTAATAAAAGGGAGATGCAATACAGTCGTATTATGGAACAACTCCTGCCATTGATCAGAGCAAAGAGCCCTGTCAATCCTTGCCATCACATTACCCCTCCTCCAAGTGTATCTTGGTCCAACAAAACCAAGATCATGCAAAGAAGCACTTTGAATTCACGCTTGAAAGAGTTTATTCACCACTGGTTGTACTTGAGATCCTCCTCGCTTATCTGCAATTTGAAGGTTGGCATTAAAATCTGCCCTAGTAACCAGGCCCCGGTCGTAATACAAACAATTCTTTAAATATTCTTCCATAGGTAATTTTGGAGATGGTACTTCAGGCTTACATAAATAGCTGTAAACAAAAAAGGTTGTCCTTCTCGCACAATTCTAACATGGATAAGCTGTCTGTGAGTCCAAAAAACCATGACTTCAGTGTCTACCCTCCACAATAGCCATATACCACCCGAAAAACCTTCTGTCTACACCCTAAAAGAATGAGCAAAACCCAAACTACCAATAACTTTATCTGCCCGATATCTACTAATCCGAGTTTCAGATAAAGCAACAAAGAAAGACTTATGCAGCTGAACAAAATTCATTATAATAGGCTTAAAGGCCTTGTCTCCAGCCCCTTGACAATTCCATATGAAATTTGGTATAAGAAAATTGATGGAGACAATAAAAGAACACTCCTATGCAGCAGTGATTTTTGCACCATCAATCTGGAGACCTATAATGTCAAACCCTGGAGTTTATGGAACAATTTCTTCTTAACAGTCAAGCATCATATGTACGTTATTCATCTCATTTGAATTCTTACTGAGATCAGGTGGTTTAGATGGTGGCACCACATATCTATTTTGACCTGGTATCATATTATTTCCCACAAAGTTTTCCATATCACTATCCTCCCCACATTCTATTTAGTTCTCCCCTAGTAATGAGAAAGATTTGTCTTGATAAACAACATCTTTATGAGTAGGGATAACTATAGCAGTGTGATCTCTTGTTACCCACTGCATGGGTTGTTTTGATATTAGGTTGAGAAGCATTATGGTCCTTTATGATCTCTCCTTAATATTTACCCTAACAAGACTTTGTTGATGAATTTGAGCAGCAGCCTTGGCCTTGTTAGGTACACTAGGACTGGATTTTCCCCTTCCTAACGTCTAGTCTATATTAGTCTTTACTGTCCTTACATGGACTACAGGTTGGTCCAAATCTTGTCTTGTAAAAAATGAGCCCCTATGATCCTTCTCCATGCTAACCGGTCTAGTATTAATGATCCCCAAAATCTCGTTGTCAGTTAAGATAGAGAATCTAGAGCCCCTTTGTCCCGGTTGATTATTCTCTCTAGCAAGATCACAATCCTGATTTTTCTCCTTTATTGCAGCACATTTGGTACACCTCTGAACCTGAATCCAAGGTCCATACACTTCCTTTTTGGCCACCATGGTTAGGGGAGGAGCGTCCTTGGCAGTTGCATCATTACTAACATTTACCTTTGCTCCTACTTGGCCTTCTTGAGGCACTTGCACCCTTAAAGGGCAGTCTACTGATTCATGGCTAACAATACCATAAGAGAAGCAGATCTGGGGCAAACCTTCATAAGTCACTCTGATTTCAATCCCAACTATCTCCACTCTTGATCTTAGTGGTACCGTCAAATCAACATTGACGACAACCTTAGCAAAATTTCCTCTTTGTGAGTACTGCATGTTCTCATCGATTTTCACCTTGCGAACAATCAAGTTTCCCAAAGATTTGAGAATCAAGCGATGATATCGAGAAATAGGCAGCTCAGGGAAACAAACCCAAACCACTGCTCTGGAAAGTTTTCCTTGCGAGGGAAAAAAGTTTGGATGCCATGGTTGCACCGAAAGTGCATTCCCTAAAATCACCCAGGGACCCTTAGTGAGAGTGTTCATATAATCTTCCTCCTCCACAAAGTTAATTAAGAAATAATCATTGTCTAGATCAATGATCTTCATAGGGCCTTCTAGTTTCCACATATCTCTTAACCTGTTTTTTAACATTTTGTATCCAATCCGACAGCCTATTAGTTTCACCACCATTGCTCTTTCCTATTGTTTGTCCAACCGATTTCTAAAGGTGGATGAAAGTGCCAATGCAGATCCAAACTCCCCATTAACCACAGAGATATCACCATCTTCTAATTCCACTGGTTCTTCAGGCCATGCGAAATCAACCTCCTCCTTCTCCACCAGTTTTCCTGTGACCGCAACACTATAACTTGGTTTAGGACATGAGGGTGGAGGGTCTTCCACCTTATCGCGTATTCAGACTTTCTTAGCCAAATGGCCTTTGTTGCCGAAAGAGTGGATTTCCCCCCTATCTGCTTCGGACCGCTTAGAGCTATCCATTAAAAAGAACTTTTTATATGTTATAACTTATTGATGAGTTTATAATATAATGTACTTATTGAAACTTGCGCTTCAGAGAAGCGTATTTAAATAATATATTATTTATTTTTAAAACTTTTGTAACACTAGATCTAGTGGTATGCTTACTTTGGCATGCACTTTTAGGAAGTGATTGCAATAATCCCATGAAGCATCAAACTTATATTGTCTACACTTTTTACAAGTTCAGTAGGTTGAGATATTGCACTAAACCTTGGCTTTAAGTTAATTACACAAAACTTGGGTTCAATTGTAGGCCTTCACTACTTACATAACCGGGCATCTCACTATCCTTTTCCCGACCGAGCACCGTAAAGAAATCTTACGCTACGCCTATAATCATCAGGTATGTATGTATATAAGAGCTAGAAATACAAGACTCTTTTGTAGTTTAAATAATTTAAAAGTATTGTCAATTTTTGTATTTTTTAATATTTTGAAAAACTTCTTTTCATAGACTTTTGTTTTAAAAAAGTAGCTAAACATAAGTAACATTGAACATCACATGTGAATCAATCAAATTTTAATAATAACTTAATGATTCAATTCATTTATTTCATTTGAACTAAATTAAATAAATGTAACTCAAACTGACAATCAAAGATAATTGTAATAAATGATTAGTTTTAGTTAAGCTTAATTAATTTGAGTTTGGGAGTTAGGTTGAGTTTTCATGTCAATAATATTTGATTGGTCCACATGAGATATTTATGATGAAGGTATTATATTGTCACTTTTAACAGAAATTTAAAAGAAGAATTTTTTAAAAATTAAAAAACCACAAAAGCATTTCGAGAATTTTAAAGATAAGTTTTTAAGTTAATTAAATCACATAAGAATCTCGAGAATTTTACTCATTTATATAATAAAAATTTTAAATTAAGAGTTAAAATTTGATGTAATTATTGTATGCATCACTTGATCGATATAATTTAAACTTTGGATGTAGCTGAATGTGAGATTAAGCTAACATGATGGCCCAATATCGAAGGTCCAAGTATTTAATGCAGTCTCTTGATTAGATAAGAGTTATGTTGCAGAATGAAGATGGTGGGTGGGGATTGCACCTAGAGAGTCCCAGCAACATGCTTTGTACAGTCTTCAATTACATTAGCTTGCGTATGTTTGGAGAAGGAGTAGATGATACTGACTGTGCAAGAGCTAGGAAGTGGATTATTGACCATGGAGGAGCTGCATATATACTATCTTGGGGAAAGATTTGGCTAGCGGTATATATCTAACTAAATTCCAACTAGGAAACTGTTAGAATTAGCTATAAATAAGGTCTTATAATCACAGAATTTACATTTTGTTTGGTCTTCTTTTGTTTTTCAGGTACTGGGTCTCTTTGATTGGTCTGGATGCATTCCACTGGTACCAGAGGCTCAGATTTTGCCTACCTTTCCCATGAATATAGGTTAGCA
>JANITW010000003.1:1226834-1245396 GCA_027564335.1 Erythroxylum williamsii
ATTTCGTGTTGCACAACAGTGTATAAATTAATAGCTTCCCTTTTAGCGAAACGTATGAAGGGTGTATTGGCTGAAGTGGTTAACAAAGCCCAAAGGGCTTTTCTTCCTTCGAGAAGTGTTGGGAATAACATATTGTTGCTGCAAGAATTGTTGGGAGATTATCATACAGGGAAAAAGGTTAGCAGTTGTGCCTTAAAGATTGATCTTTATAAAGCTTATGATACGATTTGATGGAGATATCTAAAGGACTGCTTGGAAGGGATTAGATTGCCTACACGATTTTGTCACTGGATACTTCAATGTAATCAAACTACTTCTATGAGTGTGCTAATAAATGGGATTCCCACCAAGCCATTTATGATCCCAAGTGGGATTAGGCAAGGAGACCTCTCTCTCTTTACCTATTCACTCCAGCGATGGAGTTTTTATCAAGATTATTGACTAAAATGGTGCAGTGTAATGGGTTACATCAGTACCATTTTGAATTTTCTAGGAGGTCAGGGATGAAAATGAATGTACAAAAGAGTGGAATTTTTGTGTCTTCAGATGTTCGTAATCAGGAGTGGATCAGTAGGTTGGTGGTGTTGCCTCTCCAAGAAACACCATTCAGGTATCTAGGAGTACCGATCACTTCGAATAAGCCAAGATATTCTGATTTCTTGTCATTGTTGGAAAAATTGAAAAGTCGTATTAATGCATGGCATAATCGTTTCCAATTATTTACTGCTAGAGTTACTCTAATTGTTTTAGTGTTGAATAGCATACATGTACACTGGGCTGCTCACGTGGTAATTCCAAAGAGAGTTATAAAGGAAATGGAGAGGATATTAAAATCTTTCTTATGGACTGGTAAGCATGACAATTGTAAGGGAGCTAAAGTCAAATGAAGCGATATTGTAGTGCCAAAAAAAATAAGGGGGTTTGGGCATTATTTTGATCACACAAATGCAAAGGGTCTTGCTTCCGAAGAGAATATGGAGCTTATTTATGGATAAAGAAGCAATGTGGGTCAAGTGGGTGCAGATTTATCATCTTAATGAGCAAAGTTTTTGGCAAATTTAGTTAAGGTATGAACATTCTTGGATTTTTAAAAGTTTGTTTCAGCTATGAGACTTGATTTATCCTACGATTAAAAGTAGAGTTGGGAATGGAGAGGATACAAGTTTCTGGTTTGATAATTAGAATGAACTCATCCCACTTTGGTGTATTTAGAAACTGAATCTCTAAGGAAGCATCGACGGCATGGGTAGTTCAGGAGAGGGCACAGTTGAATAGCTACAGGTTTGGCCAAATACGTGACTAGTATATGAATGATGTGCTACTTCAAAATGAGATGGACAAGAGGATTTGGGCAACAAATCAAGCTGGAGAATTCATGACAAAATCAGGACATGTTTTAGTGAGAGAGTTGTAGGAAGAGTTGCCTTGGCCTACTTTGGTATGGAAATAGGTATTAAGTCCTAAATTTACTTTTTTTTCTTGTGGTTGGTTATTAAAAATAGATTGAGAACTAAGAACCGATGGTTTGGTAGCTACGATCCTATTTGTGTGTTGTGTAAACATGTTAATGAGAGTAGAAATCACTTGTTTTCTGAATGTGAATGTACCAAAGCGGTGTGGAGCATAATTTTGCATATGATAGGGATTTGGAATTTCTCCTATAAATGGAATGAGGTGTTGAATGATGTTATCAGGTACACAAGACCTGGGAGGCAGGATGGTCTCATCATCAGGACCTCGTTTTAGTTGGTGCTATATCAATTATAGAGGGGAGGAATAGACGTGTATTTAAGTAAGTGGAACAACACAAGTACGAGCTCACTACTAGTATAATTATCTTAATTAGAGAGGTAATCATAGTGAATGGGAAGTAGGACATCATTAGACAGTACCGTAGAAGGATTTGGTATATTTAGATTATTTATGTGGTTTGGGTGGATTAATTGTAGTAGAATAGTTGTGGTTGTAGTATTTTGTAAGTATCCTTGTAATAGGATTGTAAATTCTAGTTTTAGATTTGGTAATATAATTTCTTTTAATTTTCAAAAAAATTAATGAAGTCCATGATATATGACATAGCATGAAGGAAATCATGATGTGATCATATTACTGAGATTCCTATCATGTGCAATTATGTCATTATCTAAATTATCCTTAGTTATGGGATTAATGAAACTAGACATTGTTAATTCGGATAGACTAGCATATATCAAACTCCTTAATTTAATCAAGCAGTGGATCTTAGAAACTATAAACATGAGATATTTAGAGTTGAGATGTGCATGCTTACTAGAGGTAGTAAATACATTGAATGACCTACCATGAAAACATCATATGGATGTCCTATTCTAATATCAGTGATAATCTCATTATAGCAATTGTGCAAGTATCCTTAGATTTGAGGTACTCAAGGATATCTTGGATACTGATTCTGGCTTTGACTCCATTCCTTGTTGCCTTGAAGAGGTCACTCATAAGGTGGTGATTGAGTACAACTTGAGGTATTCGAAAGTAATTGAGTAGCCAATAGAGGATTCACCACTTTTATGATAGTAAAAGATGATACCCATGACCTCTTATTGGGGTCATTACTTGGAAATCTTTGGCCGGAGTACATGTGTCATGAAGAATGTCTTTATTGACATATAGAGTAATGAGTCCAAAGGCGAGAATTGATTTCACTTAGGTTAGATTTGATGTAGTCAGTCCAGTAAGAATTGATACTTTGCCCATACTCATAACCAAGTGGGGTATACCATGGTGAAAAGACAAATTACACAACAATTGTCTATGGGAGGGTTCGTGAGATACATGACGAGCATATGTTTGTTCGTCAAACCACTTACTTTTCGATCAATTGAGGGTCATGATGTGTTGCTAGAAACTATTCATGACTTGCTTGGATTAAGTGTTAATCCAAATGACCAACATAATCGGGAACTTAATGGTTCACACGCATAAGAGTGACTCGAAGGATTTATAAAATGGTTTTGGATAAAGATCCATTATATGGAGAGCAATAGAACCAAATGGATCTCGATGAGATCGGTATATGTCCTAATGAGATCATGACATCGATATTGCTGAAACAGGTCTTCGGTATATTTTTCACACCCGAGACCCGGTAGGACCGACTCCAGTATAATATATATATGAACATGTATGTGAATTGAGACTCTGCAGCTAGGTTTAATGGTATTTCCTTGTATAAGCACATAGATCTTGGACTTCGGGAAAGTCTCGGAACAAAAAAAAAAATTTCGCACTGCGTGTATATAATGCACGCATCGAAATTTTCCTACAGATCATGTTGAAGAAGAATTTGATGTAGTTGTCACCATCTTTTAGCCAATATACTCGTGCCCTCTATTAAAGAAGAGAGGTATGACTTTTCACTACTTGCAAGTAGTTAAAGAGAGCTAATTCTTCCTTATCTAACATCAATTAATCAATTGGTAAAGGGGCAATCAGGTTTTCAATATGTTTGAGTTTAAGCCTGGTGGAGTTAACTGCTAAAGCAATAGAGCCCTTCAATGAATTCCATGACTTGAGTTCAGTTTTGATAAATTTCAACTTGCAAATTAATAAAACTATATTGTCTTGTACCTGCAATGTAGAGTTTTGCCCCTTTCTTTCAAGCCTCAGTGAATCCTGGTTCGTTAATAAGATAGTTATTGAACCTAAACGGATATTATTGTGCAATTTGCTAAAACAATTTTTCAACCAAGATTGGCGTAAGATTCGAAAAAAATGGATCCTTAAAAGAAGCGATGTTATGAGGAAAGTTGTTCAGTCAAAGATCATTTAATAGAGCTTGATTGAGCTTCTTCAGAATGAACCCGTTCGATTGTTGTTTAATAGATCAAGTATAAAGGTCGCACATATGTTTAAGATTCGTCACTCCAATTTATTCAACACAATCCTTGAAGTCAGATGAGTAATTCTTAAGATTAAAATGACCTTAGGTTTCCGATGCATATAGAATCGAATTAAAATATCCACAAATAAGCCAAAGCTTGGTGATGGAGCTGCCAAAAATAATTCGATCAACTGTAGTCTGGATATATCAATGAATAAATTATTGTTGATTTTATTGACATAAATTATTAAATAAATTTAATTAATTTATGATAAATATAAAGAATTTTAAAAAATAAATATTTAATAAATTAAATTCTTGAAATTCCTAAGTTGTTGGAATAAATGAATGGTGATTGGTGAGTTGAAATTGGTCATTCATAATCATGCTCTAACTTTAATACGCAGATTTCTTTCAGCTTACATAATCATGTACGAAAGTAAATTAGCAAATGGAGAAGATTAATAAGCGTTAGGTTGCTAAAATTAAATTTTCCACCAACCCAACTAAAAATGAAGACTTATGAAAATATGCTGGGAGCCAATGAGGTTATCGGATGAAGAAGAAATCATTCTTTTTTTTTTCTTTCCTTTTTTTTCTTGAAGAAAAACTTATTATAATTGTAGTTTAGCTCAAGAAGAAGTCTATAAAGCTTGGTCATTATAAACATAAATCATACTTTTAATATTTTCTTCTGAATTTATTATGAAATATGCAATTTATCACTTAATCAATAAATAAAAACTCCTATAATATTTTTTTCTTGGAAATTCCTAAGTACTATGTTGGAATAGAGAGAACTACTTTAAGTTAACGATGTCTACAAATTGAAATTTTTTGTTGTGTGACACTGTCTCATTGCATTAGTTAATGAAATTTATTTATAGAAAAGCAGTTAATTAGAGTCTAAATGGCATAGTAGTAGTTATTTGTAATTTCAATAATTTTTAAAATACACTTACTTCCTATGAGGCCTCAATCAATGAAGTAGAGTTTAATATAATATCTCATCATTGATATTTTAAATTTTTAGAGGTTTTGTTATATAGTTAACTTTTTTTTAAATCACATAAATTATATATTCTAAATAAATTATAATAATATCTTCTCCAAACTTTTTTAAATCTGACTAATTATTAGTACGTAGTTATTAAATGATTCATAACAATAACGTTTTAGTAGAAATCTCATTGAAATGACATTTTAGAGAGGTCAAAAAATATACAACTTAACTCTTAACTAGTATATAGACTGTTTCTTTTAGATAGACTAACAAGAAAATTTTTTGAAAATTTTTGAAAGAAAATAACAAACAAATACATAAACAAATAATTGTATAAATAAAAAGTATAAATAAAAAAAAAGATAAAAACAAGTAAATTAAAATAAATAATTAAATAACACAATTAAGTGATTGAAAAGAAAAAATTATTAAATTTTATAAAATCTAAAATTTGTTTCTTAGTGAATTGTCAAATTTTAGTTGAGAAAACAAAATCGACTCGACCCTTAATGTGACATCTTGATTTTGTTTTGTTTAGTGCCCTATTTTGTGGTGCGTGTGACGTATTTTGAGAAAACAAAATTAACTTAACCAATGATATAAATATCGTACTAGCTCAGGTATCATATTAGATTATGGTATAGTACTGTATTAGTAACGATTAATATCGGATACCATTTTAGGCAATTTTTAAATTTATAAAATAATCCTTGTATTTTTTAAAATTGCAAAATATTTCATTAGTATATACTTTATAATTTTACATTAACTATATCTCAAAAAATTATAACAATAAAATTTTGAAATAACAATAATTTATTTATTTTTATTAATATTAATTTGTTAGCTCAAGTCAAATCTTGATGACGTGAATTTTTTATACCCCTAGACCTCTACTCTCTCTCTTCTTTTTCACCCAAACTTACCTTTTTTACCTTTCTTTTTTTTGTCTTTCAAAACCAACCTTAGACGCCTTCTCTGACCCAACTCCATTATCGTTGAGGCTCCCACCTCAATGGCAGGCCATCCGAACTCCCATTCTAACATTGAGAAAGGGGAACCTTCTTTATCCAAAGTCGACTTACCTGCGCTTACCAAGGAAACATTAGGATCTCACATGGTAGTTGAATGTAGTGGTAAAATCCCTTACAGCCATGAAATTGCAGATAAAGGTCTAGCCACTTCCAACCTAGTTGGAGCATGAAGGAACAAATTGAAGCGAGTCCACTACAAGGGAACACTCAAATACTATCAAAATCTGTTCAAGGATGGAGTCTTATCTCCACCGGTTGAATTGTTGATGGCAGGAGCTAGAGCATCGTCCATGACTCTGCTAGGCTTCTTATGGTCTGAGCATCCTACATTTTCAATAGTTAATGCTTAGGCAAATTCAAGATAGGGAAAGAAAGGAATTGAGAAAACAATGCTAAAGGAAGACAACTCCATTTTGTTCAAGTTTCTCGATAGCACCAACCTCGACAAGATTATGGAACAGGGCCTGTGGCACGTCGGAGAGCACCCCCTCTTTATCCAGAAATGGAGACCTATACTAGAAATGGATAGAGGTCAAATAAACACCTCGCCACTTTGGGTATAGTTTCATAATGTCCGATGGAGTTCTAGACCATTGAGGGTCTTAGCTACTTGGCTAACTCTTTTGGTAAACCCATTTGTATGGATTCCCAAACTACAACGATGGAATGGATATGCTATGCAAAAATGTGCATTGAAGTTTCTAAAAATGCCTCCCTACCTGATTCACTTCCCATTTTTTGGCTAACAAAAATGTGTGAACTAGAAAGACTGTCATCTCCCTCTCTCCTATTCTTGGAAACCAATGAATGATAGCAAAGTCTGGAAGCCCACTGGTAAAATGTTTCAAACTGGATGACATGATGAGTTACTGGATTTTGTTGTAGTTGATGATAAGGATGATCTAGTAGTTGAAGATAAGGGAGCGGTCTATGAATCATCCTTAGTGGAGGAAGATAATCTTCTTAGTTGTACTATGGATGTTGCTAATAGTGTGGTCGATGCTGTTGAATATGCAATGATTAATGTTACTGGTGTAGGTTTTGATACAACCCATGTTGAGGCTGTTAAATATAGTCGTAGTGCAAAGGATGAAAATGCTAGTGATGTCACTATGGATGTGCTTAATGGTGCTGTGGATGTTGTTAATGATGGCAAAGTCAGCCTTCAGGTTCTTGAGAAATAAATGGCCCAGGTTGTAGACAATGGTAAGCAATTAGTTGATTTGAGGATTGAAAATGTTGTTATAAGTACTTACCAATCCCAAGAAATTGTCAAATGAATTGTGCTTAAGTGAAGACTCCTTTAGAACATGTTAAGATGATTGGTATTGTTGCTACTAAAGTATCTCCAGCTCGACTTGCAAATGTAGGATAGACAACTATTGACAACTCTAGTATAGACAATATTGAGAGTCTGGACAGTGAAGTGAATGACTTCACTACCCAGTATTTGGAGCATTGTCAAATAGATTAGGCCTACATGTTAACTTTATTAGCAACTATTAGGCAAATGAGAATATTGTTTCCAAGACCTCTAAGGCTAGGCGGGAGTATGCACAACAAACAACAATGGTAAACTGTAGTGATGACTGTGTGGTAAGTCAGGGGACGAGGGATATCTTCTCTCAGAATGTAGAACAAGTAGAGGACTATGATTATCCATTATCTACAGCCCAAATCCTAGACATCTCAGAAGATTTTTGTGTGCAATCCAAAATGGCAAAAAGGAAATCGACAAGGAAGGTAAAGCAAAGTCCTAAATACCAGGGGGCTTCCCCCAAATAAGGCAATCCTAGTGTGGAACATTAGGGGGTTAAATGACCTCCATAAACAAGAAATGATGAATGAATCTTTCCATGGAGATGAAACTTAAGTGGTGCCTATAATTGTTTATTTTTGTTGTCTATCTTGCAGACAGTTATACTACCTTACTTAAGGAGTTATTTGGTTATATTATAATAGAAAAAATAGGCTTAACGCCTTTAACTCGTTGTAATGTAGATATAGTTTTAACTATAATTGAAATTCTTTTTCATTTTTTAAAAAAATATTAGTTTTCAAATATTTATATGACTACTAAATGAAATTGTTACATTTATACATGTATAATAATTTGACAATTATGGTTACAATATTCTATTATTTTTTACTTACCTATTTATATTCAAATGCTTTGTATTATATGAATGACATTATTTAGTTATTATCTTAAATTTTAATTTAGATTAAGGAGTTAAATTTTTTATATAATTTATATATTAAAGTTAACGACAACAATATTTTATATCTAAAAATAAAATAAAATTTTAAAAATTAATGTTAAATTGAAAGTTTATAAGTTCAAGTTCTACTAAACAATGGGTAATTACTAAATATGTACTCTAGTATAATCTTTTTGTTGTTTTATAATAATGTACTGAAATTTAAATTTTAATGCACCTATACGAGTTATAATTTTTTAAAAATTTAAAATTTACTCAACACTGGAAAAAAGTTATTACACGTAATTATATAAAAATATTATGAAACTTAATTGTCTTACTAACAGTCTTTATTTTCTTAAAATATATTTAGTTAAGAATAATTTTATGAGGCATATTAAATTAATTTAATAAATATATGATTAACAATTATAATTAAAAAGCAACATATTTAATATAAATAAATATATATTCATAAAGAGGGAGATAGAAGCTCTAAGGAGGTGGGGGTATTTTGTAAAATTCATGTTAAAAGTTTTGAATGTTTTGCAAAAAGTTTCCTATATTTTATAAAACTTATTACAAATGCTAATCGGTATCATGCAAAATTTTCAGTATCGATTGTCAATAATTAAGAGGGTTATTTTGGACTATTTTTGACTGATACTGATTTGAACGGTACGAAATTAAAAACACTGGGCATGGCCATTGATGTCAAACTCTCATGTTCAACTATTTTTGACAACCAAGTGCTCTCTAAAGAAGGCAAATAGCTTAGATTTCACCTATCTGATTTCTTGTAGTTAGCCTTAGATTTTGAGAAGAAAAAAAGATATTGTATTGGTGATCATGAATCAAATTTCTTGTATTGCCATAATCTAAATAATCATCTTAATATTGCTAAAGCCAAAGAATATAAATTTGAAAATCAACTGGTCCATAGTCAATTGCTCATCAAGTATCAAGCTCTTCATGTTAATCTAACATTTTTTATTTTATACACCTTGCACATTCCTTCCCATCAGGTGTGATTTGGCCTTCACTATAAAATCCAACTCCAAGAACAAGGGATCAGGCATGTAACAACGCGACCAAGTTTTGTCTGTCAAATGTATCTTCCTTTTCTTCCCACACAGTTCCTGAAATACTCTTCTGTATAATATACTTACCATTTCAAGCAGTTTGGAACAAAACTAAACTAACCACCCATTACAGCTTTATCAAGGAAGTGACTGTTACACCTACAAGAGAAGTTAGCTACCATCAGCAGTACTTGTCAATAAATTTGCATCAACTTTCGAACATTTAGGGACGAAGAAATAAAAACTATGTGGAGGCTTAAGATTGCAGAGGGTGGCAATGACCCTTACGTGTACAGTAGGAACAACTACGTGGGTAGGCAGACATGGGAGTTCGATCCTGAAGCTGGCACTCCTGAAGAACGAGCTGAGGTTGAAGAAGCCCGCCACAACTTTTACAAGAATCGCTTTGACGTCAAACCGTCTAGTGACCTTCTTTGGCGTTTTCAGGTATATAAATGAGTCGTCATACTCTTTTCCTTCATTTTCTTTCTTTCTTGGCTATCTAGCTGCTGAGAAAGCAGTGTTTAAATGAAAATGCCCATATATATGCGTGCCATACGCAACAAATATTTTTAGGCTATGAAGCACGGACACGGCAAAATGTTGCCGTGTCCGTGTGTCCGACACGGACACGCGTTGGACACACGGTGGACACGTGTCGGACACGTGTCCGTACGTGTCCTAATAAATAATATTTTTTTCGGCTTAAATACGACTAGGATACGGCATAGATACGGCTCTATACGGCTGGAGACGGCTCATCTAAATTAGTTGTCGTCTTCCCTGTTAGGAAAGAACTCTTCAGATTCCTTCTTCTTCTGCCCTGTCGATTTTGCCGTCACCACAAAGCATCTGAAGATCGCCTGTCGCTCCCCATTATTTTCCAGCCGACGTCGACCTGGACCTGTCACCACGAAGCATCGCCAGTCGTCACTCGGTATTTCCATTCATCTGTGTTTTCTTTCCATTCATCTGTGTTTTCTTTTGGGTTTTTGATTTTTACACGGCCTGTAGTTTCCAAGATAAACCGACGCGTGAAATGATAATAGCGTCCTTTTGTGATTGATTTTTTCCTTCGTTGTGTCGAAGCTTTGGAATGGTAGCGTCCTTGACCTGTGTTATTAATAATAGTGTCCTTGATAATAGTGTGTGGACTGTGGAATGATAGTGCCCTTTTGAAATGACCGTGTGTTAAAAACTAAGAGCATTTTAAAGTAACAAGAAGATTGGTTAGTGACTTAGTGGTTACCCATTGACTCAATGGGTTTAACAACGTTCAAGCCATTGACAGAAGTAGTTTTATTGAATAAAATAAGTTTTTCATTGAAAAGTTAACCCACCAACTAATATTTAAATAACCTAATATTTTTTCACTTTTTGATACAAGGCAAGTATTCCAAACTAATAAATGTCACGTAGCAGCAAGCAAATCCCAAATTTATTAGGATGTTTGGCCTTAATAGGCAAAGTGATGAGATCATGACAAAGAATAAAAAGTTTCAAAGTGAAGAAGTCATCAACTACACTGTGTGAATTAGATGGATTTACTATTCTGTACATGACAATTTTGTTGTCTTCTTTAGGGGCATATTAAGATTACACAATTTTTAAACATTGTTAGTGTTTACTTTCTTGATTGAATAAGCTGACTTTTTTTAAAAAATAATTTACCAAGCGTTTGGAATTCTACTTTTGTCTAATTAAGATACAAGCTCTTGCTTTCTCCATCGACCTAAAAACATTTTATTATTTCTTGATATTGTTTACTTGTTTGTTAATACAATTTGGTATTTTAATTAGGTATTTCAGTCCACTATTTTGCTTTTTTCATGGCTTCTAGTAGTGGTGCTGAACAAGAAAATCCAGAAAAACCATTATGGAAATATGTGGTGAAGAAAAATAAAACAGAGGGTGGTGGAAACTTTGAGTTTGAGTGTACTTTTTGCCATAGCTCATTCAGAGGTTCTTACACTAGGGTAAGGGCGCACCTGTTGAAATTGTCAGGCAAGGGAATTCGAGTTTGTGGTGACATTCCATCCTCAAAGGTGACAGAACTTAAAAAAATTGACAATGAAGCTACATTATTGATTGAAAATTCCAAGGCAAGACCTGTCCCTCTTCCACCCTTATCTAGTCAATCTCAAAATTTCTCGACTGGTGAAATATCATGTACTAGTAGTTTTGATTCAAGAAAGCGGAGGGCAACAACGGGATCTATAGATGATGCTTTCAACATGCAAGCTAGAGAAAATTTAGATCTTGAGATTGCTAGAATGTTTTATTCTTCAGGATTGCCTTTTCATCTTGCAAGGAATCCTCATTTCATCAAAGCTTTCTTTTTTACCGCTAATAATTATATTAGTAGTTATGTTCCTCCGGGCTATAACAAGTTTAGAACGACTTTACTTGACAAAGAAAGAGAACATGTTGAGAACCTTCTTCAACCTATAAGGAATACATGGAATAAAAAAGGAGTGAGCATTGCAAGTGATTGGTGGAGTGATCCACAAAGAAGACCTCTTCTCAACTTTATGACTATAATTGAAAGTGGGCCAATGTTTCTGAAAGCAATTGATTGCTCCGATAATATCAAAGACAAGGATTTTATAGTCAAGTAAATGAGAGATGTGATTATGGAAGTTAATTTTTACAATGTCATGCAAATTGTGATAAACAATGCACCGACTTGTGGGCGGAATAGTTTAATGATTGAGGCGGAGTTTTCAACTATTTTTTGGACTCCTTGTGTTGTCCACACTCTTAACCTTGCTTTGAAGAGCATTTATGCGGTTAAGAATACAGAGAGGAACAATCTCGTGTATCAAGAATGTTCTTGGACTTCACAAATTGTTGACGATGTTTCTTTTATTAAGAACTTCATTATTAATCATCATATGAGGTTGTCCATTTTTAATGTGTTTGCTTCATTGAAGTTATTTAATGTTGCTCCTACTCGATTTACCTCAACAACAATGATATTGAAGCGGTTTAAACTTCTCAAACATGAGCTCCAAGAGATGGTGATAAGTGAAAAATGGCTTGCTTACAAGGAAGATGATGTTGATAAAGCTAAATTTGTCAAAGAGAAGCTACCGAGTGATAGTTGGTGGCAAAAGATAGATTTCATTCTTTCTTTCACCAATCCTATTTATGATGTTTTAAGAAGCACAGATACGAATGCTTCTACTCTCCATTTGGTGTATTAGATGTGGGATTCCATGATTAAAAAAGTAAGAAAGGCTATATATCTTTTTAAAAGAAAGGATTACAATGAATCTTCAACCATTTATGAAGTGGTCCACCAAATCTTAATTGAGCGTTGGACAAAAAGTAGTACCTCTTTTCATTATTTAGCTCATTATTTGAATCCAAGGTGATTATTCTAATTTTGATACTTTCTTTTCTATTAGAGATAAATAAATGGTAATTGATGAATAATTCATAACTTTTTTCTTACAAATATATAGGTATTATAGTCATGAATGGTTGAATAAAGACTCAAAGCGAGTTCCACCACATCAAGATATGGAGCTCACCAATGAGAGATTGAAATGTTTGAAGAGGTACTTTTTTGATTTAGAAAATCGAAGAAAAGTGAACATTAAGTTTACTTATTTTTTGGATGATAGACAAGGGTTTGATGATTATGACGCTATAACTAATAGAGGTATCCTTGATGCAAAATCTTAGTAGCTAGTTTATGGTGTTTATACTCCAGTTCTTCAAAAGATTTCTCTCAAGTTACTTAGACAATCATCATCTTCATCTTGTTGTGAAAGAAATTGGAGTACTTACTCTTTTATTCACTCTCTTAAAAGGAACAAGATCAAACCTAAGCGTATTGAGAGTTTAGTATATATTTATACTAATTTGCGACTCCTTTCAAGAAAATCTTCATAATACAAACAAGGAGAAGCAATGATGTGGGTTATGACATTTTCACCAATTGATGATGATCATGGAATCCTTGAAGTTGCCAATCTTTCATTTGATGAACTAGAGTTGGAGAGTGTGATCTTTGCTGATGAAAGCAATGTCAATATTTGAGAGTAAAGTGATTGGAGGGTAGATACTTTAATTAGATTTTTTAGTTGTAAATACCCCTATGAATGACTAATTCTACTTTTGAATAGGAGATTATAGATAAATTGCTTAATGGAATGTATGCTTCATGTTTTTTGAGAGGTGCTTATAAAATACTAAATATGTATGAACTATCAAGATATTGGAAGTATTAAAACATATCAATCAATATATATCATATTATAAATTTTGAATTTTTTTCTTATATATATATGATGTGACCGTGTCCACCAAATTTTAGAAGTTGGTGTGCCCCTATGTCCATGTCCGTATCGTGTCATGTGTCCGTGCTTTTTTGATTCATACATATTTGGTATTTTATAAGCCCCTCTAAAAAAACATGGAGCATATATTCCATTAAGCAATTTGTCTATAATCTCCTATCCAAAAGTAGAATTAGTCATTCATATGGGTATTTACAAACAAAAAATCTAACTAAAACATCTACCTTCTAATCATTTTACTCTCAAACATTGGCATTGCTTTCATCAGCAAAGATCATACTCTCCAACTCTAGTTCATCAAGTGAAAGATTGACAACTTCAAGGATTTTATGATCATCATCAATTGGTAAAAACTCATCTCTTGCAATATCCCACATCAGTGCTTCTCATTGTTTGTATTGTGAAAATTTTCTTGAAAGGAGTCGTAAATTAGTATGAATGTATACTAAACTCTCAACACGCTTAGGTTTGATCTTGTTCCTTTTAAGACAATGAATAAAATAGTAAGTACTCCAATTAACAAGATGAAGATGATGATTGTCCAAATAACTTGAGAGCAATCTTTTGAAGAATTGGAGCATAAACACCATGAACTAGCCACCAAGATTTTGTATCAAGGATACCTCTATTATTTATAGAGTCGTAATCATCAAACCCTTATCTACCATTTAAAAAATTAGCAAACTTAATGTTTACTTTTCTTTGATCTTCTACATTAGGAAAGTACCTCTTCAAACATTTCAATCTCTCATTGGTGAGCTCCACATCTTGATATGATGAAACTCGTTTTGAGTCTTTACTTAACCATTCATGGCTATAATACCTATATAGTTGTAAGAAAAAAATGTTATGAATTATTCATCAATTACCATTTATTTATTTCTAATAGAAAAGAAAGTTTCTAAATTTGAATAATCACCTCAGATTCAAAGAATGAGCTAAACAATGAAGAGAGGTACTACTTTTTGTCCAACGCTCAATTAAGATTTGGTGGACCACTTTATAAAAGGTTAAAAATTCATTGTCTCCTTTCTTTCAAAAAGATATATGGTTTTTTTTTTTACTTTTTCAATCATAGAATCCCACATCTCATACACCAAATGGATGGTAAATGCATCCGTATCTGTGTTTCTTATAATATCATAAATAGAATTGGTGAAAGAAAAAATGAAATCTATCTTTTGCCACAAACTATCACTCAGTAGCTTCTCTTTGACAAATTCAGCTTTGCCAACATCATCTTCCTTGTAAGAAGATCATTTTTCATTTATCACCATCTCTTGGAGCTCATGTTTGAGAAGTTTAAACCGCTTCAATATTATTATTGTAGAGACAAATCGAGTAGGAGCAACATTAAGCAACTTCAATGAACCAAAATCATTAAAGATGGACAACCTCATATGGTGATTAACAATGAAGTTCTTAATAAAAGAAATATCGTCAGCAATTTGTGAAGTCCAAGAACATTTTTGATACATGAGATTGTTCCTTTCTGTATTTTTAGTCGCACAAATGCTTTTCAAAGCAAGGTTAAGAGTGTGAACGATATAAGGAGTCCAGAAAACAGTTGGAAACTTTGCTTTAATCATTGAACCAGCTACCCTACAAATCGATACGTTGTCCTTCACAATTTGCACGACATTATAAAAACTGACTTTCACAATTACATCTCTCATTTGCTTAGCTATCAAATCCTTGTCCTTGATATTATCGGAGCAATCAATTACTTTAAAAAATATTGACCCATTTTCAGTCACAGCTATAAAGTTGAGAAGAGATCTTCTTTATGGATCACTCCACCCATCACTTACAATGCTCGCTCCTTTTTGATTCCATGTATTCTTTATAGGTTGAAGAAGCTTCTGAACATATTCTCTTTCTTTGTCAAGTAAAGTCGTTCTCAAATTATTATAACTCGGAGGAACATAACCACTAATATAATTATTAACGACAAAAGAGAAAGCTTTGATGAAATGAGGATTCCTTGCGAGATGAAAAGGTAATTTTGAAGAGTAAAATATTCTAGCAATCTCAAGATTTAAATTTTCTCTAGCTTGCATGTTGAAAGGAAGGTTTTTAACTCCCAATGACAGACCTAGAAGAAGAAAAAGAAAATGATTAGCCCAAAAAAAGACCAAGAAAGCCTAAAAACCTTATCCTAAGTATTCAAGTACCTAGTACTTAGGATAAGGTACTAAGTAATGTCTCAACCTCGCGATCTATGATTCTCTGTGAATTGAGCAACCTTAAGATAAAAGGAAAGGAAAATATTGGTCAGATGATTAAAACATAAAAACCTTAACAGAGAGAAAGCCAGAAATCATGTTCATAAGGCCTTATAATCACTATGATAATTTGAGTGTCTTGGTGTTGCATTTGATCAAATATTCAAATTATTTCACGACTTTTATTTCCCGCAACATGATTTTGGTGAGTGTTTAGTTGTTGTTTTGTAATGCAATATTGATGATTTTATGGCTAGACTGCTTTAGGCTACAATCTTTTTTTAGAA
Source organism: Erythroxylum williamsii (assembly GCA_027564335.1). Lineage (NCBI taxonomy): Eukaryota > Viridiplantae > Streptophyta > Magnoliopsida > Malpighiales > Erythroxylaceae > Erythroxylum > Erythroxylum williamsii. The sequence goes on from JANITW010000003.1 coordinate 1,242,833, forward strand.
GTAGCAATCTTCATGTGTGATTTTGAAATTAGAAATGTGTTTGGTTAAAAGTTGCTTTTCCTGTCTTGCTTTCTTCATCGACATAAAAACACTTTGTTGTTTTTTGATATTGTTTACTTGTTTGTTAATATAATTTGATATCTTAATTAGGTATTTAAATCTACTATTCTTCTTTTTCCATGACTTCTAATAGTGGTGTTGAACAAGAAAATCCAAAAAAATCACTATGGAAATATATAGTGAAGAAAAATAAAACAGAAGGTGATGGAAACTTTGAGTTTGAGTGTAGTTTTTGCCATAGCTCATTCAGAGGTTCTTACACTAAGGTAAAAGCGCACCTGTTGAAATTATCAGGCAACAAAATTCGAGTTTGTAATGGCATTCCATCCTCAAAGGTGACAGAATTTAAAAAATTGACAATGAAGCTACATTGTTAATTGAAAATTCCAAGGCAAGACTTGTCTCTCTTCCACCCTTATCTAGTCAATCTCAAAATTTCCCAACTGCTAAAGCATCATGTACTAGTGATTTTGATTCAAGAAAGAGGAAGGCAACATCGGGATCTCTAGAGGATACTTTCAACATGTAAGCTAGAAAAAATTTAGATCTTGAGATTGCTAGAATGTTTTACTCTTCATGATTGCCTTTTTATCTTGAAAGGAATCCTCATTTCATCAAAGTTTTCTCTTTTGTCACTAATAATTATATTAGTGATTATGTTTCTCTGGGCTACAACAAGTTAAGAACGACTTTACTTAACAAAGAAAGAGAATATGTTGAGAAGCTTCTTCAACCTATAAGGAATACATGGAATCAAAAAAGAGTGGGCATTGTAAGTGATGGGTAGAGTGATCCACAAAGAAGACCTCTTCTCAACTTTATAGCTGTGACTGAAAGTAGGCCAATGTTTCTTAAAACAATTGATTGCTCTGATAATTTCAAGGATAAGGATTTTATAGCCAAGCAAATGAGAGATGTGATTATGAAAGTTGGTTTTTATAATATTGTACAAATTGTGATGGACAATGCACCGTTTTGTAGGGCGGCTGATTTAATAATTGAAGTGAAGTTTCTAACTATTTTTCGGACTCCTTGTGTTGTCTACACTCTTAACCTTGCTTTGAAGGGCATTTATGCTGTTAAGAATATAGAAAGGAACAATCTGGTATATCAAGAATGTTGTTGGACTTCACAAATTGCTGACAATGTTTTTTTATTAAGAACTTCATTGTTAATCACCATATAAGGTTGTCCATCTTTAATGAGTTTGCTTTATTAAAGTTACTTAATATTGGTCCTACTCGATCTGCCTCTACAATAGCGATGTTGAAGCAGTTTAAACTTTTCAAACATGGACTCCAAAAGATGTTGACAAGTGAAAAATGGTCTGCTTACAAGGAAGATGATGTTGGCAAAGCTGAATTTGTCAACGAGAAGCTACTGAGTGATAGATGGTGGCAAAAAATAGATTTCATTCTTTCTTTCACCAATCATATCTATGATGTTTTATGCAACATAGATACGGATGCATCTACTCTCCATTTGGTGTATGAAATGTGGGATTCCATGATTAAAAAAATAAGAAAGACCATCTTTTTGAAAGATAGGATGACAATAAATCTTCAATCTTTTATGAAGTAGTCCACCAAATCTTAATTGAACGTTAAACAAAAAGTACTATCTCTTTTCATTGTTTAGCTCATTCTTTGAATCCAAAGTGATTATTCAAATTTAGAAACTTTCTTTTCTATTAGAGATAAATAAATGATAATTGATGAATAATTCATAACATTTTTTTCTTACAAATATAAGTATTATAGCCATAAATGGTTGAGTAAAGACTCAAAACGAGTTTCACTACATCAAGATGTGAAGCTCACCAATGAGAGATTGAAATGTTTGAAGAGGCATTTTCCTAGTGTAGAAGATCGGAGAAAAGTGAACATTAAGTTTACTAATTTTTTGGATGGTAGACAAGGATTTGATGACTATAACTCTATAAATGATAGTGGTATCCTTGCAAAATCTTAGTGACTATTTCATGGTGTTCATGCTCCAATTCTTCAAAAGATTGCTCTCGAGTTACTTTAACAACCATCATCTTCGTCTTGTTGTGAAAGAAATTGGAGTACTTACTCTTTATTCACTCTCCTAAAAGGAATAAGATCAAACCTAAGCGTGCTAAAAGTTTAGTATACATTCATACTAATTTGCGACTTCTTTCAAGAAAATCTTCACAATATAAACAAGGAGAAACAATGATGTGGGATATTGCAAGAGATGAGTTTTTATCAATTGATAATGATCATGGAATATTTGAAGTTGTCAATCTTTCACTTGATAAATCAGAGTTGGAGAGTGTGATCTTTGCTGGTGAAAGTAATGTCAATGTTTGAGAATAAAGTGATTAGAAGGTAGATACTTTAGTTAGATTTTTTGGTTGTAAATATCTCTGTGAATGACTAATTCTACTTTTAGATAAGAGATTGTAGACAAATTACTTAATGAAATATATACTCCATATTTTTTGAGAGGGACTTATAAAGTATTAAATATGTATAAAC
>JANITW010000003.1:1260687-1277832 GCA_027564335.1 Erythroxylum williamsii
GGTTGGGGACTTCATATTGAGGGTCACAGCATCATGTTCTGCACAGCCCTCAACTACATTTGCATGCGGATTCTAGGGGAGGGGCCTAATGGTGGTGAGGACAATGCATGTGCAAGAGCTAGGAAGTGGATTCACGACCATGGTAGTGTCACGCACATACCTTCTTGGGGAAAGACTTGGCTTTCGGTATTGACCTGGTTGAGTTATTGTTCATCATGACGGAATCTGTAAACCAAATATTCTCAGAACTCTAAATCTGATTTTTTTTCCTTCACTATTTCTTATGTAGGTACTTGGCGTCTATGACTGGTCTGGATGCAATCCAATGCCTCCAGAATTTTGGATCCTTCCTTCCTTCCTTCCTATGCATCCAGGTTTGCAGAGCTGTATATATATAGAGAGAGAGGGAGAGAGGGATCAGAGAGTTAATTGAAACTATCTGTCAAAATTTTAGGATAAAGTGATGTTTATCTCACTCATACAAGATGCAGAAGCTGAAGATGAACAATGAGAGCATTTTTATTTCATTGCTCATATGGTTTTTTAAATACAAAAGAAGTCTAACACAATTTAAAGAGTATGCCAAGTTATAACATACCAAAAAAACTTGGATATAACTATCATTATAGGAGCTTTAACATATAATAAAGATACAAATATCACAACTAACCTCACTTAAAATCATATATGTCAAGTTTTTTACGATGCATGATAAAGTTTGAGACATGGTTTTATCTCAGAGTGTGTTTTTCTTGTGAAAAAATAGGCTCCAGAACACACGAGGAACAATTAATTTGTGTCATATTTTGAAGTGGATACAAAGGGTTACACAGTTTAAATTATAGGTGTGCCTCAATCTATTTTTTTAACTAAAAGGATGAATTTGTCAGAGTTTCAAGCATAGGATTGCCAGTGTCCAAGCATCTTTCTGAAACATCAACAAATGAGTACATGAGTTATGACACGGTTATGAATAAAAATAGCATTGAATTGAATTGAACTTGAAGGGAATAATTGTTTTAATGTTTCAAGAAAAAAATCAACTAAAACAATACCTGCAACATTGATGTTCTTTTCCAACTTCAATACAGGAAAAATGTGGTGCTACTGCCGAGTAACTTACATGGCTATGTCATATCTATATGGGAAACGTTTTGTTGGCCCCATTACACCTCTCATTCAACAACTGAGAGAAGAACTCTTCACTGAACCATATAATCAAATCCTTTGGAAGAAAGCAAGGCACCAGTGTGCTCAAGTAAGTTGATGCTAGAGTCGAATCATACCTGATTGAAAATTCCTGCGTACTTGATTTCTTTTTTTTTGAAAAATGAAATATAAATAATATTAACAATAGCCAGGCTATTACAAAAGCACAATAGTGCACCAATCACCAAATCCAGAGAGGTCACTATCTATGCATTACTATACAAAGTTACAGAATTCAGAAAATGACGACACTATATATTAACTGCCCATTATCCTCAGATATTCCATCTCATTTTCATCTGCTGTGATAACATCTTGTCAAAACCCCTGGCCATCAACATTTCTCTTATCCAGTTCAACAACTTGTTTACTACTTGGTTCTTTTCTGTAGCTACATTTCGGTAGATACGGTAATTTCTTTCTTGCCAGATCATATAAGGATGGCATTTACAGAACCTGTTTTGATGCGGTTAATGACCCCTCTCAAACTAGCATCCCAGTCATAGTCAACGTTCACGGCATCCACCATTTCTTGGATACGTCTCTAGATGGCTGTGGAATAATCACATGTGAAGAACAGATGGTCTCTAACTCCTACGGCATTCTGGCACAGTACGCAGCAGGTCTCATCTGAGTTAAACCATCGACTTATTGTCCTCAGCCTATTTTTAATGGCTAACCATGTTATCACCGATGCTTTGGGCTTCAAAGACTTTTTCCATACCAAGTTGAACCACGGGACTAGACAAGACTCATTTGTAAACGAACCATCTTCTCTACTTCCCCCAACTGGAGGCAGAAACTCCCGTCAATGGGAGTAACCCCGAAAGTCTGCCTTCCACCCTCCTTCCTGCAAAAGTTCAGAAACTTTAGCATCCGCCTGCAGCCTATTACGCAACTGTACTATCATCGAGTTGTTGATAAAAGGGCTAATTGGTAGCCAATTATCGAAACAGAACCACGTATTTCTTCCAGTATGAATTCTGTGTGTGATGAAGGGATATAGATGTTGCCTCACCTTCAATAACTCATTGAAGAATCTCGAGAATTGTCTGGACACCGTAACTGGCCAGAAGTTTCTACCTTGAAGATAAACAGTATTGACCCATTTGGTCCACAGGGCCTCTTTATCTGAAAATAGCCGCCATATCCTTTTGCTGATTAAAACTTTCTGAATTGTGACTGTGGATTGAATGCTTAGTCCTTGTTCCTTCGGATATACTACTTCCTGCCATTTGACTTTAGCGTTTCTGGCTGCTTCATCTCTTCCCGACCTTAAGAAGTCTTTTAATAACTTATCAATATCCTTTATGATCTTCTTTGGTAGAACCACGTGCTAACCAATGCCTTTGGAGACTCGACAATTCTCGACAATACCAAAATAATTAGGGTAATCCTACCTGCGTAGGATAGAAACCTGTTTTGCCAAGACATGATTCTGGATTTTATGCGCTCCAGGATGGGTGAGCATTCCCCATTCTTCAGCCTTGCAGAAGCGATGGTCACACCTTGATAGGATAGTGAAGGGGGTTTTAGAACTAACCCCGTAATTCTACTCAGCTCCCCAGCGTTCTGCACATCCGATGAAACATATATACAACTTTTCTCCATATTAATCCGCAGTCCAAACCATTATGAGAAGATCTTTAGTGATTGCATTAGAACATTCACAGAGGCTGTGTCAGCGGCACAACATAACGTGAGGTAATCTGCAAAGATGAGGTGGGTTAACTTCATTACAGGGCTTTTATGGTGATAGCGGAAGTTGCCATTTGCAGCTGTAAGTGAATTCAAGAGCCTGGACATCCCTTCCGTGATCAAGGTGAAAATGTAGGGGGATAGAGGATCCCCCTGCCGAATACCCTTGGAATTCTCAAACAATCTTGATGGAATGCCGTTGACCAAAACGCTGAAAGATGTAGATTGGATGCATTCCATGATCAATTTCGTAAAGGTTGAAGGCTTCTCTAAGATTTCCATGAAAGTACTAATAAACTCCAGTTCACAGTATCATAGGCTTTGTAAAAGTCTATCTTTATCATGTAGCTTTTAATGGGTCTACCTGAAGCATACTCCGCCATCAAGTCCTGCAAGATTATAATGTTATCCCCAATTTGACGACCGGGAACAAAAGCTCCTTGATTCACATTAACAATATCGTGAACAACCCTTTTCACGCAATCCGCCAATAGTTTTTCTATAACCTTGTAAATGACGTTGCAATACGAGATAGGTCTAAATTCCTCCAGAGTCCTCGGGCGTTTAACCTTAGGGACCAAACAAATATAAGTTCTGTTCAGCTCTTTCAGCATCTTTCCGTTTTGAAAAAACTCCAACACAGACTCTGTACATAATTGCCCAGTGATGCTCCAAGTCTTTTGAAAAAATTCAGTTGAGAAGTCATCCAACCCTGGGGCTTTCGCAGGAGGCAAACTGAAGAAAGCTATCTTAATATCTTGCTCCGATACTACTGCAGTCAGTTCAGCCTGCCTCTCTTGTTCTATAGCTCCTTCCAGAATCCTTTGCATGTTAGTCGAAGGCCAATTCACTCGTTCAGCACCCATGAGCTTAGCAAAGTAAGTCCTTGCCATTTCCCGTAAGATCTCCTGGTCAACTTCCAACTCCCCATTGCTGTCTTGTAAGCTGAAGATTCTGTAGCAATTTCGTCCATAATTGTCGCATGGAAGAACTTAGAATTTGAATCTCTTTCACGCAGCCAATTTACTCTTAACTTTTTGCTTCTGAATGGATTTCTGAATTTCCACAGCACTCATGTATTCCCTTAGCAGAATTCTTTCCTTCGTCTTCAAGGTTATATCATCTGGTTTAGAGTAACAATCCTCTTGAGCCCGATGTACCTGAAGTTTCAGCATGGACAGATCCTGGTTTTCTTAATCTTTTTAACTCATCCTTAACCACTCTCAATTTTTGCATAAGCTGAAATGCTTATTATCCCGTGGTTTCCAGTTGCCAACAATGATTAATGATCTCCGTAAATCCCTCCATCTGAGTCATCCATTGAAAAAACGAAATGGTGCTCCTGTTTCTCTAGAGCAGACCTCACTTTGTATAAACACAAAAGCATGATCGTAATATAAGTTTTTCACCAAAATGAACCAGAGAAAGGGGAAATTTGTCTAGCCATGGAGCATTTACCATACATCGATCTAATTTCTTACGAATAAGCATAGAACCTTGGTGGTTATTTGACCAAGTAAATAGCCGTCCCGTAGAGTACAGATCAACCATCTCCACTTCATAGAGAACATTCGTAAGTCTTTAGTGTCAGCAAACGTGTACTGCTTCCTCCCTCCCGCTTCCTTAGAACTAAGTATACAGTTAAAGTCACCCCCTAACATCCCTAACATCCAAGGGGTATTAACAAAGAATTGGATTGTTGTCAGCCCTCTCCACAACATTGCACTCTGAAAAGCAAAGTTAGATGCATAAATCAGCGTCAGCAAGAATTTCTGGTGATTTCCCCGTAGTTGACAAGAAAGGTGAATATGCTGGGAGCTTTCCTCCTCTACTTGTACTGCCATCCTATCTGAATTGACAAAACAGATGATATTTCCATTTACATGGGAATGGTGATTGGATATGCACTTCCATTGAGCATCCAAAAATTTCTGGTTATTAATAAGATCCAGCTCTCTAATTCTGGTCTCTATCAAGCCAACTAGTAGTGGCTTCTTCTCTCTGATGAGCTCTCTAGTCAGAGCTCTTTTTTGGGGGTCATTAAGACCCCGCATATTCCATATAAGAAAAGACATTATGGGGATATCACCCCTTTATATTTTCTCTTACCCTTTTTCCTTGCCGCTCGCCTTCCCACCACAGAAAGTTGAATTGTCATTGGTTCTGAAGGTTCGACCTCAGATGGAGAACAATCTGGGTCAGATGCAGTAGCAGCGTTTTCTTTTTGGCTCACCTCCCTCAGATATTGCTGCCCTTCTTCGAACTGCTCCATTACTTCAGGGACTCCCCTGTTCCGGATAAATCCCTGTTCCTTGGATTGGCCCTCCTCCGAGTCTCTCACCTGTCCCTGGATTGTCGATTGTCCCTCATCGTTATGACCCCCATCAGATGTCTCACCAGCCTTTTTCTCAGTTTGAACATTTTGGTCATTTATGGCCCCCCTCTCTCTTCAGAAACTTCTAGGACTACGGGTTCCCCATGTGAACCTATCCGCAAAACATGCCCTGTCGGTTGCCACTTTTTTATCGCGTTGGGTCTCCAAGGGTATGACACAGGTATCGTCTTCTTTACTAATTCCCCATTCTCCTCCAAGCTCATTACAAACAGATTATCAGGTAATACGGCTGTTTTCGGCATCTCTATGCAGACTTTTCCGTATCCAACCCATTCCATTTGCGCGGCTTGAGAATCCATGCCAACTGGTTTACCCAAATAGCTGCCAACATAGCTCAATCACTCAGCTGTCCATAACTCCATCGGCAAATTATGAAAGTGCACCCAGAGGGGGATATTCTCGATAGCACCTCTTCCCATTTCAAACCATGGCCGCCACCGTTGTACGAAAACTGGTTGATCTCTTATATGCCACAGCCCCTGCTCAGAGATTTCCTGCACTGCACTGTCCTGCCCAAACTTAAATACAAAAGTTCCATCTTCCCGAAGCAACACCCGTTCTAGTCCGTTGTTCTTCCATCTGGCTTGTGCCCAGGCGTTCACCACCGGAAAAGAAGGCCGGTTGCTCCAGAAGAATCCAATAAGTGCTGACGACCACTTCTGTGCCCCCCGCTTCCAAAATCTCCTTTGAAGGGCAAGTAATTCCATCCCTTGAGACATCAGGGTAGTGTTTTAAGACTCCTTTATTATGAAATAGCTTCTTCTTCCAGGCGCCGTCAGGTAGCGCTTCCCGAACAGATGCTCTTTTGTTGGTTGTTCGTGTTGAGAGGGTTTTATCCTCTCCCCTGACTTCCAAGTTAACAATCTCACGGAGGAGAGGCGGAAACTCTTCGGCATGTCGTGAGGACTCACCTACTTCCATCCAAACCTGTCACAGGCCCTGGCACGGCCTTGCCGGCAGGGAAGGACTTCAGACCGAAGAGACTTCAAAAGAAGCGGGAAACTCAAAACCACGACGGGAAAGAAACTTGGGGTCAAAAAGCAAAGAAAATACGGGTAAAAATGTAAAAGATCTAGAGAGAAGTCAGAGGACGGTATTAATTACACTCAAAATAAGAATTGATAAATAGAAAAACTTCTGCAGATACTAAAATCAATTCTTAAAATTTTTGTTACAGGAGGATTCATACTATCCATATCCTTGGATTCAAGATTTGATTTGGGATAGTCTTTATGTATTCACCGAGCCTCTTCTTACTCGTTGGCCCTTCAACAAGTTAGTAAGAAAGAAGGCACTTGAGGTAACAATGAAGCACATCCACTATGAAGATGAAAATAGTCGATACATTACAATGGGATGCGTGGAAAAGGTAATGTTTTCGTGCAGAGATATAAGGATATAGACATCTATCTTGTCATATATACTGAACAGAAGACTCTTTAAGCCACTTGAATTGAACAGGTTTTATGTATGCTTGCATGCTGGGTCGAAGATCCAAATGGAAGTTATTTTAAGAAACATCTTGCTAGGATTCCAGACTATCTATGGGTTGCAGAAGATGGAATGAAAATGCAGGTGTGCGTTAATTCTTTAAGTCATTTTAGTAACCTCATAACTAAGCGGTACTATCCTTCAAAATAATTTCCATGGGTATGCAGAGCTTTGGAAGCCAGCTGTGGGATGCTAGTCTTGCAGTTCAGGCCTTACTTGCTTGTAATCTTACAGGTGAAATCACAGATGTTCTTAAGAGAGCGCACGACTTCATTAAGAAATCTCAGGTTTCTTTTGCATCTCTTTTAACATTTTCTCCTTTTCCTTGTGATCAACCAATATTCCAATTTTTGTTTCTACTTCTTTATAACTGATCTGTTTCACCAAATATATTTTTTCAGGTGAAAGACAACCCTTCTGGTGACTTCAAGAGCATGTATAGGCACATCTCCAAGGGAGCTTGGACTTTCTCTGATCAAGATCATGGATGGCAAGTTTCTGATTGCACTGCAGAAGCACTTAAGGTATCAAATTGTGTTCAATTATGACTAAACACTTAGTTATCTGTTCAGTAGCATACTTATATTCTCATCTACTTCTCAGTGCTGCCTCTTTTTCTCCAGAAAGCCAGCAGAAATTGTTGGTGAGCACAAGGAGCCCGAGCGGTTGTTCGATTCTATCAATGTCCTACTTTCTCTACTGGTAAGCATGCACTTCGTGTATCTTTATCAGAAATACAGAAACAACCCTGTTAAATGTTTTGTTTTTGGACTTTCTGCAGAGTAAAAATGGAGGTGTATCAGCCTGGGAACCAGCTGGAGCTGAAGATTGGCTGGAGGTAGGATTTTAACATGCTGAAGTCTCTGTACACTACTGATTTCTGGTGCTTTTAAGTCTTTACTTTTCACAATCATTAACCATCAAGAGCCTATCTATATATCAACAGCTACTAAACCCAGTAGAATTTCTCGAGGACATTGTCATTGAGCATGAATATGTTGAATGCACTTCCTCATCGATCGAAGCCTTAGTGTTGTTCAAGAAGCTATACCCAGAGCACAGGAGAAAGGAGATTGACCATTTCATTGTCAATGCTGTACGGTATCTTGAAAGCACTCAAACTACAGAGGGTGGATGGTACGTTCTCCAACTCTAGTAGTGTTCTTTAGTGTTGGCTTAAACACACAGAATAGAGACAGAGAAACTCTGTTTTTTTTTATTCAATCAACTAGAAAGAAAGATAACTAGAAAGCAGTATATAATCTATCTATCCCTATCCTTTGAAATATAATTTGTTAAATCTATAGGTATGGAGAATGGGGAATTTGTTTCACTTATGCTACATGGTTTGCACTGAAAGGCCTAACAGCTGCTGGCAAGACCTACAGTGACTGTGCAGCCATGCGCAAAGCTGTTGATTTTCTTCTCAGGATACAAAAAGAAAATGGTGGGTGGGGAGAGAGCTACCTTTCATGTCCTAAGAAGGTCAATTCCTCCAGAGAAGAAACATTACTTCCAATCTTAGAACCATGCCGTGCTAACTTCACCTCAGCATCTACCTACTAACAGTTCAATGTTCTTGAATTTTCAGAAATACGTTCCTCTTGAAGGAAACAGATCAAATTTGGTTCAGACAGCATGGGTTATGACGGGGTTAATAGAAGCAGGGCAGGTAGTATAATGTCTCAACTTCACTTCCTATATTTTTTTAGTTTATTCTTCAAATATAGCTTTCCTTTACTACCTTTTGAATTGACATAGATGGATAGAGATCCTATACCTGTTCACCGCGCTGCAAAGCTGATAATCAATTCACAGATGGTAGATGGTGATTTTCCTCAGCAGGTAGCCTCCTCAAATAAGCTTGTCCATTAGCAGAGAGGGAAAATTATAACAATTCATTATGAGGACCTTTAAGTTAAAGCAACTAGCCAACATTTATGAATTTGTCCGGAAGTAACATTGTTGCAGAAAATTGTTGACAATATAAAGTATAACAACTTGTGGAATTATGACAGGAAATCACGGGTACGTTCAAGAAGAACTGCGCGTTACATTATCCATTATACAGAAACATCTTCCCCATGTGGGCTCTTGCAGAATATCGAAAGCATCTTCCATTGCCTTCTAGGGTCATTTGAATGCAAAAACATGATTACCAAGTCTTATTAATGAATGCAGACAAGAATTAGCTCAAGTTCCTTGATCATCTATCTCTCTATCAGTATCATGGCATCACTATTTTTCATTTATTTTATCATGTTGTAATCTCGTTCATTATGGTCTGTATTATGGTGAATTTACGATTCTTGGTTAATGGTATGGCTGTCATAATCTCCACTTTAAGAAACTAGACAAAAATTGGACTCTGATACTGAAGTGTGTGGCATACTCAATAGACAAGAAAGTCAAGCAAGATTGATGAGCTACAATACAAGGATCAGAGTGAAATTGGATGCATATAACATCTAAAATAGTTAGGAGAGAAAAGAAAAGATGTTATCATAAACCTGTTGTAAGCCCACAAGAAGTTAGCTTCAGATAATTACACAAATTTGCTTCGTACATTTGGCAATGTAGTACCCCATATAGAAGTTGACTAATGTTGATTCTATGATTTCTCAAACTTTATCAGTAAATTTAACCCAACAAATTAAAATAAATTAATTAATTTTTATTTAATAATTTTTTAATTAAATTTCAAATTTTTTTATGAGTAAGAATAATTTCTTTTAATCATATTTCAAATTCTTTAATTTTATTTAATCTTTAATCGATTCTATAACGATTAAATTTTTTAAATCTTAAATTTTTGTTTGACTAGTGTAACTTCTAATTTAATTTTTAAAATATTAGAGATAATCTCAACAGTCGGAAGAAAGCGATTCGATGTAAAGAGGAAGAAGCCTATGGATCATATTGACACTGCCAGGCTTAATTTATTGGACTTGTCTGCTTCTTGTTTTTAGCTTTCTACAGTTGATGGCGCCTCACTGTCCGAACCCATATCGAAAGCGCACAATCTAGAATCTAATTTTTTAGGCTTCTATCTGGACAGCCAATGCCACGACCTTACTTGAACAGGATCTGTTCTATAGGCTCGTACAACTGTGTCCTTAAACACAAAGGAGACAGGAAACCAAATCTGGTGGATGACATATGACCGGTCGATCAGAGCGTGATTAACGGTTGCGACAGGCTATACAAGTCTTTCTGAGCTGTAGAGGATCGTTCTCAGAATCTACGCGTTGCAGAGATGGTCGATCGGTTGTCTGACAGACTCAACCTTTTTGCCCCTTGGTAATTTCACGTGAACCGTATTATACTCTCCACCATTTTCCTCAATTTCGATGTGTCTCTCCTTCTCCGTCCTCTTCTATCTCAAAGTTCAGTTTTTCTTTTCGGAAATGAAGTTCGTGCTTGGGTAGAAAATTTGCAGATATTATAGCAGAATACATATGGCAGTTTTAATGGAGAGTTTGATTATGGGGTTGACCGTAGGGTGTTCGATGACATGTCTCGGAGATTATGTACGTAAGGTGTTCGATGATATGTCTCAGAGATTTTTCATAATGGACCTTGATGGTTTCTTTGGGAACTTGATATGAGTTCATTCAAAGCTCCATTTGAATTTATTTAAACCAAATTTTAATCAAAACTCAATAGTAATTCAAGTCAAACTCAAATTTATTTTTAAAAAAAATTGAACTCTGACCTTATGAAACCTAATCAATGTACGTATATATATTGAAGCAATTATGCTTATATACATCTTATTGTCATATCAGATTCAATGTATATTTATGTATTCCAGCAATTATACTTATATAAATCTTATTGTCATGTCAAGTCCTTAATGATAGAACCTTCATATTTCTGTGCAGAAACCCTAGTGGCATAATCTATTCAAAACTTGATGGGATTGGGATTTTCTCAACTTGGGTAAAAGCAAAAGATACCAAAACAAAAAATGGGGGGGTTGGGGGTGCGCAAAAACCCTAAAATGACTTGGTCCATAAGTGCCATGTAGATGTAGTACATCATCTGACATGAATCACCAATGGTCACGGACCAATAACTGAAGTTAGCAGTGTAGACTTTACTCAGGGAAACATAAGTTAAACCCCCAGAGAAGAGAAGATCGATCAATGACAAACCAGTGAAGAGCAGAAAAAAAGGCAAAGGGAATGAGTGAAACGTGAAGAAGAATGACCTTGCCTGTCTATCTATCTCTTTCTCTCTCTTTACTCTGTTAGTTTGGCCACTATAGTATAAAGCTTCAACAAGTCAGTACAAAATGGACCCGATACACAGAGCTAAACCCTAGGTAGAAACAGGAAAAAGGAGGAGTTAGATATTAAGATTCATGTTGGTTGGTCTTTAGTTTTGCACGTGGAAGTCAGCACCAGAACCACATAGAGATTAGATAGGAGAGTGAGTGATGTGGGTTTTACACTTGTCATGCCCGACAAGTGCCGTCTCAAACGTCCATCAGGGGACCGTTTCCGCTAGTAGTAGCACTACGGCGTCTAGCTCTTAGGCCGGTGAATGAGCACATTTACCACACATTAAGATGTTTTCCATCACAAACGTCTGTTTGATGCGGTGTTCACATTTATATCCCTTTAATAATTTGGTTGGGAGTGAAATTAATTTGTCAAATTAATTTCATGCTCTAACTTCAACATGCAGATTTTTTTCAGCTTACATCATCGTGTACGAAAGTAAATTAGTAAATGGAGAAGAGTAATAAGTGTTAGGTTGCTACAATTAATGTTTCCAGTAACTCAATTAAAATCGAAGACATATGAAAATATGGTGGGAGTCAATAAGGTAATCGGATCAAAGAGACATCATTCTTTTTTTTTTCTTTTCTTTTTGTTATTGAAGAAAATCTTCTTATAATTATAGTTTAGTTCAAGAAGAAGTAAAATATAAAGTTTGGTAATTATTCACAAAAAATCGTACTTTTAATATTCTCTTCGGAATTTATTATGAAATATGCAATTTATCACTTAACCAATAACAAATAACTCGTATAATATTTTTTCTTAGAAATTCCTAGCTACTCTTTAGGAATAGAGAAAGCTATGTCAAGTTAACGGCATGTCTATAAATTGAAATTATTTATTAGGTAGTACTATCTCACTGATTTAGTTAATGAAATTTATTTATAGAAAAGCAGCTAATTAGATTCTAAATGGCATAGTAATGGTAGTAATAACTTGTGATTTCAATAAAATTTTAAATATACTTACTTCCCATGAGATCTCAATCAATGAGGTAGAGTTTAATATAATTAATATCTCTTCCTTGATATTTTAAATTTTAAGAGGTATTGTCAGATAATTAATGATTTTTAAAAGTCACATAAATTATAAATTCTAAATAAATTATAATGATATCTTCTCCAAATTTTTTAAGTTTTACTAATTATTAGTACATAATTTTTAAATGATTCATAACAATACGTAGCAATAACATCAATAATGTTTTAATAAAATTCTTAATGAAATGTGAGGTATTAGAAATGTGTAGAAATACACAGCTTTACTTTTAACTAGTAGATAGGTTATTTCTGATAAACTAACAAGAAAAAAATTAAAAAATGATTGAAAAAATAGATATATAAATAAACAAATAATTGAATAAATGAAAATTCATATTACCATAAAATAAAGATAATATAAGTAAATAAATTAAGAAATAAATAACTAAATAAAACAATCAAGTAATTGAAAAGAAAAAATATTGAATTTTATAATACCTAAAATTTGTTTCTTAGTAAATTATCTCATTTTAGTTGAGAAAACAAAACCTACATGACCATTGATGTCACATCTTGATTTTGTTTTGATATTTATTGATCTTTTTGGTGTTGCCTGTGACCTATTTTTGTAGAAGACCAGCCACCAATAAGCCACTCTAGGGTGGCCTCCACTCAAAGACAAAAAACCATAGTTAGTATTAGAAGTGCCTAACTCACCTCCAAAAGTTAGCTCAAGAGGGGGATGTTTACACATTATTATAAATTGTTGGATGCTCTTATAGTTGTCTGATGTGAGATTTCTGACACACCCTCTTCAGTTTAGAGCAAGACTGGACATCTGATGGACATATTGGACAAAGAGACATAACCGAGCACTGCCCTAAACTGTCGAGACAAACTGACTTGACTTTGATACCATGTTAGAAAGTGTCTAACTCACCCCCAAAAGCTAGCTCAAGAGAGGAGGTTTGCACACTATTATAAATTCTTGAATATTCTTATAGTTGTCCGATGTGGGATTCCTGACACACTACCCTTAGTCCAGAGCATGACTGGACATCTGATAGACATATTGGACAAAGGGACATAACTGGGCATCGCTCCAAACCATCGAGACAAACTGGCTCTGATATCATGTTAGAAGTGCTTAACTCATTCCCAAAAGCTAGCTCAAGAGGGGGAGGTTTACACATTATTATAAACTGTTGAATGCTTTTATAGTTGTCCGATGTGGGATTCTTGACAGTTAGCATTCTCATGTTCAACTATTTTTGACCACCGAGTACTCTCCGAAGAAGGTAAATAGGTTAGATTTTACCTATCTGATTTATTGTCGTTTTGGTGATCATGAATCAAAGTTCTTGCATAGCCATAATCTAAATAAACATCTTAATTAATATTGCTAGAGCCAAAGAATATGAATTTGAATATCAACTGGTGCATGGTTGGCTTCCTTGAAAATTTGACATCATTCGCTACTTGTTTCACACCAAAAAAAATTTAACAATAATGACCTAAAATTCAAGAGCTGATTAAAAAAGAATAATGTGAGAATTTGAGGAACTCAAATTGATATCTTGCACGATAATATCTTATAAATAAAATGCATAAGGCCTTTGACGTGCATGCATTCACTTTCTTCCCAATCATTAAACCTGTTTTCAGTGCTCAATCTCTCTTTTGAATGCTTAGACAGCTAAACAGTTCTCGACTTCTTGAATTCCACCTTTCACTTAGGAGGACTGCTCCAAATTTATCAGCTCTATGCATGCCAAGCTAATTAAGTCAAAGCAGGAGGAATTATTGGTAAGGTTTGAATTCTCAACCATCGATATAACTTTATCTTCTTCATTAGTGTTAAGCAGGAAATTGGGAAAATATTCAGCAAATCTCTCTGCATCCCTTCAACTGGTTTCAATTCTATCCTTGTCTAACTGCTTTTATTCTCTTCATACGATTCATTTGAAAATAACCCCACTATTAATTAATTAAAAGTAAAGTTACATATTATTGAATCTCTTCAAATTTCAGGTGCTAGTAAGATTATTACTAGAAATTGTTATTGTTGTAACTGCTTTACTTTCGGTCTTTGTTATATCAATTTTATCTTTGCAATGAGAGGATTCTCATTGGTCCAGTTATCATTAAGGAATTAAGTGGAAGTTCATTTTCATCTGATATTTCAAAATCTATTATCTTCTTTTTTATGTGGAAAATAAAAAAGTTAAAATAATATATACGATTTTGTATGGTCTCTTGTCTCGTACTCATATCCCCTTATCCTATCAATCTTATTAACAAATAAATTTTGAGATCGAAATTTTAATCTGTTTAAATACAAAAGTGTAATTAATATTTTTCTACTTTACCTACTAAATATACAAACTTGAATTTATTAAAAAAAAGTATTGAGAAAATTTAGGGTTATTTAATTCAGTCCTCATAAAGCAAACCTTCTATAACTATATTACCAAACGTATATTACAAATAATCATTTGACCACCTAACGTATTCCTAAAGTATTAATAATTATTAAAAATAAAGTTCCATATTATACCCATTTTTCATTCCCTTAATTATTATATTTCCTTCAATATTTAATTTTCTTGAGAAAAATATTTTTAACACAATTTTTTAACAGACAAGATTATTCTCTAAATTACTATGGAATCATGTCATGTGACAAAAACTAATCATCAAGATTTTATTTTAAATACATTGTTTATTACTAGTTGTTATGTAATCATCAATCAATTAATTGTCATCTTTCCCATACATAGGTTAAGCCTCAGCTGAGTGACGCGTCACATGTTTAGTTGTTTTCATAACAGGACAGCTACCTACTTGTAGTAATTGGTATTTTAGCTGGGATGTTATCGTCCTCAATTTTTTTTTTTGAATTGTTGTTGTTAATAATTGAAATATTAAGTTTGATGGCAAATTCTTATATTCATGTAAATGTTTGACCTCTACTAATACTCACACTAATATATTGAGATAATCTTATAAAGAAAGTTAACTAAGAGTGCTTACTTTTCCTAGGATGCAAACTTTTAAATAATTTAATTTGATTATAATTATAGTTTCAATTATAGATTTATAACCGATCTTAATTAAACAACAATTAGATTTAAATAAAACATAATATTTAATGCTTGTATTTATTTATAAAATATATCATATTTGATTCTATAAATTTTCAAACTTTATATGTAAATTTAACTTGATTAAATTACCTTTTCATGTGTGACTTATTAAATTCTTAAATATGTTGAGAATGAACATAAATTACAATAGTAGGTTATATTTAGAATTTAATCAATTAAAATAATTTAATTTATCTTTAATTTTTAACAAATAATTTTATTGATATATTAAGATTAATGTCTAACATTGACTACCCAAATATTAGAAATGTTAAAATAATTTTACTAAGATAATACATAACTTTTTTAAATCTTAGATCCTTTCATCATATAATATTACAATTATACATAAATTATAAAATTAATATCTATTACATTTATATCCAATTATATCTTACCTTCCATGAATAACATGTGCGGGATCATTAACCATACCCTAATAACATTGAAAAATTATTTTAAGTATTGTTATACCTTAACCAAATAATTTTTAAATCAATATTAATTGAAAAAATGAATATTTTATTTAAGTACTTTAGAGTGATAAATACTTAACTTCTTTCGTACAATTCTTGCTATGTTCAATAATTATCAAAATTAATACTGACTAGGGTTAAATATTTTGGAGACCTTAAGTTAGAAGATTATTTATACAAATATTTTTCAAGATATACAAATAATATTTCATGTGAAATTTTTATGTTGAATCTAATAAATATTCACGTCTTTATTTAGGTATTTCTATACTTTCATATACACTATAAGAAAAGTAGGAATTAGAGATAGAAAATTACCGATGAAAAATAAAGCGTAGTAAATTAGCGACGAAAACCCTATTTCTGTCACTAAAATAAACGGAAAAAAAATTTGTTTAACGACGGTTCTAATTTTCATAGCTAAAAATGGAGGGAGGGAAACTGTTCCGACAAAATTAGCGACGGACTTTAGGGACAACAAATGTTTCCGTCGGTAATAACACTGAAATTAGTGACAAAAAATTAATATTTGTCGCTAAATATAGAGGGAAATATACCAACGGAGCCATTATCGTAGGTAAATACCGATAGAACCACTATCGTTGGTAAATAAATCAGGAATTAAAGGCGTTATAGTATATTTTAAAATTTCCAACGCTAATATCAGTCGATAAATATGGAAAGAAATTATCCTGGAAAAATTTGTGACGGATTTTTAATTTGTGGAAATTATGGTGATGATGTTGCCTGCAACCAAATATAAAAGAAATCACTTCCGATAAAATAAATTAATATAGTAGCGGCTAGCGGATATCATTCCCACGAGGAATCTTTAACGGTAAAGGTTAGCTAGTTTAGCCGGGACAAATAACGAAAATAAAAAGGTGGTTTTGTCACGACAATATCAGAAAATCAAAGGAAAAATCACAATCAAAACAATAATTAAATCTGAAAATTCAATAGGAAAAATGCCTTGGTTTCGGTCACCGATATTACCATGCTATTATGGATCCTCGACATAAAATTGCGATTATTAATAAACATTCATTGGGGGAAAATCTCTCTTAAGTGTAATGATTAGAAACATGTATTCTAGCAATCTTATTAAATAATAACCTAGATTCGATCATAGGTAAATTGAATAATAGCAGTAAGAACCAATGACAAGTGATAAACATGTACAACATGCAATCAATCAAGCGTATATTTTCTTAGAATTTTCCGATTCTAACGTAGAGAAGTTAATCCTAATTGCTACTTATGATTACCGAAACTGAATGTCATATTTCGTTAATCTAGCAGTTGAATCAATTAATCTCTAGTAGCACTCCTAGAAACCAACAAATCTAATTAGAAAGAATAGATCTGAAAATATTCAATGTTTATTAACAATCATGAAAAACATCCAAATAATCTCACCAAAATAACATGTAACATGGATCCCTAAACCAAGATAAGAAA